>CAUJNA010000613.1:587500-745000 GCA_963377175.1 Effrenium voratum | reverse complement strand
GGTCCGCGCTTCGGAAGGATCGATATGCTTTGGTTCTCGGCGAGGGGCGCCATCCAAGTCCAGAAAGGTGGACCAATAGTTCTCCAACTCAGGTTCCAGGAGGTGCCTCCTTAGGAGGCCCATCTGCTGACTCACAGAGACCTGGCAGTGGAAATGGAAGGCAATGAAAAGACGGAAAACGAAAAGACACACACACACATGTACATACACACACATGTACATACACGCACACACGCTCATGTACATACAAGCGCGCACACCCACCCACCCACCCACCCACCCACCCACCCACCCACCCACCCACCCACCCACCCACCCACCCACCCACCCACCCACCCACCCACCCACCCCCACCCACCCACCCACCCACCCACCCACCCACCCACCCACACCACCCCCACCCACCCACGCACGCACCCACGCACGCACGCACGCACGCACGCACGCACGCACGCACGCACGCACGCACGCACGCACGCACGCACGCACGCACGCACGCACGCACGCCCACACACACAAACACACACACACACAAACACACAAACACACAAACACACAAACACACAAACACACAAACACACAAACACACAAACACACAAACACACAAACACACAAACACACACACACAAACACACACACACACACACCCACACCCACACGCAAACACACAAACACACACACACACACCCACACCCACACACACACCACACACACACACACACGCACACACGCACACAGAAACACACACACACACACCCAAACACACACACACACACACAAACCCACACACAAACCCACACACAAACCCACACACAAACACAAACACACACACACACACAAACACACACACACACACAAACACACACACACAAACACACACACAAACACACACACACACAAACACACACACACACAAACACACACACACACACAAACACACACACACAAACACACAAACACACACACACACAAACACACAAACACAAACACACACACACACACACACAAACACACAAACACAAACACACACACACACACACAAACACACACACACAAACACACACACACACACACAAACACACACACACACAAACACACACACACAAACACACACAAACACGCACACAAACACACACACAAACACGCGCACACACACACACACACATGCACAGACAAACGCAGACACAAACACAAGCACAAACACAAGCATAAACAAAAACACAAACACAAACACAACCACGAACACAAACACAAACACAAACACACACACACACACAGACACAAACAGAAAAAGAAACAGAAACATAAACTGAAACAGAAACAGAAACACAAACACAAACACAAAGACAAAGACGAACACGAACACGAACACGAACACAAACACAAACACGAACACAAACACGAACACAAACACAAACACAGACACAGACACAAACACAAACACAGACACAAACACAAACACAAACACAAACACAAACACACACACACACACATGTACACGCACACACACACACACACATGTACACGCACGCACGCACGCACGCACGCACGCACGCACGCACGCACGCACGCACGCACGCACGCACACACACACACATATATATATATATATATGCATCACTGTTATAAGATAATTGTGGATAAATAGGAACCACCCAAAATGGCGTTCTTTTGATTTCCCCTTTTAACCCGAAAAGAGTATCCTCAAAAACACTGATTGTGTCATGTCATAGCTGTATTGTTCATGCTGTGCACAGAAAAATGTCCCAAACTGGAAGGGAGCCTTCAAATCCCAGGCTGCATGCATGGCTTGGGAAACTGGCCACAGACCGCCGGGTTACGAGCGCAGAATTCAGGTTCAACCATCGAAGTTTATGGAAAGCCGGCTTTCGGTTGACCTCGCCCTTCAGAATTTCGGCTTAACTCCAATGGCTCACTTTGAGACAAACCCAAAGATCTGCAGGCTAAGGTCCCTGAATCGACCAGAAAGGACCAGTATCCTTTTGTTTTACCAACCAGACAAAGTATTGCAAGCGTGCTTCCCCAGCGCAACCTGAACCAACACCTACAAAGAAAGGTGCCAACCCCCCCCCAAAAAAAATCCATCCGAATCCATCCGACTCGTTCAAACCGGATCTGTGAGTCGTCGGCCTGGCGGATGCTGTTCAAAGCGATGCGCTTCTGGACCTGGTTGATGCTCAGCTCTAGGCCTCGGCACGGGATCCGAGGCCTCTTGGCCCCGAAGTGGAAAAACCCATTCGACCAATGGTACCATTTTGGGGTAGGTGCACCACTCATTTTAGTCGATCTTAGAGGAGATTGGGATATTCACAGGGGGTACAGGATTTTGACCCATGGCCAAATTGGAACCCAAGGCAGCTGGCTGTGGACTTGGGTAGATAGGTATGGTCAATCTATTCTGTCACCCACACAAATGATCCCAAACTTGGCTGGGTATAGTGCTATGGCTAGTAGTATACTTGGATAGGGTTAGTTGTAAGAACCAACCTGGTTGCCTCACTAAGCATGGTGATCATGTGCATGTAGCGACGGCGGGAAGCTACAAGGGAACCAAGCCATACAGTGGCAGGCACGAATTTAAGATTCAGGCTGAGCATCCAATCGGTCCCGTTCTTGCAAGAAGGTCCCTTACCCTAAAGCCTTGTTCTTGTCCTACCTTTGTTGGGACAAGCGCATAGCGGAATCCTGCACTTTGAGCAGCGGGGGATCAGTACTGCAATCAGTGCAGCTCAAGGACAACAAAGCTTCACAAATGCGAGGAGTTCGAGATACGAAGGGTTCAGCTTTTTGCTTAAGGGGCATGCCCATCTACTGGTGCGCATAGACCAACACATACTACGTATATTTATATGCTGTCACCCGAACATGGCACCATTTAAGTTGGACAACCTTTCAAATGGCAACATGAAACCGCTGTTGGCTTGATCCTTCCCAGAAAAGAACCATTAATCCAGGCGCTGATCTATGCTCAAAGGGTCCTCCATACTGACCAAGGACCCCATGTGACGCCAGGCCGGGCCAATACTGTGGATGTATAAAATCCATTTCGCACCACTTGGAAACCCAGGCGTTCCATTGCTTATTGGTATTTGCAGGACAATCATCATTCCAGGGTTTCTTAGGTGGTACAGGATTTCGTCCATCAACAGTATTTACAGCTTTGTCTCAATGGAAGCGTTGAACCAGACCACAGGCCAACCAAAAACCGATACCGACTCAGAAAGAGGAACACGTTCAGTTTGCCCCAAGGCGCTTCTTTTGCTCAGCTTTTGCATGACACTCCAGGATGCGCAATTTCCGGATCCTTGGACCCCGTGAAAAGGTAGCACCGGTCGACCCCTCACATCCGCCAAGGCGCTACTCTCATTGAGCCTAACTTTCATATCCAAGCACACGCCCTCCATGCCTCAGTGGCAACACGGGAAAACCAAGGGCACTCTTTTTTGAGTGCTCCAATCTGAGCTCAAAACTATATGTTGATATATTTACAAAGATAAACAAAGCGTGCGCATTGGTGCCAAAGAAGGGCACCGATTTGTTGCATGATTTTCAAGGGACGCCTTCCAAAGAAACGGACAAAAAGCTGCCAATGGGCAACCTGGATGCTCAAGGTGAGATGCAAACCCTCCAGCAGCTGCTCGGTGAACTCCTGACGAAAGGACGAGCGACGTGGACAAAAGTAGGGTGACGCTACATGGGTTCTACGATTTGGGTACAGTATGTGTCGAAATGGGGGACCCCAGAAAATGGTGGATGTCCTTTTGGTTTCCTTGAACCAAGCTGAAAAGGGTAGCCTACAAGACAAAACACACTCTAGAATCACACACACATGATTGTCCTTTGTTGCAAGCTGGAACCAGCTCTTTGGAACCTGTTTAGGGTCCTCTGAGAAAGGAACCCACCAAAGAATTGGAGGAACATTGCCCGAACCAAGGGCCCCAGCCAGGTTCCATGCTTGCGGAGGGTGCAAATCAAAAGACTGTTTGGGGAACCGCATCTCTTTTTGTTTCTAAACCTGCGGATTGGCGACGTCCGGCTTGAGCGGCGCAGACAACGCACGGAGCATCTGGCAAAAAACAGAAACGTTGCCATACGCAGAATGTGACTGTTTGGCTTACATTTGTAACATACAATTTCTTGGTAGACTTCAACGTGTATCCCTCGTCCTGAATTTCGAGCAAACACTGCAACGGGTGAAGCATTCAATCCACCCTCCCAACGCCACCTATTTTGCAAATTTGTATGATTTGCCACCCGCGAACAAAGGACCACCCAAACTAAAGGATCTGCATCGTGTGTGAGCTCGTTTACTCCCGAATCGGCAAGCTCGTTCTAATTTGCCCAGACTGAAGTTCTCCGTCCAGCCTCAAGAGCGACTGCATCCGAGCTGAACTCGACCGGAACTCGGACTCGTGGTACAGCGGTGCTTGAAGATGAAGAGCAAACATCTGCAATGGCTGTCCCGCTGGGCAAGTGCATGTGTTGGCGAGTTATGGTACAAACTGATTCTATAAGCACACTCATCAGCACAGCAGCAGCACAAAAGCAACATGCACACTAGGTATCAAGGCACAACACAGCTCATTCCGCATGGACCGCAGCGTCCGGCGAATTCTCCCGCCTTTCACGTTGAAAACCGAGACGGATGGAGCGCAACGACATGTCAAGGCCGACTGGCCCATGTCAGGCTAGCTAGGTGTTTGCTTTTCTGCTTGGATCCACAGCCGCAGCTGTAGCTGTGCTCGCTTTGTGCATATCACAAAGGTGGCACCAACACATTGTTGTCCAGTTGAGGTGTGCTCCAATGGAGTCTGTGCGTGCTTGTAGTCTGATACAAGTCGACGCATGTTTGGCTATGCATGTCGAGTATGCCTCATGAACCTAGATCATTGCTGCACAACGGCCACTTGCCCGAATCCCATCCTCATCAATACCACCCCGTCTGACTCTGTAAAAGCTCCATCACATATTCAGCCAGACTCTGTCCTTTTGCTGCGACAGAACTGCAAAGCCCTGCTACACTTAATTAGCGCGAGCACCTTCGTTGCTCTGCGAATGCATGACTTTCATACCGCTCGGGCCACGCCCGGTGCTCAAAACTGCGCGAAAGGCGGTTTAAGCGCCTTTACCTACTTGAGCATACAGCGTTGACCACGTTCATGTGGTTTGGCCTTCGCTCAAAATTCCTACCGGGAAGCCGAGTAAACCATCGAACCACGATATGATACAGCAAAAAGGGGCCTGTGAATGGCTTCCAATGTTCCGCTTGCACTGTCTTGCACCTCATTCGAGGTGACGCTGCCTGAGAAAATCAATCGGCAAGGCTTGTGCAGATATCTGATTGAAGGGCAACTATATAAAAAGCTGTGCACAAGTCCCAATTGCGATCAGGTGTGCATAGACCACATGACGTCACTTTGGCTAAGTGCCAAAGGAGAAGCTTGGGATGTTTTCCCGTGCGCTTCAAGCCCGAGCCGATTTCGAGCCTACGCAAAGAATCTAGCAAACCTAGTTCCATTGTCAGAGTTTCGAAGAGTGATCCAGCCTTGGTTGGTCTCAACCCCCCTGCAGAAAACGGTACGTTCCGCATCGCCACGGTCGGTAAAGATAATAACCAGTCTTAGACAAGCATCTAACCAAAGAAAATGAAGCACGTGCAAACAAAATAATGTAAGCTGTTGCTGGTTGGCGGGGGAAATCGTCATTTCCAGGTGAAAGTTCAAAGGTCGTACCAGAAACTTCAAGCAGCCGGGTGGGTCTTGGATCCGACCGCGTATCCGCTGCTCCCTCTCAAGCTTCACAACTTCCACCACCTTCACCTTGGTGTTCCTCTCCAAGTCATCCACCACCTGTCAACTTGGCACGCTGTTTGTCTCAGAGGCCGCATGGACTTTCAGCACCATACCTCATGTAAAGCCATTCCCTCATATCCAAAGAATGATGCTGCTCTCTGTCTCTTACTCCGCCATACTTGAGCGTCATCAGACACCAAACATTAGCTGAGTAACAAAGACAAGAACCGCGTCCCAAAAGGGTGAAGCCACACACACCCACGCACCCACGCATCGGTGTCTTACCCGAAATGGGTGGTTTGGTTTCTTTTTTCGTGTCCCATTTAAACCGACCAAGGGGGTCGTCCAAAAACAGAGATGTCACAAAAACACATACACTTTTTTGGGACGCCTTGAAAAATGCAATATCAATTTAAGGGAGTTCGCATCTTCCTCCCACCTTTTAAACATTGTGCTCCACATCACAACCCCAAAGGCTATGTTTTTGAGCGCCCTTGAAAATGTTGAACCCACTTTCAGGCTTCATATTATGCTCCTGCCGCCCTTTTCGAAGCGCTTGAAAACGAACTCCTCCCCATCCCGGATTTTGAGAACCCCTCAAAATGCTTCACATGTTTCAGGCTGCGCATTTCCCCTCGACTGTTTCGCCTGCCAAATTCTATGAACTCCAAATTTCCAGCGGCAAAGGGTGGATTCCCTGCGGCTCCTGCTCAAGTCCTTTGGCTTCCTCTCCCTTCAACCCATCCCGAAAGTCCGGTGTTCGTCTCCATTTGAGTCACTTGCTCAAAACCCGGTATTGAAATGGTCGTAATCCCAGAACCACGTAGAGAATTAAGAAGGCGGATATCCGAAGCTATTTATGGCTGGGATTGTCATTTACTAATCATCACCTACCCGAATCGGTTTTGAGGACTTGTCTCATTTCGTCTCCATTTCGCCTGCTCCTCGTTAGGCACCAGCAAGTTGCAGGACGCCGCCACCGTCACCGGCGCCAGGAGCTCGTAGAGCCCCGGCTGCTCCGGCTGCGACTCGTCCGCCTTCAGCGCCCAGCGCCTCAAACGAGCAGACGCTGGGGTCAGCTACCTTCCCACCGATCAACCTGGAAAACCTGACGGGGGGGCTCCTGGAAGACCATCTTCCTTTGAAGGGGGGGGGGGGGCCTGGAAGACCATCTTCCTTTTGCAAGGGAATTCAATTCAGCTAAGGCTCAGACTTTGCGTCTCTGTACAGCTTTAACCCCTTGGGTTTGGCTCGAGAGCAGTGGTGCCCAAAAATGGATGTCTCGTTGTAAGGTTGCCCTGACCCTCATTGTGTGGCTGGTCTATGCACACCTTGATATATATATATATATGTATTCTATTCATACACTTATATATGCATACGCATTTGAATATGTGAATGTATAACTTTTAGACACAGATGTAATTAGGTTGTATTCTCCGCCAAAGGGGGTATGATGACGCAGTTCCCAGAAAATTGGGCCCTGCGAGGTTGGCGCACCCAAAGCTTGGGGAATCCGCACATGTCTCGGGTATAGGCACAACTTAGGACTTGCATAAAACAATTCTCTGGGCTCAGGGAGTCCCCTGCGAGGAACCAGGTAGCTTGGTGGAATATATACAGATATACATATATGGGTTTGTATTTTTTTAGGGTGGCCGGGCAGGAAGGTTTGAGTACGGGGTATGATTCGCAGGTGTGATTCGCGGGTATGATTCGGGGTATGATTCGGGGGTATGATTCGCGGAAGCAGCAGTAGTAGTAGTAGTAGCAGTAGTCGCCGAAGTAGTAGTACGAGTAGTAATATTGTAGTAGTAACGTAGTAGTAGTAGTAGTAGTAGTAGTAGTAGTAGTAGTAGTAGTAGTAGTTAGTAGTAGTAGTAGTAGTAGTAGTAGTAGTAGTAGTAGTAGTAGTAGTAGTAGTAGTAGTAGTAGTAGTAGTAGTAGTAGTAGTAGCAGCAGCAGTAGTAGTAGTAGTAGTAGTTGTAGTAGTAGTAGCAGTAGTAGGAGTAGTAGTAAATAGTAGTAGCAGTCCTAGTAGTAGTAGTAGTAGTAGTAGTAGTAGTAGTAGTAGTAGTAGTAGTAGTAGTGGTAGTAGTAGTAGTAGTAGTAGTACTAGTAGTAGTACTAGTACTAGTAGTCGTAGTAGTAGTAGTAGTAACAATAGAAGCAGCGACTGTAGTGGCGCGGAAGCTTTGAAAAGACTTGGCGCTGGCCTTGGCAAGGCAAGTTCATTGCGCGGGTATGATTCGGGTATGATTTGCGGGTATGATTCGGCTAGGTGTAAAACGGCATTGATTACAAACTCGTACTAGCTGTGGTAGTAGTAGTAGTAGTAGCAGTAGTAGTGGTAGTAGTAGTAGTAGCAGTTGCAGAAGTAGTGGTAGCAGCTGTAGCATAAGCAGCAGCGGCTGTAGTGGTGCGGACGCTGTGAAAAAGACTTAGCACTAGCCTTGGCAGGGGAAGCTCATTGTTTGGGTATGATTCGGGTTTGATTCGCGGGTATGATTCGGCTAGGTGCAAAACGGCACTGATTACAGACTCAGAATGATGTATGTGGTAGTAGTGAGTAGCAGCAGCAGCAGAAGCAGGAATAGTAGTAGTAGAAGTAGTAGTAGTAGTAGTAGTAGTAGTAGTAGTAGTAGTAGTAGTAGTAGTAGTAGTAGTAGTAGTAGTGATAAAGGTAGTAGTCGTAGTAGTAGTCAAGGTTGTAGTCGTAGTAGTTAGTAGTAAGGGTAGTAGCAGTGGTAGTGGTTGTAATACTCGTAGTCGCGGTAGTAGCAGTAGTAGTAGTAGAAAATGGAGTAGTAGTAGTAGTAGTAGTAGTAGTAGTAGTAGTAGTAGTAGTAGTAGTAGTAGTAGTGGCAGTGGCAGTGGTAGTGGTAGTATTGGGTAGCGCTGGTGGTGGTTGTTGTGGAGACAGTGAACAACACAAAACGGTAGAAGAACAGTAGCATCTTGCAGCATACGTTTTAAGGGGTATGATTCGGGGGTATGATTCGGGGTATGATTCGGGGGTATGATTCGGGGGTATGATTCGGGGAGGTCCCACCTTCTGCCTTTTGAAGCAACTCAACACACCAAAAAAGGACAAACCCATATACAGATATACATAATATATATATATATACATATATATATATATATGTATGTATGGTTTACATAGGATCTATGGAATTGTCCCAAAGCCTCTGAGACATGACAGATAGGTGTTTCTCTAAAGAGACCCATGCGCTTGGTTCCTGTTAAGATTTCCCTTGCCCTTCAAAAAAGGGCTACGCATTTAGAATCAAAGTATGGTTTGTTTTTGTAAAGCCATTCTGATGGGGTTCTTGACCTTTTCGAAACCGCATTGAACATGAATGGTTCACCACCTTGCTGGGTACGCTCTAGGATTGGGCAAGTCCATGTCCTGCCTCTCTTTTGAGAGGAGTATAATCGCGAACATGGACAACTTCGCTACTTCATGTGGGCCTCTCTTTTTGGAGTGAACCCCTAAAACCTTGTGGTGTGCCTGTAAAAACACCAAAACAAGGGTACAGTACCATTAAACACAGGACACACCCATGTCGCCCCAGCAACAACATGCGGACTGCACACTCTTGCAGATATGTTGCATGAGTTTTTCAAGAGCCTTTCTTTTCTCAGAGGCAAGCGACGCATTTGATTTGGGTCCAAGAGGCCTTTCAGCCCTTTTAAAGTCTCGTTTGAACCCACCAAGGTTGGGGTCTTGTTTAAGAAACCACATCGTGTCGCGCCGAGATGCCTTCCATTCTGCAGGTTCACCAGTGTAATCCACCCATCCGGATGGGCCAAGCGCGCTCGCAGGCGCAGCTCATTCTGCAGATGAGCCACTTCCTGGATTCTGACCAAACGGCCTCGGGAGAGACGAGTGATGGATGTGACGCCAAATGGGTACCCTCCTGTACATGAAACCCACCGTCTCCATCTAAAGGAAAATGGTCTTAGACTTCCAAGTCAGGAGTTAGGTTTCATGGTGGGAGGGTAGTTCCCTTACTCCCATTCAACACCAGCCCAGTCTGGCTGCCATGTTCTGAACTCCACACATGCTCCTCAAAAGCCAGCAATCCCTTCCTATGTAATCTTTCCTCTCACAATCGAACCCCTTACAATGATTATCCAAGCTCCGAGGAGTATCTGTCAAAACAGGGGGACCCCAAAATGGCGATTGTCCTGTTGGTTTGCCTTTCTTTAACTCAAAAGAACCCATACACAGACCCACACCTATGAGGGCGCTGCATCCCTACCCGTCACACTTTCGGGCCTTCTTCCAGCTCGTCCACAATCTCATCTTCGTCGGGGTCGATGTTTTCACAGCTTGGCGACACAAAAACTGTCCTGCACTCGATTTAGGGTGGCCGTGATGTCCTTTACTCCCAGGTTTTGGTACCTTGCTGGCAAAGGGTTTAGTTAAACCACAGGCGTTTAAGCAAAAACAACCGCAGGTTTTGTACACCAAACTCAGTATTCAAAGTAGAGGTCAAAGGGCATCTTACTTTTTGAGCGCCCTTGCCAAGCATGATAATCATTGCATGGGCAACCGGGTCCTCCTCAGAACGTAAAGCCCGGGACCATCATCCTGAGTCCCATCAGATTCCCTAGGACGCGAGCAACCCTCGCTTGCTGAACTTCTAAATTGGGTGCGCACACATGTCTCTTCTTTTTTTGCGGATCGCATGTATTTCCCACAAGCTACAGTGTACGCTGGTTTAGGCTTGGTTAAGGCGCCCTGGGTGGCTTTAACGTCAGTTCAGTGTGGTTTTCGTTTGGCTGAGGTTCACTGAAAGAAGTGAATGAGGCTTAGGGTAAGCTGGATTTACGGTGGCTTCAGAGTTGACGTGGAGTCTTTTCGGGCTGGGTGGAAGATTGGCTTGGGATGAATTGAGGTGGATCCAGAGGTGGTCAAGGGGTACCTTCCCTGAAGCTGTCTAAAGGAACACTGTTTGTCTTCACAATCCGTGTATCACGGCATCAGCTTAGAAGTGGGATGTGCAGGGGGGGGAAACAGGAGAGATTCTGTCAACATCATGGAAAGCCACGTTTGCCTTAAAATCAACTCGATATCAAACCGACAAGGGTGTACCAACCCAAAAAAAATGACACGCCTACGAGTGTACCAACTGAAAGCCAAGTGAAAGCACGCACACCTTACCGTAGATTTCCTTTTAATCACCCCCCAACAGGTGACTCACTGCAAAAAAGGCGGTGACCATCTTCGGCTTCCCACGGTTTCCCGAACCAACCCAAAGAATGGGTGCCAACTGAAACTTTGACACAGTGAGTTGACTTCCCCGTCGGCTTTCAATTCCCTTCAAAATGTCTCTGCTGGAAGTTGTCAACTCAACAAAGGCATACAAGTAAGGCAAATCCCGTCCAAAAAAATAATAAACGGGAAAGCTATCAACTAAACAAGAGCAAAACGCGCAATACAAGTAAGGCACCTGCAGGCTGGCAGGGTCAGAGTGCCACTCCGATCTGCTCACAGCTCTCTGCACTCCACTCTCCACCAGGGTAATCCAGCCCTCAGGGTCCGCCAAGCGTGCTCGCCTCGAATGGCTCGGGGCTTTTGAGGTAAAGCCGGCGGCAAACAAAAGGACTCAGGGGACCCGCGGATGAGATTTACTTGGGTCGAAACCCGTGGTACTGGGAAGTTATGACCATCCATTTCTGCGGGAGTATGTCCTGTGACAATTCGCAGCCATAGGCATGACTCGAATCATTGCAAGTGGGTAAGGTGTTTTTTTCCCGCTACTGCACTACTCGCCTCAGCCGGTCAAATTTGGGCAGGCATTAAGTATAGCCGCTTCTGTGACGCACTCAGATCAACATAGAAACCCACATCCGGAACCTGAGGAATCCTCGTCCATGAGGCCAGTGGAAGGCCTTCCCAAGGAACAACTCTTCACAAGGAAAAGCGGTACGGCGGTTCCCTTCCCGCAAACTCGGACTCGGACCAGGGAACAAACAAGTCACCCTCTCTGACTCTCCGTCCTTCAAATCGCACAATCACAAGGTTTGAGGCTGCAACATCCATTTGGAGAGGTCAACAGAAGTTGACAATGGGCGCTGAGGCGAGCGCACTCGATGGGCGTAGCGCATCTCCAGCACTTCAACCACCGCAACCTCCTGGCCCTGTTGCAGCTCATCCACCAAATCGCTGCCAGAGGGGTGGAACTCATTGGCATCAGCTGAGACGGTGGTTCTTTGCAGCAGCACGTAGGCGCCCTCTGAAGGCGTCAGCGCAAACCTCGGGGTTTGGAACTGCCAAGCATTGAACCATTCAACCAGGTGAGTCACACTCAAAACCAGGAAAGAAAATGGTCTACCCAAACCCATGTACAGAATTGTTACCAGGCGGCCGCACCGAACTCTGGCTGGGATTGTCCCCTACCCTCCTATTACCCAGGTTTTGAGTGTGACTGAGGTCTCACTGCCCCACCTCGGGCTTGGAGCCTTCGGGGCAATGGCACTGCTGGTGCTCACGCAAAAGTCGTGGTCTGCATAGATGGAGCCGACATCCGGAGACACCACCATGCCCTTCCACTCCGGCGGTTTGGGTTCACTCTGCCAATGCCTCGGTAAATGTGAATTTGCGATATGTGATGCAGTTCTGCCAGAATGACGAATATTCAATGTACTCTGACTGACACATGTCGCCATCGAATGGAAGATGGCTAAGCCCGAAGCACACGGCTGGGCTGTTTGGGCAGGAAGTCTTCACCTTCGCGAACGGACCGATTTTGTCCCATATACCTACAGTCCACCTGCAGCTGCCTTGACAAGTGGGTCTGTGTGACAGAACATAAATACGCAAGTCGCACAATTGCCCACACTCATGCATTGGGTCGGAAATTTTGGATCCCAATCCAACGCCGAGCTGCCGGAGATATCTGAGATGATATCCTCAATCGCGAGACTGCGGTCCGCAGAAAAACCAGCGCACACACGCGCACGCACAAGATCTCTCCAGCCAAAATGAAGTCGTGCTTTGTATCACTGAGTACTCTGCGCAACAAATCGATTGGCTGCAGCTTACGCAATGCAAAGCGACATTGGTTTTGCGTAAGTACACACGACTTCAAACGCTGGCTGTTGAACAAACCAAATATCAGCTTGTCGTCTGATTCAGCAAACGCTTCCTTCAGGGGATGTGTTCAAGTCCAACAGGGCATTGGCCACAGTCAGCAAACTATGCCAACCCTCGTGCCGGAATGCAAGGATATCGGTCTCACTTTTCACACCATGCCTGAACACATGTCGAGATAGAGACGGTACAGCTGACCCACATCATCATCTAAAAACACATGCTGGGTTGAACGATGTGCAGAGAAATGAAGGCCTGTCTCGCCAACTCTTCCAGTTTTCCATATCGTGGATGCGACGATTAAGTCATACAAATGCACATTGATCCTCACCATTATTAGGTATGTTCACCTTGATGTTCAGATAGATAGCAAGCACATGCTATTGTTTGAGCATGTCGTCACATCAGTATTATTTTCCGGTTGCCTTATCCTTCGCCCAATTCCCGAGCCCTGTCTGTCGTCTGAGAGGTTGGAAGTGGTACGGACAAAGATGAACAGCAGATAAACCTTTCATATATATCCTTCCAAAATGCCCAGCAGGAAGCTAATTTTGAACTGGCCCAACATGTGATGCGGCTAATCAACCGAAAGGGGAAGCACAATGAACCCTGATTCAGATGCATAGACTGAATTTGGCGGCTTCTCAATCCTAGAGGAGCCTGTCTCTATTTCCGGATTAAGGCTTGGTCTATTTTTGTCACTATGGACACATTGCCCCTAGTTTGTGGGTACTGGTAACCAAAAAACAAATTCCCCATATCCCAAAGCTTGACCATAGAAAGCTGCATGTGTTGACAACAACCTTCTTATATCTATTGGGACGTCCTTTTGCCTCCGAAAGCCCATCCAAAAGATGGTGGCCAAAGGCAAACCAAATGGGTGTTCAAGTCATTGTCCAGGGTCCTTAATTCTATTTTTGGCTTCTGCACCTCCCAAAAACAATCGAGCACCAATAGGCATCATGAGCCAAACACGCAATAAAACCAACTTCACATGGCTGAGTATATACTTTGCCTATGGCTTGCCCCCGAAAGCCGGCTTCGGGCCCACTCCAACTCTCAACCCCGAACTTCACGCTTTGAGTCGACACAAACAAAGCCCCAAGCTCAAAGGGGCGCGGGCCATAGGCTTGTCGCTTTCGAGAAGCAAGAGGGTTGCTTCAATTGCCCATGTAACCCTGGTCCCAGTGAGCTTCTCTTTTTTGTCGGACCCAAAGGCGCATCAGCTCATCTTAGACCCTTTCAACCACGGCCCCTCAAAACCTGGGTCCGTTTTGCAAGGATTAGTTGTAACCTCAGACCCCAAGCCTTCAAGAGCCGTTTCCTCTTTCCCCTTGTAAAAAACCCAAAACACTCAGCCTCAAAACGGGGCTGCCCTCAGATCCCCTGCTAAAAGTTTAACTTTTAGTGGGTTACATGGAAATTCTCACTAAACGCTACAAAGCTAAAAGGCTAAGGGGATGGCTGGGAGCCACCAAGACTAAATCAAGCACACACACACACACCACACACACCACACACACCTCCCCCCGTTCTCCAGAAACGGCCACCCGCTTTGACTTCCGGCCTCATCGCCTTCAGCCTCCCTCGTTGCCCAGCGCCTCAGGGGTGGGCCTTCCATCACCCGTGTCAGCTACCTCCAACCAAACTAACCGACAAAGGGCACCTATGCAAATAAGCATATGTAGATGTTATATACGTATGTATATATATATGTAGTAGATATATGAACTATGAAGAAAAACAGCAAGAATGCATCTAATGCAAATGAAACTGGCTAAAGCACTCAAACCACTAAAATGAATGAACTACACATTTTATGCTGTGTCTTGTACATATACAGCAATACATGTGTACGTATTGAACCATTTATTCACGTCAATGTTGCGGCTAGTTTATGTGTGTATGAATTGCACGCAAAAATACACCGACATAGCAAAACTACAACGAATAAGTTATCGAGTGAGTGATTCAGCGAGAGAGTGATTGAGTCAGCGAGTGAGTGAGTAAGCGAGAAAGTGATTGAGTGAGCGAGCGAGTGGGTAGGCGAATGAGTCAATCAAAGAAAGAAAGAAATAATGGATGGATGAATGAAAGCAGGAATGAAAGAAGGAAGAAAAGAGTGACTGACCGACTGACTGTACCGGTGCATGGCTGGATGCCTGACTGACAGAATGAAAGAGTGAAATCATGATTCGATGCAAATTGAACAACTAAACGTTCGTCTGCCTGCCTGCCTGCCTGTCTGCCTGCCAGTCTGCCTGCCTGCCTGACTGACTGTCTCTACAAATGCACTTGTGGGAGCGAGTGTAATATGTGGGTATGTGTGCTATGGGGTTCTGTGCTGTGGGTTTACGTGCTATGGGTGTATGTGCGTGTGCGTGTGCGTGTGCGTGTGCGTGTGCGTGTGCGTGTGCGTGTGCGTGTGCGTGTGCGTGTGCGCGTGCGCGTGCGCGTGCGCGTGCGCGTGCGCGTGCGTGCGCGCGCGTGCGTAGGTATATATACAGTATATTATATATATGTATGTGTATGTATGTATGTATGCAAATATATGTATACGTGCGTGTATGTATGCGCCGCGCTCATGTATATGTGTTGCGAGTAATATGTATATATATGTATATATATATATATATATGTATAGTATATATATATATAAGTATATGTATATATGTATATGTGTATATGTGTAAGTAGCGTATGCAGGTATGCATGTATATATATATATATATGTATATGTTAATATGTTAAGGTATATATGTGCATGCGCGTGATTAAGTATATATATATTGCGTGCGCGTGCATGCATGGCGTAAGGGTAGGTAAGTGCGTGTGTAATATGTATGTGTGTGGTAGGCAGTATGTATACAGCGCATACGCACACGGGCATACACATATTAATAACAATATTTGGTGCGCATGCATGTATGTATATGCATGTATGTGTGCATGTGTCGTGTAGGCCATGTGTGTGTGTGTGTGTGTGCGTGTGTGTGTGTGTGCTTGTGCGTGGCGTGCGTGTGCGCAGTGCGAGTGTGCGTGGCGGCAGCGTAGCGTGCATGTGTGTTGAGTGTGTGTGTGGCGTGTGTGCGTGTGTGTGTGTGTGGGTGGGTGGCGCAGGCAGGGCGGCCAGTGATGCGAGGCGAGGGTGGTGCGGCAGGTTGCGCAGGCAAAGCTGGCAAAGCGTGGTGTGTGTGTGTGGGTGTGGGTGTGTGTGTGTGTGTGTGCGTGCGTGCGTGCGTGCGTGTGTGTGTACATGCGTACGCGTGTGTCTGTGTTCTGTGTGCGTGTGTGTGTGTGTGTGTGTGTGTGTGTGTTCGAGCGCTCGTGCATGTGCATATGTTTGGTATGTGTATGTCTGTGCGTTCATGTATATATATATATATATTATATTATATATATATGTGTTGGCGTGTTCGCGCGTATGTGTGTATAGTATATGTATATGTACCACATGATGCGTGAATGATGCGTGTATATCATGCATGAGGTGTCCCATGTGTGTATGTCTCGTATCTATGTGTACCTTGTGCCTCCGTCTGTGTGTCTACTGTCAGTTGCCGGTTTCCGTGTCTAAGCAAAACAGCCTTCTCGCCAAGATGCTTTCCATTCTGCAAGTTCATGAGCGTAATCCACCCATCTGGATGTGCCAAGCGGGCTCGCAAGCGCCGCTCATTCCGTAGGTGGGCTACCTCCAGAATGCTGACCCTCGAACCTCGGTCGTAGCTCATCGATTTCAATGCGCGTGAATTGACGTCATGGTCTGCTTAAAGGTTTATGACCATCCCAGTAACTTCATAAGGAAAGTCTTTTGACCATGACACATTTTGAGTCTGCTTTTGTTGATGGTATGCTTTACACCTTGGTTTCAAGGGACGCCAACATAAAAATCACCCTTTGTAGGGGTCCCCATATTGTGACGCCCTGACCTACTTCCAGCTCGTCCACGATCTCATCGTCGTCGGGGTCGAGGTTTTCACAGCTTGGTGACACAAAGACGGTCCTCTACCAAGTCACAATCAAATTCTGGGTACTTTCAAACCATGGCATCACTTGTTGCTTCCTGTCTGATTTCCAAGCTGTGTTTGTTTTGAACTGTCTTTTGGCATGTGCGGGTTCAACCTAAGCTTTGATTGTGGCCCACCGTTGCGTCCAAGGCTTGCCATGCACCCCACAGGTCCTCCTCAAGACATAGAGCCCAGGACCATCATCCTGAAACAACACGCCCATTGCATGCCTCCGAAGCCCATCCAACGTCATCTGTTCCCTGACTGCTAACATGGACTTGAAATGAACATGAAGACATAAACACCATAACCAAAATAAACTGAACCACCGCACACCCACATAATAAAATGTATTATACAGTTAACCCAGAAACATCATTGCGCATGCATCGGAAGTCACTTTTAATAGTGTGACCTCAACTGCTCCAAGTTTCACCGCGCCTCAAAGCCTTCACTTCGTTCAGAGTGCGCGCTCTGCACGCTCTCCATGGGCTCGTTTCTCTCACTCGGCCTGGGTCTCGGAAGGAGTCAAGTGCTTTGGTCAAGGGTTCAGATCAGTGATTCTCAAAATAGGAGAGCCCCACAACGGGTTGTTTCATTTTGGGTTGCGTCCGAAATCCATTTTGAGAAATGAAATACCGTCTGACGATGTCAAGAACCAAACAGTCGTCAAAGTACCAAAACGGCCCGGCTGCAACAACTTCTGTGCCACAGCAAGGAATTTCCAGCGCTGGTGTGTGTGATGCTTCCTCTGACGGGCTGAGCCTCAGGCGCACGGCTGCCTTCTGGCTGCATTTCCTCACCTAAACTGCAGCGATCATACAAATCTGCTGTCTAAACTGCTGTCAAGGACAGCAATCTTTACCCTATGCTCCATGAGCGAGTGGGGTGTCAGGTACTTCATTGATCATGGGCTCTGTTGAAATCTTCTGGATATTGACGCTCTCACGCTCAGAGCTCCCTCGCAAAGCCGAGCTGCTGGAGACATCTGAATTCGCGTCCCGGGCATCCTGACCCAAAGCTCACGATGCAAAGGCTGCCAGCGCAACGGAAGGAACCCAAACACCCCGATCCCAAAAAAAGTTTCCTCAAGATATTTGCTTCGCAGACTGCAGGACAACGGCTGGAGCAGAGGCAAATCAGTAATTAGCCATTAACCTGATTCTCAGATTAGTGCTTGCGCGTTGTGAATTTCAGCACGTGGCACGCTACAGAAACACATGCAGCGGACATGGGCGTGTCCAAACTCCCCAAAGAGTTCCCGCCCAGCCCTAGCCATTTTGCAGGGTTCTTTTGACCATGGCCGTTTAGACTCGCTCGAGTGTGAGCGGTGAGCGCTGTCCTGGATGGATCTCCATGATTTCCAGTCCGCTTTGCCAATGGCGGCCCGCAGCCCGCTACGGAGATTCACCAACGTGATCCAGCCCGAGTCCTTCAATCGACCACGCCTGAGATCGATTCAGTCCCGACCAACTCTAAGCGGCCAACCTGCCGACGTATCGGCATGCCTCCTAAACGGCAATAACAACAAACAATGGGGGCTTCCCTGTTGGTATTGGTACCCAGTAAAAAAAGACACACCCTGTATTCTGCCATTCCTCTTTCTGGGTGGGGTGCTGGATTTCAACTTCTAAAGCCGGGGGCTCATTCTGCCTATGGAGATCCTACGGCACCAAGAAACTGCGGCAGGGCTGACTGAGGCGCCCGCAATCTCTTCTCCACCTCTTGGATTTCGCTGATCACCACCTGTTTGATCAAAGGAGTTGGACCCTTCAAATAGGCTAGTTTCTTGTTGCTTTCCCTTCGAAAGTTCTGGAAAGACGCCGCAAAGTCAGCCCTCAAATGGCTGGCTTCCTTTCGGTTTCTCTTTAAGCCAACCAACAAGGATGCTGCCCTCAAACCCCCACTTCTTAGAAGAAGCAGGCCCTTAATTTTTGAGCGTCACACTCCCATTTGGGTTTGTGTCAACATTGGGGGACCCATCTTAGGGGTGGCTTTCTTTTAGTTTCTCTTCGATCACCCCAACAAATAAATAAATATATCCTCACACAACAACCCTGATTTAGATTTCAGACCTGGGTTTGTCTTTACTGAGGGGCTCCCCCCAAACATAAAATTGGCGATGTCCCATTTGCTTCCCTTGAAAACACAACCCAACAAAACGGGCATCGGAAAAAAAAAGAGAAAAAAAGCACCCACCCCACCTCCTGGCGCTCCTCCAACTCGGCGAGGATGTCCTCGTCGTCCGGATCCAAGGTGGTCGCGTCAGGCGCCACGAAGGCAGGGCGAAGCAGGACGTAGGCACCAGGTTTGTAGCTGAAGGCTCCATCCCCGAACCTGAGAGCGATGGCTCGTTCCTGTTTGCCGACATCTTTTTGGATCTTCAAAGGAACTGAACAGCAAAGGAAACGGCCTTGCTTTTGTTTGGGGGGGTCCGTATCCTATCTTCAGCCACACGGATACTGCCTTCAAAAGGGTAGCTTTTCTTCCCGAGGCGGTCCAATTGCATCAGGCTCCACCCCAAAAAGTGCTGGCCGTGAGAGCTGATCTTGACCTGGCGCCCTGGGTTCAGTGTGACATCAAGATGGATGCTCCTTGAGAAGCCTTTGGCGGTTGGTTGCACAACTACTTGATCACTCACTCCAGGGTCCTTGGCCACTCGGAGAAAGTCCCAACCCAAATCCAAGTGCCTGACACTAAGGCAAGAGCGGATCAGGCGGATCAGAATTGCTTGTCGGAGAATCAGGGTCTGGTTCATCAACAAACATCCCATCGGCTTCCCTGGGAGACCTCGGCAATGTTGTGTGCCGCGAAAGACATGTTTGGCGTTGCCACAGTTTCGACTTGACGGAAGCATCACGCAAAACGTCACAACACACACAAACCAAACAAACAAACAAACAAACAAACAAAGAAATAAGAGTCACGCACGCCTCCCATAACAAGGGCCTTTACATGAATTCTCTAAAGCTCCCATCAACAACTTCTCAGGAGGTTGATGACCATCCCCTCTATTGGGGCTAAAGGGGGTCTTTTGACATGGCGCATATGGGTATATCAAAATAAGGATTCCGACCCCAACAAAATTGTAATTTCCTGTTGGCTTCGTTTCATTCAAACCAACCTGAACAGGGTACCCTCAAGAAAAGCAAAGACACAGACACCAACACACACACACACACACACACGTCACGATGTCACCTGTCTGGAATTCGCACATTCTCGCTGGACTCACCCTAAGCTCTCTCGGCCCTTTGCGGCAGGTCCTCCACAATGGACTCGCCTCAGCGGCCGGAACGGATCACTAGGTCAATCGTGAGCTCAAGCCAGGGTATTGCCAAGGTGCTATAGCGCGACACTTCCTCCGCCTGAGACTGGCGAGCGGAACATAATAATAGTGTAAAGCAGTCTGCTGCAGTGCATGTAACCATAAGCACGGATTCAACATATCGACAAGTTGAAGGCTGCTGTAGATACATTGGGTAAAATCCAACCATGTGTCAAAGTGAACGTGCCTGACATCAACTGTACAAGAACCTTTGTTGAGTTGGCATTCTCAATTCAGTATGTCTTTCGCGAAGGGTGTCCTCTTAGATTCATCGATTGCACTGGTACGTGATTAGAAGCAAACTGCCAGCAGTGACTAGTAGTGTTCAACACTGGCCAAAGGACAATGTCTCTTCCACTCCTTTGTGCCTGCGAAGAAGGCAACTGCAAAGTGCTGTGATGCCAACCGAATTTCGGCAAGGTTATCTCCCTCTGTCTGTCTCTCTCGCTCTGACATTCAGACTGATGCACTCGCTGGAAACTTGAGTGTCAAAGAGCCACAAGTACCAAACAAATTACACACATGTTTGATGGCCGGTCCTATCTTTCACGATTTGGGAGCTTCTATTTGGCTTGAATCATGTTGCCTTTGTCAACTGGCCACCGTGCACAATCCGTGCAAATCCGGCCCACCTGCTCCTTCCTGCGGACGAACTCAGACTCGTTGTCTGACTCTACCTCGCGCTGACCACAAGCCCTCTCTTCGAATCCATACTACCCTCTCTTTCGGAGCACGGCTTTCATCGAGTAAATACCTTAATAGTGCCCCACACCTCATTTGACACATGCCATTGGCCTACAACACAGCTCAGGTCAATCATATTCTACTCGGTGCTTTGGTTGCTCTGGCTCTGTGCTTTTGTTGGCGCTGCAACACTTACTTGATCACAAAGTTGATGAAAGTCGTGTAAATCACATTAATCACGTAATTCATGCAACACCACGGCAACATATATATATATATATTATCATTGTTGGCGAGGTGTTGCAAAGTGATATCAGTTTGTTGCTAATTGTATGATTTTCCTGAAACCCTGGGATTGCATCCACCGGACAACTGCCGCGCTTAGCGCTTTCTTAGTAGGCTGTCTCTACTAAATAAGGCCAATATGTTTTTTCGGACTCAATTGGATGGTTTTCCAAGGGGCCATGCAGGGCGTAATACACAAACCCTTCTGCTAAGATGCCAAAATAAATAACCAAACGGATGAAAATGCTTGAATCCGTTGACCTTTCTTCCAGATCTGGCCCATGAAAGCTTCCCTTTCAAGCTGGTAAGGTCAATTGAAATCACAAGCGATGATGAAAAGGGTCTGGAAAGAGCACCTAGGGCGAGCTCAATTCAACCTGGCATGCATATCATGGTCTTTTTGACCAGTGGGAGATACACCTCGCCCCCAAACCGCAAGTTTAAGGTAGTCCAGCCGAACAACATGAGGTACAAGGTTTTGGTCGGCATGCCTCAATCTGCATTTCGGGTTCTACCACAGGTGTGGCCCAAGAGAGCATGCAAAACTTGGGCGGGACTCTTGCTTTTGGGGTGGACAAATTAGGTAGGTTCCACTTCTCGTCGAGTATAGTCAGCTGCTCCAACGAAACAAACATGTCACAACCTAACACATCCCAAAAGCAATCTGACAAAAACAACGAGATCAGCTCACTGAACACAGGCGCCTCTTCCGGTGCCATTTCCTCCTCTGAGGAAACATCCTGCCATGCGCTTCGTTGCGACAAGTGGATCCACAGGGCATGCCTCTACAATTGCTATGGGTTATCGCCATGTCACCCCGGTTGTTTGCGTGTTCTTTGCACCACCTTGCAGGTACCTAGGCAGATTTGTACATTCTACTATGGTTCACCAACCAAAAGAAGAGATCAAGCGAGGGACCTTCATAAGCTGCTTTTACCGGGGGTCAATTGAGCGCGTCACCATGTCCGCAACTTGCAGTTGATTCAGGCTCACTGGTCTATCTCGAAACTTGGCGACTCCAAGGACTCTACCCGCTCGATTCGATGCATCACTTCGAGCCAGGGGTCAGAACGCATGAAAAGGACGGGTTTGGCCACATCAATTGGTATCGAAGTGTGCCATAACCTTCAGTACCATTGCGGCTCGCTGGATTTCCGCAGTTGATCAATTTGCTGGTGGATGTCAATTTGGGTTTGTGTCTAAACAAGGGAGCCCCCAAAGGATGTGTTTTCGTGTGGCTTCCCTCAAAATAACCCCAAAAAATATGCCCTCAGGAAAAAAACAAAACATGTGGAAGTTCCAAACAATTGTAAAACGAGGAACCCGCATCTTTAGGTCTTGTGGTGAGAGCCCGCAACCCATTGACTTTTGGTTCTACCATGGCAACAAGGGTTAAACTAGTATATCCCCCCAATAAACTGGGTAGTAGTACTACCAACTGAAGGGGCCAAAAGGAAGTCCGGGTGCTGATCATGTTCTTTATCATGCTTGAAAGGATATAGCCAATGTTCTAAACACTCTGAGGCTTGAGAATTCCCGTGTCCACAAAGCAATGTTCGATATTGGATAAAAGGAAGCCGTTCATCAATCCGAAACGCTTCTTAGACATCACCTGAAAGCTTTGTTGAAACAAACAGGTGTGGTCCTATCCCAGAATGATCAGAATATGATCAACTTCAGGGAGCCTACCAGCCCCAAAGACCCCAAAGACCCCAAAGACCCCACGTTCAAGGGCTTGAGACCTTGGTTCACCTCATTCCCCCCCCTTCCCTCCGACGTCCAGTCCTCTCTTGCCTTTGCCCAGCGGCCCCCGGTTCGAGTGTTCGCCAAGGTGATCCATCCCTCCGGGTCCACGCGCGCTCGCCTCGACATGCTACCCGGTAGCGCAAAACAGAAGCATGCAGCATGAGAAGAGGCATTTATTGGGTGAGGGTACCCATTTTGGGGCGGGGGTGTGGCTAAAATCGGAAAGCACGAGATAGCCAAGGTTTGGTTCCCTTGTGTTGAGTCAAACTTTACATCACAGGTGTTGCTGAATGCCCCACTTGCCATGTTACCCAGCCGCATCGGCTTGTATTGTCAGCTGTAAGGCCTTCTGCCATGGTTCGGACACCGGACCGTTTAAGGAACAAGAGCTTAGGCTTAGTTTGTTTGGGGTTTAGGTTTTCAGGTTCAGGATGCTTACGTTTAGGGTCTTTAGGGCTTAGGAAAAGCGAAGAAGCACGTTTGGCAGCAAGCACAACTCCCACACAGACTCCGCTTTCCTGAGAAAAAATGGGGGGGGTCACTGGACAGCCGTCCTGCGGACTTTGTCGAAGCAAAGGGCTTCTACGAAAGTTCCGAAGAGCTGCTTTGTTCCTGAGTTGTCAAGTTGGGGAACTGGGGCCCTGGCCTTTGAACACTGGCCCTGCGCAAGAGTTTGTGTTCTATTTCGCTACTCCTTCCCGAGGGCGTTGGGGCAAATGAAACTATGCTTCACCAACAATCAGTTGTGTGAACACGCTTCCGGGCAGTGCCACGAATCAACGACAACCAAAGCCAAGCTGTGCTGAGAGCATGACACTCTTTGCATCTCCTCCAAATATACGATCTTCGTCAGCTTGATCTCCTGGCCTTCATCAAACTCTGCCACTAACTCGGAGTCATCCGGGTCAACGTTGGCAGCACTGGGTGAAGCATAGGCAGGCCGCAGCACAATGTACCAGCCCGTAGCAAAGACGTAGTCCTTGCCATCCAACTTGACAGACCTGAGCCCGACTCATGCGGTCGAAACACGGGCTTGGGCCGTGGGCAAAGCGGGGACTCGGCTTGGGATTCGATTCCCGGCTGAGTCCTCCCCAAGTCTTCGTTTCAAAAACCTTCTAGCCCATCCCTCTTGCCTTTCCCAGGCCCCCACAAAGAGTGGGACCCCTTTCATCACTTAGACAGCCCCTTTCTAGAGATAGGTAACCCAACCTTCCCATTGCCTCTCATTCCTTCCCTGCTCCCTGAGGCAGCAACACCGGCTCTTCACCTCAGAAGGCATCGCACTTCTCAGGCAACATGCCACTTCCATGAAGCAACTGGGCTTTGATCCAGGCGAACAAAACAAGTGCTTGACCTCTGGGTTTGCTCGGTGAAAAGAAGCAGGACTCAGTCCAAATCTGATTGATCTCATGGAAAGCGTGCACAATAAGTGGCTTGGAGCTTCTGATTCACTTTCCCATCTCCAGACAAGCAGCAGCTAGTCGCGAGGAAATGGCTAAATTTCAACACTACGCAAAGGATTGCCAGGGCGGTGTCCGCACCTGTTTATTGGTAGCCCGACTGTTTTGGGGTTGCCTTATTGAGTATGAGACTGGGCATTTCCTAATATAGGTGGCATCGGTTGCTTGCCTATAATTACAGCCACCCAATTTGAGGAACCCCCCGACTCCTTCCTCTTTGTTTGCGCCAGCGCAAATGAAATCCATGATTAACCTTCGATCTTGCATCTCTCTCTGACGGCGGGTGCTTCAACACTAAGAAAGAGGTATTTTATCTTTGGTCCGGCAGTGACCAGTCTCTTCTGTGGCAGAGGACACGTGTCCTGCCTTCATCACAGGTGCTACTTGCTGAACACCGCACACCAAAACATTTTTTTCATCGGGTGCGCCGGAAGCCGCGATGCGACTCATCCTATGCAAACCAGGGATGACTCCGCGTAAGATGTCGGGCATAACTTCGATTTCCGGGAGCGTCATCTGACTTTGCCGGGTTGTCTTCCAAGTTGACGATACGTAGTCTGCTTTTCTGCCAGGTTGCTTGTCCATTCTTCTGAATCATGGTGCTGTCGACAGACCTGCCACTCTGAGTCATAGGATCCACACCCCTTCTCACCTCCGCCCCTCGCTTTTTGTTTCAACAAGGCCGCTTAAGGTCTTGTTTGAAGGAAACCAAGCGGGGTGGGAAGAGCACGGAAAGCATACAGGATGATTACTCGGAAGACTTTCGGAAGATACCGGAAGACAGGAAGACATAGTGAGACCACTGGACAGTTTGTGATGCATTTGGGGGGTTCATGCTAACCGCAGTCCTGCCTCCGATGTGTGCGAGGCATGCACAGATTGCTCAGCCTAGGAGTCGAGCTGGCGAAACTATCCATGAGACCTACATACAGGGCTTCTTGTATTTCCAGGGCGGGGCAAAACTTGGTTAAACAACCATATCCCCCTTAAAGGGAAACCAAAAGTAGAGTGTTCCAAAGCAACTGAATTTCAACATTGTGAGCTTCCCGTTAAACATCAGCTCACAAAAAGGACGCTCACCAAAAAAGCGAAGGCAAAACGAGCGCTGTAGCCTGGGACGATGGGGCATCTCTGGCTTTCGTGGACTGAGCATCAAGCCTCTGGAGTCATTGGTGGCAAGTCCTCCGTGTCGGACACTGTATCCTGCGGGAGTCACTGCTTTTCTGGCCAAACATCTCAGTTCAGAAGTCACAACATCTCAACATCTTGGCGTGTTACGACCCTTCTTTGGACCTTGAGATCTCAAAGCTCAGGTCTCATGTCTCCGTCCTCTCTTGCGACCGCCCAGCAAACACCGGTGCTGGCGTTTGCCAACGTGATCCATCCCTCTGGATCTAGCCGCGCGCGCCTCAGCTTCAGCAACCCTGTCTTGCCATTGTGTCAACCCATCTTGGGGATCTGACGAAAGGGGAACGGGGTCAGCGGGAAACACTAGGATGCCAGTCAATAGCTTCATGGGCAGCACTCGACGGGCTCAACTTCTGCTCTTTCACACAAAGCTGTGTTTCATTTCTCTCTGGCTGAGTCAGATCATCCAGCCTTCGTTCATGGATTACTTGCTCCCCCCCCCCAAAGGAGGGATTCTCCAATTTTACCCTCTCACTCAGCTTGCTGAGAATGAGTCGGGCAGGAGTTGTATTCCCACAATGGGGGAAATTGGAATGCACTAATCTTAGCCATGAGGAGGTCAACCACCATTGTCACTCATCTCAAGTTGCCAGCTCGAGACCTTATTAAGGCCTCAGCAAGGTCTTAAACTCAATAAGGCCTCAATAAGGTCTCAGTAAGGCCTCGGTAAGGCCTCAGTAAGGACTCAGTAGTGCCTCAAAATTGCTGGAACAAGGCCATCTGCGCAATTGATGTTCAGTTTCTATCTATGGTAACAACAAGTATGGTTGCGGCTTGGGTTACATTGAAAGTAGTTTTCTCCGTGGCAGCAACCAGCTTTTCCGGAGTCAAGGCACTGGTTTTGAGGTGCTACCGAGTGCTAGCACTGATCAGCTAGCAAGGCCTTGGTGAGGCCTTAGAAGGGCTTCACCCCGCTTAGGGGGGGGTAAGTGATCCATGATGTGCCAAGCAGTCCAGTTTGGTTCCTACAATAGCAGGACCTGTTCAAGCAATCAAGCAGATTGAAAAACCGGCCGCGGCCAAAATGAAGCCATGCTGAGCACGTGGCACTCTCTGCATCTCCTCCAAATAGACAATCTCAGTGAGTTCGATGGATTGACCTTCCTCCAATTCAGCCACTAACTCATCATCGTCTGGGTCGATGTTGTCGAGTGCGGATGATGCGTATGCAGGCCGCACCAGCACGTAGCTTCCGGCAGCAAAAACGCGTTCTCTGCCATCCAAGTTGACAGACCTGAGCCACAAATCCCACAAATCCAAGCCCACATTGGCTGGTGGGCTTACCACTGTTGCTCTGGCCAGACCACACACCAGAAAGACTCCCAAAAGGCCAAGGGAGTCGGAATGAAGGTAACATTGTGCAACCTTTGTCCCAAAACTGAAACGTGGCAAACAGAAGCCCAAGCTATTTCGCAAGACTCAACCGTTTAGCAACATGCCAAATATCTCACTCCGGCATCATGTCTAGTTTCTATCAGGACAAGTAGGTACTGATAGGTACTGACTTGCTAGACTCCCTATGATGCGATAGCTTGACCTCTCGCCCTTCGACAGCTGCCACAAAACGGCACACGTGCTGAGGCAGCGACACTGGCGATTGCTTGCCTCGGCCAAACTGCATGTGCCAAAATCGACTTTCACACAAGTGTTTCCAGCTGCCCATTTCAGTCAGATTGACCTTCCAACTGCAAATCCGGCCAAATCAGCAAGCACTCTAAGTGGGTTCGACCAATCAGGCTCAAAGTGGGTTGCGACTGTGATGCCGTAAACTAAACAATGCAACAAAATATGACGACATGCTGTCAGGTTGCGCGGCGCCGCTCCGTCCCCTCTGTCAGCAGGCCGCTGGCGATGCACCACCTGCTTCGCATCGCAGCGACGGAATGGTTGACATTGTTTGACGTCACATTGACAACGGCAGCAATCAGAACTGCCTCCGATACTGGCGAGGCGGGCTCGGAAGGGTCAACCTGGCAACCAGACAAGCAGATGCAAACAACTCCAGCATATGTCGGCAGAACACGTCATGGTATCTCATATTCTGCCAGCACAAGCATCAGTACATCGTGCCATGCCAGCCATGCCTCCGACGCTCGCGAGGCCGGCTCGGAAGGCTCGGCCTGGCTACAGCTGCAACCCAAATAGCTGCATGCAGTTGAGCAACTTTGGTCAGACTTGCAGCTACGCGCTGCGCGCATACACATCTAAACACAGCAGACCCTTCACAGTCCAAAACACAATTCAATATAATTATCAGCCAAACATCTGAGGTGGCTGAGGCCAGCATGCCTCTTCACGCGAGGCATCTTCTGCCGCCATCTCTGCGGATTCCTGGTGATTGCAACGCCGAGCATCGCTTGCTCTGTCATCCAACAGAATATGCTTCGCACAGGCTGCACATGGTTGCACAGTACCTGCTTGATGCCTGGCAACGGTGGACGTGATCTCTTACGGCCAATATACAATATATCATGCATTGACCTCGTATGGCCTCTCATGCCATCTCATGCCCTGTTTTGTGCCCGGCACCGGCAGAAGCATGAACGCGTCTGGGTCCTCTCTTGCAACAGCCCAGCAAACACCGGTGCTGGTGTTTGCCAAGGTGATCCATCCCTCTGGATCTAGCCGCGCGCGCCTCAGCTCCAGTCCCTTCTTCTTGCCGCTTATCATGTCAACCCAAACTGAAAACACTGCAGTCTGAGCCTATACATAAAAACAAATAATACATATATATATATATATATATATATATATACGACTTCATCAAGATTGGGCTCTACAATGCTCTACCTACGCGCATTCAGGAAGATTCAAAAATCAACTGCAGCCAAAACGAAGCTATGCTGAGCACGTGGCACTCTCTGCATCTCCTCCAAATAGACAATCTCAGTGAGTTCGATGGATTGACCTTCCTCCAATTCAGCCACTAACTCATCATCGTCTGGGTCGATGTTGTCGAGTGCGGATGATGCGTATGCAGGCCGCACCAGCACGTAGCTTCCGGCAGCAAAAACGCGTTCTCTGCCATCCAAGTTGACAAACCTGAGCCACAAATCCCACAAATCCAAGCCCACATTGGCTGGTGGGCTTGCCACTGTTGCTCTGGCCAGACCGCACGCCAGAAAGACTCCCAAACCAGAATGAAGGTAACATTGTGCAATGTACGTCCCCAAACTGAAACGCGGTAAACGCTCATCTATTTCAGATGACTAATTTCCTCTTGTTTGGGCCTTTTCGTTGTCTCACTTCTGCATCATGTTTGTATCAAGAGAAGTAGGTACTAACTTGCTAGACTCTCTGCCACGAGCTGGCTTGATTGCTGCCCCTTCGATAGCTGCCAAAAAACAGTCGCATGCTGAGGCGGCAACACTGGCGTTGGCTTGCCTCGGCCAGACAGCATGACAGTTTTAAGTAGAGCAAGATCCGATGCGTCAAGTGGGATTGTTCCATTTTCAGTCAGATTGACCAATCATGATGATTGGTATGCCTGCATCAGCCTTCCAGCTGCAAATCCAGCCAGATTAGCAAGCGCTCTAAAAGGTTCCACCAATCATGCGCAAAGCGTGACTGTGATGTAAACTAAACAATGCAACTATAAGGACTTTCTGTCAGGTTGCGCGGCGCCGCTCCGTCCCCTCTGTCAGCAGGCCGCTGGCGATGCACCACCTTTTTGCATCACATTGACGACATGTTTGACGTCACATTGACAACGGCAGCAATCAGAACTGCCTCCGATACTGGCGAGGCGGGCTCGGAAGGGTCAACCTGGCAACCAGACAAGCAGATGCAAACAACTCCAGCATATGTCGGCAGAACACGTCATGGTATCTCATATTCTGCCAGCACAAGCATCAGTACATCGTGCCATGCCAGCCATGCCTCCGACGCTCGCGAGGCCGGCTCGGAAGGCTCGGCCTGGCTACAGCTGCAACCCAAATAGCTGCATGCAGTTGAGCAACTTTGGTCAGACTTGCAGCTACGCGCTGCGCGCATACACATCTAAACACAGCAGACCCTTCACAGTCCAAAACACAATTCAATATAATTATCAGCCAAACATCTGAGGTGGCTGAGGCCAGCATGCCTCTTCACGCGAGGCATCTTCTGCCGCCATCTCTGCGGATTCCTGGTGATTGCAACGCCGAGCATCGCTTGCTCTGTCATCCAACAGAATATGCTTCGCACAGGCTGATGGCTGCACAGTACCTGCTTACCGTGCAACGGTGGACGTCATCTCTCACGGCCAATATACAATCTCTCATGCATTGACCTCGTATGGCCTCTCATGCCATCTCATGCCCTGTTTTGTGCCCGGCACCGGCAGAAGCATGAACGCGTCTGGGTCCTCTCTTGCAACAGCCCAGCAAACACCGGTGCTGGTGTTTGCCAAGGTGATCCATCCCTCTGGATCTAGCCGAGCGCGCCTCAGCTCCAGTCCCTTCTTGCCGCTTGTCATGTCAACCCAAACTGAAAACACGGCAGTTTGAGCCTATACATAAAAACAAATAATATATATATATATATATATACGACCTCCTCAAGATTGGGCTCTACAATGCTCTACCTACGCGCATTCAAGAAGATTCAAAAATCAACGGCAGCCAAAACGAAGCTATGCTGAGCACGTGGCACTCTCTGCATCTCCTCCAAATAGACAATCTCAGTGAGTTCGATGGATTGACCTTCCTCCAATTCAGCCACTAACTCATCATCGTCTGGGTCGATGTTGTCGAGTGCGGGCGATGCGTAGGCAGGCCGCACCAGCACGTAGCTTCCGGCAGCAAAAACGTGCTCTCTGCCATCCAAGTTGACAGACCTGAGCCACAAATCCCACAAATCCCACACTGGCAGGCATCTGCAGGCCAAGGGCTGCTGGATCGCAGCTTTCAAACAAATGCCTGGCAAACACCGCATGCCAGATCCAAGATATTTCACAAGATTAATATCTTCTCACTATATCTTGTCACTCCCTAATTCTATGCAGCAAATTCCGGATTGCTGGACTCCCTGCCGATGCCCGGGATCAAATTCGGTATGATGATTGCTGCAAAAGAAAGCGCGCGTGCTGAGGAGGCAGCACTGCCGTTTGCTTGCCTTGGCTAGACTGCATCTGGCAAGTTCAACGTTCACAGCTCAGACACTGAGCTCCGATGCGGCAAGTGTCATATTGATCCCGTCTATCCATGTCAGCCAGACTGACGCAGGCCAAAATACTGAGCACTCTGTGCTGAGCCCTCTTTTGATCTTGTCTAAATAAAACGTGCCGAGCTCTGAGTGGGGTCGGTGACGCAACTATACTCCAAGTCTGTACGTATGCCAATCAAACGTGTAAAGAGCCAGAAAGATAATGACATGCAGTCAGGTTGCGTGGCGCTATTCGGTCCCCGCTTTCATGAGGCCGCTGGCGGTACTCGACATCCTTGCACGGCTGCCACGCAACTGTTGATCGCGGCCAGAACAGCCTATGATAGCCCATGCATCAACACGCTATGTCAGCATCGTTCACATTGGCCATGCCTCCAATGCTCGCGAGGCAGGCTCGGAAGGCTCAACCTGGCTACAATGCAAATAGCTGGATGCAGCTGATCAACCTTGGTCAGGCTTGCAGCTATGCGCTGCGTGCATATTGCATACCTGTTTAAACAAAGATAGATCAAGCAAGCAGTCCATTCAAATGCGCGAAACAAGGCTCAACATCAGCGAATCTTGCAGTGGTGCACAAGGGTCCGAAGAATCAGGCGTCGCCTCATGCGAAGCTTCTGCCGGTAACTCCGCTGAATCCTGACGATTCGAAAGCCGAGTCTGACTTGCAGCATATAGTCATCCAACGGAACGTGGTACGCTACTTCATGCCCATCACGGCCGAGCGTGATCCAAGCCTCACGTGGGCAGTGCTTTTTTGGGTGCTCGGCGCCCAGTGTACACACACACACACAAGCGCGCGAGCGCCTACGCAAACCCTCCGCGACTGCAAGGGGTGCCTGCGCGAAGGTTTTTGCGTCTTCCTCGTCCTCGCCTACGCAGATGCCTACGCGAGCCGCTTGCCTGCCGCTTCTGCTACCTCGAGCTTTATCTCTGCTGAGTCATTCATTGCCCGGCTGAGACACACGAAAAGCACTTGGGCAGCTCCAGCTCCAAAATCGCAACCTTTCAGCATGTGTAGTGCTCGAGCTGCACCAGTTTGCCCGGCCGGAAAGGGACAAACACCTTCACGAAATGGGCCTCGAGCTTACGCGGGAGCCTACGCGGAGCCTAGGCGGATGGAGGCAGTTCATCCAGGCCTGACTTTCCAGTTGTTCCCACTGAGGCAAATCTCATGTGATCCTGTAGCCACTCTCCCTCGGGTGGCCTCAACCACTGCGAAACATGAAGCTTCAAAAATATACACGTATCATCCCAGGCTTGCCTACGCGGACACCTACACGAGGAAAAAACAATGATGCACGCGAAATGCCTATGCGAGCCTATGCCCCCTCACCTAAATAGCCGACGCGCACATGATGCAGTTCCCTTTTTGTATAAACCCTTGATTCCAGGAAAAACACGCTGCCCACATGGCCTCACGTTGCCTCTCATAACCTCTCATGCGAACGGCGTCTGAAGAAGCGCAAACGAATCTGGGTCCTCTCGTGCAACCGCCCAGCAGACACCGCTGCTGGTGTTTGCCAAGGTGATCCAGCCCTTCGGAGCTAGCCGCGCGCGCCTAAGCTGTCACCTCTCACTAATCTCACCCAGCCATCCAGCCAAACTCACGCAGAACGGTAACGGTGAAAAGGGTTGCTAGCAAGTAAGTCAACTACCAGTCCTGCAGATCAGAGGCATCGTGCCCTGAAGCTGAGAGCCCTCTTATTAAACAAGCCATTGACCACTTCAACGTGCGTGCGTCGCCTCCTATGCTGCCTGCCGCCTCTCGATTGGTCGGCTTTCTCGGCTTCTACCCTCCCGAAGCTTTATTCGTTTCCCCACTCTGGTCATCCAGCCTCGTTCAAAATATGTGGTTCCAACAATCACATAATATGCACTACCAACATGATTCCAAGCAGTGCCAGGAATCAACCGCAGCCAAAACAAAGCTATGCTGAGCACGCGGCACTCTCTGCATCTCCTCCAAATAGACAATCTCAGCGAGTTCGATGGATTGACCTTCCTCCAATTCAGCCACTAACTCATCATCGTCTGGGTCGATGTTGTCGAGTGTGGGCGATGCGTACGCAGGCCGCACCAGCACGTAGCTTCCGGCAGCAAAAACGCATTCTCTGCCATCCAAGTTGACAGACCTGAGCCACAAATTCAAGCCCACATGGGCTGAACTTGCTAGACTCCCTACCTGGCTTGACTTCTTCCCCTTCGATTTCTGCCCAAAGACAGCGCACATGCTGAGGCGGCAACACAGGCTCTTGCTTGCCTCAGCTAGACAGCATGTGCCAAATTAGACTTTCACCGTTTAAAGTTGATCAAGATCCGATGCGTCAAGTGCGGGATCGTTCCTATCTGTCCCTTTCAGTCAATTTGACCGAGTGCCTGCATCCCCGGGAAGCCTCATCTTGCACGATTGATGTGATTGATGTGTTTTTCCTGGAAAACAAATCTTTCCATGTGATGCCCCAAATTTGTTTGGGGGACCCTCAAAAACACTCGTAATGCAAAGATTGCGGGGGGGGGGTGTCATGATGCGGGCGACTTTTCCGCGCCTCAGATGCATGAAAAAAAAGGACCGTAGGTCACTACCAAAGACCGGTTCCCAATTGTCCTGTCGGATTCATGTTTGATTGAAGGATCCACAAAACATAATCCTTCCCCGGGCTCCTCTGGTCAGCCCCAGCTGCAAATCAGGCCAAATTACCAAGTGCTCTGGTGGGTTCGACCAATCATGCTCAAAGTGTGTAGTGACTGTGCCGTAAACTGACTGCTGCAACTAAATGTAACAAATGTAACAAACATGTAACAAACATGTAACAAATGTAACAAATGTAACAAATGTAACAGCTAAATGCAACACAACAACAAACATGTAACTGCTGTCAGGTCACGCGGTGCCGCTGCGTCCCCTTCATCAGGCTGGCGGTACACCGCCTGTGTCGCATCGCAGCGGCATGATTGACATCACATGTACAAACATGGTGAACCCAAAACCATGTAAAGAATTGGAAAGGCGGCAACTATTTCCGGCTGGGTCTTTCCCTAACCTTCATCTCAGGTTTTGATTGCGGCTCACAATTGACAACGGCAGCAATCAGAACTGCCTCCAATGCTGGCGAGGCGGGCTCGGAAGGGTCAACCTGGCAATCAAACAAGTAGATGCAAACAACTCCAGCATATGTCGGCAGAACACGTCATGGTATCTCATATTCTGCCAGCACAAGCATCAGTACATCGTGCCGTGCCAGCCATGCCTCCGACGCTCGCGAGGCCGGCTCGGAAGGCTCGACCTGGCTACAATGCAAATCGATGCATGCAGCTGATCAACCTTGGTCAGACTTGCACCTACGCGCTGTGCGCATACCGCATACTTGTGTAAAAAAAGCAAGCAGTCCCTCCATGCGTGCCAAACAAGGCTCAATATCACCGAGTCTCGCAATCATGCGCAAGGGTCCAAAAATCAGGCGCCGCCTCATGCGAAGCTTCTGCCGGTAACTCCGCTGAATCCTGACGATTTGAAAGCCGAGTCTGACTTGCAGTATAGGCATCAAACTGAATATGCTACCGGGTTCTGCTTAAAAAAAAAGAAGGAAAAAAACAAACGCCCATCTACTCTCAGCCAATTATCTGCCCCTCGCGCACCCCCCCCCCCGCGCCCCCAACTTCAATGTTGTTAAGGAATGCTGTGATGTCTGAAGCCAGAATGGGTGCTTTTTTTCCGCAGGCTTTGTTAGTACGGGCCACATCCAACTTTGAAGTTGGGGGGAAAGGGGGTCAGCATCTGTTGTCACAAAGGATTTGGGGGGATGGGCGTTTTTTTTTTTCTCGCAGAACCCGGTATGTCAAGGCTGCATCTAAAATCATGCGCGCCAAGGCCCAACACGATCCAACATGGCCTCACATGACCTCTCAGGTGCATGGCATCTGCAGGCGAAGCGTAAGTGAAACTGCGTCCTCTCTTGCGACCGCCCAGCAAACACCGGTGCTAGTGTTTGCCAAGGTGATCCATCCCTCTGGATCGAGCCGCGCGCGCCTTGGCTTGAGTCCCCTTTTGTCACTGACCATAGCCCATCCTGGAGCCAGACCAACAAAACGGGAATGGATTCATGTTTAAGTAAAACTGGCTGTTTCTAGCCAGAACATTAAAAACAAAACAATGTCCAAGACTGATAGTCCTTAATAAGCTCGAACAAATTCTTCTTTGACACAAAAACTGTGACCCTCTTAGCCCCTTCCCAGTCTAATGTCTGAACATCCAGCCTCCGTGCAAAAACTGAACCGTCAATCGCTCCCACAATCTGATGCGATATGCCCCAACACACACACAACACACAAACCGAGACAGGGCAAGAGACAGACACGGACAAACACACACACACACACAGACAGACACAAACACACACACACACACACAGACACACACACACACACAGACACAGACACACACACACACACACAGACACAGACACAGACACAGACACAGACACAGACACAGACACAGACACACACCGACACGCACACACAGACACACACAGACACACACACAGACACATACAGACACACATACACACAAACACACGCAGACACAGACACACACAGAGACACAAACACACAAACACACCCAGAGACACAAACACACAGACACACACACAGAGACACACACAAACAGACACATACACACACACAGAAACACAGAGACACAGAGACACACAGAGAGACACAGAGACACAGTCACAGAGACACAGAGACACAGCGACACAAAAACACAGAGACGCAGAGACACAGACTCACAGACACAGAGTCACAGAGACACAGAGACACAGAGAGACACACACACACATACACACACACACAGACACAGGGGGGCGAAGCACACACACACACACATACACACACACAGAAACAACTAACAAATCAGCAACAACACACACAAACACACAAACACACAAACACACACAAACACACACACAAACACACACACACACACAAACACACACAAACACACACAAACACAAACACACACACACACATACACACACACACAAACACACGCACAAACACAAACACAAACACAAACACACAAACACACACAGACACACACACACACACAGACACACACACACACACACACACACACACACACACACACACGCAAAGGCACACACGCACACGAACACGCACACACACAAACACACACACACACAAACACCCAAACACACACAAACACACACACAAAAACACACACAAACACAAACACACACAAACACAAACACCAACACACAAACACACAAATACACAAACACACAAACAAACCAACACACAAACACACAAACACACCCAAACACACCCAAACACACCCAAACACACACACACACAAACACACACAAACACACACACAAACACACACAAACACACACACACACAAACACACACAAACACACACAAACACACACAAACACACACACACACACACAAACACACACACACACACACAAACACACACACAGACACACACACACAAAAACACACAAACACACACACACACAAACACACACAAACACACACACACAAACACACACACACAGACACACACACACACAGACACACACACACACAGACGCAGACACACACACACACAGACACAGACACAGACACAGACACAGACACAGACACAGACACAGACACAGACACACACACACACACACACACACACCGACACGCACACACAGACACACACACACACAGACACACACACACACAGATACATACAGACATACATACACACAAACACACGCAGACACACAGACAGACAGACACACAGAGACAGACACACAGAGACACAAACACACAGACGCACACACAGAGACCCACACCCAGACAGACAAACACACACACACAAACACAGAGACACAGAGACACACAGACACACAGACAGAGAGACACAGAGACACACAGACACAGAGACACAGCGACACAACAACACAAAAACACAGAGACACAGAGACACAGAGACGCAGAGACACAGCGACACAACAACACAAAAACACAGAGACACAGAGACACAGAGACGCAGAGACACAGACACACACACACACACATTCAAGCATTGCCAAGAATACACCACGAACAAGACCAAGCCATGCTAAGCGCGTGGCACTCTCTGCATCTCCTCCAAATAGACAATCTCAGTGAGCTCGATCGCTTGACCTTCCTCCAATTCGGCCACAATCTCATCATGGTCTGGGTCGATGTTGTCGAGTGCGGGTGATGCATTGGCAGGCCGCAGCAGAATGTAGCGACCGGCAGCAAGGACGCATTCCACGCCCTCCAACTTGACAGACCTGAGCCATCCATAGCCACAAATCCATGGCCAGACCATCACCAGGGCCAGACCCCGGAAAGGCAAAGGGTTGGGAACCAAACACGAGGGGCCATACCTTTTTGGTTTGGTCGACAAGCCCTGAAAAGCCTCAAGACAAGCAGCCCGCCAGCCCGCCAAGACACCAGCCCCTACCATCAGCTTGTGCTTTTGTCCATCATAGTTTCTTGAAAAAAACAACTCCAAACCAAAATGGGGAGCTTACCCCTGCATATTTCTTGCTTTTGGGTTCTTCCGCTGGCGAACCTGGACGCCGACCTGCCAGGCAGGACCTGCCACAGGTTTTAGTTCGGGGACGTCCCAACGCTGTTGTCGTACAAGCGGTGAGATTGGAACCCGCCAAACCAAAGCTGCGGGGACATCCTCTTGTTGTTCTCTCGTGGGGTGCTACAGACTCACTGCTGCACTGGATTGAATTCAAAGCTGCGCAAATGCTGAGGCGGCAACACGTGCCTTTGATTGCCTTAGACAGGTGCCGACTTCATGGAAATGCGCTCAGAGGGTTCCGTTTTTGTTGAATATGTTGGGGTAGTCAAAAACGGAACCCTGTGCGTTCATGTGTAAACTTGTGGGATGGTTCCCACCTCTCCACTTCAGTCCGATTGACCTTGCAGGTTCGATGCTGAACATTTGCTGCGAAGTTACGTGGCACCGCCCGGTCATCTCTGTCAGGCCACTGTTGGTAGTTGGACTCCTTGCATTGCATTGACGACGGCAACCAGCACCGCCTGCCTTCCCACAAAGATAGAACTCGCCAAAGGCGCCTTTGAAAGGCAAACGGTCTTCCAAGCACGCCCAGCTAGGTTCCATGCTAGTGGGTCGCAGGGTGTACCAATGCGTTGTCAGCATTATATATATATACATATATATATATATATATATATATATATTTGTGCCGTGCACATCAACCACGCCTCCGATGCCCGCGAGGCCGGCTCGGAAGGCTCGACCTGGCCAAGAGGCAAGTAGCTGCTTGCAATTGATCACACTCGGTAAACTTGCAGCTAGATTCAAAGGAATTGGCAGGCCCCAATGATTTATATTACATCAAGGCCTCTCTGCACACGCCTGCACAGGTATCCAAGAAACGACAATGCCAGTCAAGACCAACAGAAGCTGCTAAGCTCCGAATATGAGGTGCCGCCTCATGTGAAGCCTCTGCAGGTAGCTCCGCTAAATCCTGGCGAATCCAATGCCGAGCTTCACTTGCCCTGCTTGGTGCAATATGCTGCGCAAAGCCAGGAGTGATCTAACATGGCCTGCATTCACCTCAAACCTCCCATGGCCTTGGATGCGCGTGGCATCTTTGGCAGCAAACACAAGTATGTGTCCTCTCTGGCGACAGCCCAGCGATCGCCGGTGCTGGTGTTTGCCAAGGTGATCCATCCAAACGGATCCAGCCGTGCACGCCTTAGCTTCAACCCTCGTTTTGTTCACTCATGTCAACCCCAAATACTCCAAGAAATAGTTTGAAAATACAAATAAGATGAGCTGCAAGAGAACAGGAGAGCTGATCAATCGTTTTGCTTCCAGAAATGGCATCTCGAAAACAAGTTTCCTTCGCACATGTTTCGCGACTCCATCGCCGCACATGTTTGCTCGCAACTTGTGCTCTGGAGCCCACTCTGCAGTTTTGATTGCAAACTAAGTATCCATACCAGCTAACTGCAGCTGTCATCCTGCCACTCAATGCCACAACTGCATACACCTTTGTGGGCTGTGCAGCAGCGTTGAAGGACAGCAAAATCGTTATCATTCCCCTTGTTGACTGTTGCTTGCTGAGAACTCTCCATCCTGGATCTCGCGCGCGAAACCTTGCAACAAGCTCCCTGGGCGTTCGCCGGTCGCCGGCGGATCCTTCGCGAAACTTGCAATGAATTGGCCCAGCCGATTCCGAGGTAGGGAATGAGAGATGCAAGCACTGGAAGTTCCTACAAGGAAGTGGGGCCCAGCGTACCAGCATGCCGCCAAGATGCCTTAACTTAGCTGAATATTTCGTGGATAACAAACAATATTCTCTTCCGCAGACTCCTTCGTGGACTTTTCGCCGGCACAAATGCTGGAAACGCTATGATTCTCCAGAGTATACGTCCTTTCGCGAACCTTTTAATCAAATCCCATCTCGTATATGTATATAAATCAATATGAATATATTAATATGTACATATCGCCGTATTGTATGACTATTGATGTTCAACCGGCGCTCGTGCTAACCATTCCTTCCAGTCGACATGTTCAAGTCTTGACCCGAGCCATCGAGCTGAGGGCATGGCACTCTCTGCATCTCCGGCAAATGGACGATGTCGGTTAGCTTGACCTCCTGGCCTTCCTCCAACTCAGTCACAAGCTCATTGTCGTCTGGCTCGAGGTTGGTGGCACTGGGTGAAGCGTCCGCCGCTCGCAGCATGAGGTAACTGCCGGCGCCAAAGACGTACATTCTGCCATCCAGCTGAACAGACCTGAGTCACAAGCTCATGATGGTATGCAGGCACCGTTCCACACATTCCGCATCCTTCTGCCAATGGCTTCCCTGGAGAAGCGCAAGTACAATATCATCCGAGCCAGCAAGAACGCAGCACATTCCTGTTCAGCCACTTAAGCAACCCTCGTGGAGCCGTGGGGCAGCATGAAGTGGGCATCATGAACATTACGGACATCCACGAGCATCACTCACGCTGAGCCGGCAACACAGGCTGCTTGCCTTGGCTAGACCACATGCGCAACGGGCTCCTTGTGCTTCTTGTCCCTTCCAGAGACCCTCAAGGGACCCTGCCTTCAACCGGTCTGGGGATCCTATGCAGCCAAGTGTTGACGAGCTTTGCCTTCCAACGCCAGCAAGGAACAAGCTGCGCGCCATGAGACTAGCCCTCTCTGCACGTTGCCTGAACAGAACAAGCCAGCCCTGCGGTGTACTATGCTCAAAGTCTCCATTCACTCTGATGCCATAGGGAAACAAACAGAAAGACATTAGCATATCGTCAAGTTGCGCTGCGCGGCGCGGTCCCCGCTGTCATTCGGCCGCTGGTACTCGGGCTCCGATGCTCGCGAGGCCGGCTCAGAAGGCTCGACCTGGCAACGAAGACAGCTGAAAACCTGCCATTGGATCCTAGATCAAACCTGCGGCCAGAAGCTACGCGCTCCCTTCACAGCTGCCAAACACTCAGTGCATCTGATGTCTTACAAAGATCAACTGAAAGGCCCTGCCTCACGCGAAGCCTCTGCTGCTACTTCTTCTGGAAGATCAGCCGCATCCTCACAGAATCCATGTCTGACAAAAAAGAAAGCGTTTCTGTCGCAATTCCGTCTTGGCTGTTGCCTAGACCTGCCGGCTGCGGCAAAAGTATAGTTCAAACATGGATTCCTTGTTCAGTTGTACATCTACTAAAAAGTTTGTTCAGCTCAAACTCCTTCACTCGTTGCTTTCCAGTCTATGATAGTCTATCAAAGAGGCACACCGTCACCAGCAATGGTGCTTACACTGCAATGCAAAACATGAAGTCCATTCTTGCCTCAAAGAGACATGGTGATTGCTCAAACAATCCTTTATCCCGATTCGGCACCTCCTTCTCCCAAAACGGTCATGCCTGGCTACTGGGGGTCTGGAAGAATCAAACGCACCCGTCCCCTTTTGGCTTGCTGGGAGCGTTGAGCTTTAGGGGCCAAGGTTCCATGTGTCTGCCCCCAGGTAGACTCAACCCCTTCCACTTTCGGGGCAAACCGCTGGGTTCGAGTCCTTAAGTTCAGCTCTGCGCTACCAAGTTCAGCTTGCTGGTGCGATAGGGAAATTTCCAAGACCGGGTGTTGGGAGTGAACCGTTTTTGGGGATTCCCGAATAAAGGAAACCATAGGGAATGCTTTATAGGGGACATCCCATTTCTTATTCACCTGAGAACCAGCACGTCGTTCCCTTTGTATACTCTCCCATCAAGGGATAGTCGGAGAGTTTCATGAGTTTCATGAGCTTCATTCCAACTCATTCCCGGACCAGCCAGCCACGTGCCGCCTTGGCAACAGCCCAGCGGGCGCCAGTTCTCGTGTTCGCCAGGGTGATCCAGCCCTCTGGTGCCACGCAGGCACGCCTCAAGTTGATTCATCACAAATTTAGCTCAAATTAGTACAGTTCTCCTCTGAGAAAAAAACACGATTTGTTGAGGATTCGCCTTTTGTGGGTATAGCCCTTTTTGAGTTTCATGTCGCTGTTTGGATGGTTTTCACCAAGCAGAAAGCCAAGCATCTGGCGTGCCATGATTCTGGGGACATGTTGAGAAACACCCGCCACATTGAGGTGGCGACATCGCCGCAGTACCAGCAAGCCACACAAATGCCCAAACGCTCCAACTCAGCTTACCCAGTGATCAGTCAATTTGTGCCAATGTTTGCCTTGCCCATCACTGGAAAGCAACCCCCTTCTGCGACAAAGCTTCAAGATCGAAATGACATCCACGCACACACAGGCCGGGAATAATCTTCCAGCTGAAAGGAAAAAACACGTGCCTTGAAGTGTGGGACGCAATGATGCGTTTAACAAGAAACAATGGATGCTGCTCAAATTGACTCTCAATACTCGGAGCGCCAGTTGCCAGTTGCTCCCAAACTCATCAAGCAACATCTTTGGAAAGCATCCAAGCACCAGCATCATCTCGAGACGCAGCTCAAATCATCAGCACGCCGGCCCCAACTTCGTCACGACATTCCCCAACACGTTACAAGTCATCTTGTTCAATAGCAGCACTATGCAGCTTCATTGCGATGGAACACGAGTCCTAGTGTCGTGGCATGAGTGAAAGGCGTGGGCAGTCTTGATGCCCAGTGGCTGGACAATTGGGCAGTGTTTTTTTTCCCAACAGCTGAAAGCTTTGGGGTCTCAGCCCAGATAGCCTCCGGGGTGGTCCGGGGCGGGTCTAAGGTAAGGTTCCACAAGGGTCTGCGAGGGTGCGAGCATTTAAAAGAGCACCGCATGCTGTTGGGGGTATCACCTGAGCTTATTTGATGCAGTTCCCTTTTTGTATAAACCCTTGATTCCGGAGAAACAAACAAAAACGCTGCCCGATTGAGTCTGACTTGGCGATCTGTTGGCGTGAGCTGCATTCGCTATGGTCCAAGAGGATACGGTTCGAGGCGGCGGGACTGAAGTGTGGGCCATGGCCTGAATAGAACCTCCGAAGCCCTTACTATGGTCTGAATTCCCCTCTGAAGGTGATGATCAGCCCGAGAAAACAAACAAACATATACAAGCGGATTGAAAGCACTAGCCTCCAATATAAGAAATATAGGCTGACGCACTTTAAAAGGGCCTTGACAGGGGGTTTGGCGCCCTTTGATCGGTTGGGCTAGCACCCTGCTTTGCTTTGGCTTAGGACCACATGGCTGACTTTTTCGACACCCTCGAAGTTTCCCTTGACGATCCCCAGCCCAAGAGGCCGAGGCTTGAACAGCACCCAGGGAATTCAAGGGGATTGGTTGTAAACCAAGGGAAAGTTTTTCTCAACCCATCCGTTTACAACCTGAAGCTGAGCATTCGGCACTCGCTGCATCTCCTTGAAGTGAATGATTTCGGTGAGCTCGATCTCCTGACCTTCCTGGGGTGAAGGGCCATTTGGACACAGTTCACACCAAAACAAAGATGTCTTTTAAACGAACACGTTTACAAAGGAACACGGAAAGGACACTTGATGCCTGGCAGAGTTGGCCAATCGACTACGCCTAATAATGCCCGGTTTGATATCAATCTCCGAAAAAGAAGAGGAGGTGTGATGGACACAAAAGGGTTGTGGTCCGGGTTCGGCTGTTACAACCGCAAAGGGGACACCCAACTAATCAAAGGGCGCCTTTGCCCGTTTCATAAGTTCCCTTTTAACGTGCTATCACTGATGCATAGGAGCTGGTCAATCAGGAGGAGCTTGACAGGTTTTCTTGAAAGACCGATTCCTCTAAACAGGGGTTCCATGTTACAAGTGGCTGGTGTGTGGATCAGTCATGGTCCAAACAAGGTAAACAGCAGGCTTCGTTTAAATTCAAGACCGAGTTTCTTCGAAAACAGCCACCAACTCCTCATCATCTGGGTCGAAATTGGTGGATGTGGGTGAAGCATAGGCAGGCCGCAGCAAGATGTAGCTACCTGCATTGTAGACGTACCGCTCTCCATCCAACTCAACGCACCTGAGTCAATGCAATTGGTTGCAAATCTGTCACAACATGTCGCTTGGTTTGGGCACAAATCGAGTGCCAGCGAGCCACGCTGAAACCAGTTCGGTGTTTCATTGTGCAACTGCAGAAACCTGCAACTGTCACAACCCTCTTCACTTTGCTGGGAAGCCGGCACCGCCTTCTGCTTGCCTTAGCTCTGCGCCAAAAAAAAAAACGAGCGTGGCTTGGAGCGGTGTTACTGCTGAGTTGGTACCGAGATCCCTGTCGGCAGCTTCAAAAATCCATGGCACACGGAGAATTGTTTGGGTTTTGGGTGCAGGGACAAAGGGAACCCAACCAGTTTTCGACCCTTCAGGTTCTGTCCTGCTTGTGGAATCCTGACAAATGTTGGCCCAGGATGAATCAATCAGGATGCTCAAGCATGTCCCATTTTGAATGATAAATCAGGTGCAACAAGCTGCGTCCCATTCGTGGAATCTACAGCTGTAACAGTGCCAAGCAACAGCTCTGCAACCCCAATAGTGCCATTCTACATGGAATCTATTGAACAAAGCCAAAGTACTACTTGCACACTTGAACATGGGTCAAAATCCCGCACCCCCAGTGAACATCTCAATGCCCACCGAAATAGACTAAGATGGGTGGTGTAACTACCCCAAAATGGTACCATTGCATTTGACCCACAGCCACTTGAACATGGCACTACTTGAACATGGCACTACAGCTCGGTTGCTTTCTGCTCCCCTGCTAAAAGTTTAACTTTCAGTGATTTAATGGAAAACCTATTAGTTGACTCCAAGCAAAATGCACCAAAGAACCCTTGATCATGGCACTACGTTTCCAGAGCCAAAGTGCAACGGCTGCACCGCTTGCACGGCGGTGAGCCCTGGCAGACCTGGCGGACGCAAGCAACGTCTCTTGGCTCTCAAGCAGCATGGGCACTTGGCGGTCCGTTTTCAGACCCCCCAGCGAAAAGTGAAAATTCTAAGTGGATGAAATGGAGACCCCACCACTAAACACACTAAAAAGCTAAAAATATACAAAGCTAAAAAGCTAGAAAGCTAAAAGCTAACAAGCTAAAAAGCTCAGGGGACGGTTGGGAACCACCATGGCATAGATGGTTTGCACTACCAAACCACCGAGACCATCTTGGAGTCAACGACAGCTGCGTGCCCCTGTCAACTGGTACACCCCGAATACATCCAAATTATATATGTAGGCAATATGTACATGTGTATATGCATGTGAGATTAAAATATAGCCGCTTCTTGGCACACAACCAAGCAAAGGAGAAAGGTTCCCTAACTCAACCTTCATTGCAAACACAAATCTCGGCACGCCTTTGATTTTCGATATCCTGACACGAATGTCCGTTGCCATGAGTTTGTCTGGTGGGAATTCTCCGACATGGGCCCAATTGCCTGTATCCCTTTAGAACAGCCTCAACACGAGTACCAACCTGAGTCATAATCAAAACCCGGCACAAAATAATGGTGAACCCAGAGCCTCAGAGCCATGTAAGGAATTAAGAAGGCGGCCGCAGCTATTTATGGTTGGGATTGTCCCCTTCCTAACCTTCATCTACCCGGGTTTCAATTGTGGCCCACCTGCCTTGAGGGGAATGGGTGGGAATGGGTCCCAGTACCACAACACTGGCAGTCCCCGTCCCTGAACTTCCCTTGGCGTTGAGACCCTTGGCGTTGAGACCCTTGGCTCGTTCCCTACGATGATGCCGGGCCCAAGCTGCCCTCAAGGCCACGATGGGCCGAAGGACCCGCAGCCTTGCGCGAGTACAGGGGCTCGACGTCCTCGAGCTCATCTGTGCCATCGTGGCGCAACAGGTGGTACTCCACCTGCGCCAGTCTGAGCCCACCAGCTCAATGGTAACATGGTCAGAAGGGTTGAAAAAGCGGTGCTCAAACATTTGGCGGCTCAAAAATCAAGAGCTAGGGTCACGCAGGTTTAGTCTTTGGTTCCATTTACCAAGGTGCCATTTTGGTACGTGTTTTTGAGCCACAGCCATTTCAATGCAAGGCACTAGAACCACCTGTGATGACCAATGGTGGCATGCCTTGGGAATAACACCAGGTGGGGTTGGCACTTCCCTGGGTGAGATCCTAGGGCGTAAACCCTTGTGTCGCAACTGGGGTCATTATTTTGACATTTGGCTGTGGCTCATTAAAAAAAAAAAACGGTACCAAAATGGAACCCTGGTTAGTGGAAACATGGACCAAAACCGGCGTAACCCCTCCTGTTTAATGTTGAGCCACACCCATTTGACTATGGCTAGGTTTGGGAGTTGATACAAAACAGGTCGCCGCGAAATGCAACACACACACACACACGCACATGCGAAAGCTTCGCGAACGCTGCACGAAAAAGTACTATCAGGCTCACCAAATCTCGGCCGGCTTTGAGCGCCTCTCAGCTGGATTGCTTCCGGATTACTTTGAGGCCAGACAGAAAACTGGGGGGGGGGGAACTTTCTGAAAACCTCGATTCTTTACATGTAGATCATTCCTTTAGCAGGTTTTAGAATTAGGACAAGGTGAAACAAACCATAAGGCAGTTTAGAGAGTTGGGTTCTAATCAACAACCCCAACGAATCCGCGGACTGTTGAAAAATGCCCTAGCAAGAGAAACTGCCCTTTGACTAGCTCACCCTCGCCTGATTTTGGAAAACTCACCCAACCACTTCACAAGGCCTGGCACCACAAACACCCTCAGCACTTGAACAGCGTCCCCCAGAACCCATTGCGGGTGATCAGGCGAAACTAACAGACCAAGCCCCAGAAACTGTCAAGGTCCAAGTGATGACCCCAGTTGCGACGTAAGGTTTGCTAGGAACTCCCCCAAGCAAATGCCAACCCCACTTGGTGGTAGTTCCAAAGCAAGGCCCCCCCCCAAACCACAAATGAACTGACCAAAAAACCAACCAAACGAACCAACAAGCAAACCAGCAAGCAAACTGTATTTCCAAAACAACCCTTGATTTTTCATATGTTGGGTCATTTCCCAAGACGCTGGGCTAAGCTAAACCTGTGAGGTCCTTCTAGAGGTCCGAGTCCTCCAAATTGGTCCCGAGAAAAACTCGACGTCAAGGTCAACACCGTTTTTACACCTCTTTCCAAAACTCGTGGATGTGGACTATTGGACTATGTCGCGGGGTTGTGTGTGACATTTGTTCTCTTTGAAAAGGCCGAAGATGTCGCTCGCTGTTGGAAAAGGGATAACATGCTTGCTCGCAAACAAAATAGATGGGGGTTGATCAATTCGCCTGGCCTCCAAATGAGCATGGATGACCATGGGTAACCAATGGTCATCCCATGTAAAGGACCTTTTGATCAACCCCGAAATAAACTCAGCGTTCCAACCCGTCGCCTGCGAGGAAGGCGATGCCATTTCAGCAAAGCTCTGGTACAAGCGCAGGTCTCTCAGGGTGATCCAGCCAGCCGGCTGCGCCAATAAGGCCCGCCTCGGAATCGGCGCCACTTTCGGTGACATGGCTGTGGGTCAAAAATAGGTACCCGAAACGGAACCTTGTTTCATGGAACCAAGGACTGAAATCTGCGGTCCCCTAGTGGTTTAATCCTGACCCATACCCATATCGAGTTGGGGTCCCTTTGCCTCTGAAGCCAGCTCGCACCTACCGGCATCGGGTGTATATACCATTTTCCATACGGCAGTCTTGAAAGGATCGGCGAATGCTTGCCACTTCCACTGTTTCTCGGGCCCCGGGGTGGGGCAAAGACGAGTGGTTCCCTTTAGTTTCAGTTCAAAACTCCCAAAAGGGGTACCGACTCCCCAAGGAGCAGTCGCTCATTGACAGCTGAGCGCATGGCAAGAGCCGCCGCTCTGAGAGCAGAACCACTTTCAACACGTGGATGAACGAGCCTGCCTGGCGGTTGACTCATTCGATCTGGGCAAACGACTAGAAGTCATCGCTCTACCCCTGGGCGAGCTCGTTGAACATGCACAAAACTCATTGATGTGTCCTCACAACGACTCCCAATTTCAACACGCGTTGGCTTGGGACTTGTGTGCCCAACCAGTGTCAGCGTGGCACTCTCACGTGTTGTGGTTCAGTGCTGTGCAAAGTGGTCGGCATGAGAAACACACACATTGCCAGCGGACACCATGATCGCACTCAAACCAACCAACAAGTGTGCATCCGGACAATCCAGTGCGCAGTTGTCTAGCATCCCCTTTTGCGCCAGGCTTAGAACCCCCAAAAAAAACAAAAAACAAAACAAACAGGTCATCTTGTTGCAGTTGGAAGGGAGAATCAACGAAGGAAACCGGAACAACCACCAAGCTCAAAAAAGGCGTGCGCTCAATCTGGCAGTGTCAAATCGATGATCCCCCTTCTTTTGCTCGCGAAGCCAACAGCACACTACCTAGATGTGGGAGTGTCGTTTTTAGGGGGACCCCTACAAAACATGGCTTCCCGTCGGATGTCCTTTAAACCCGGTACCCTCAAAAATGACACACGCTTATACTGGTTACTAACCATATTGTCAGTGACTCATGCGCCTGGAACTCTTTGATGACGTCGTTGGGGCGCAAGTCCACCAATTCAGCGGATTCAGACACCCGGCAAATGGAGCTCGTCACGTACACGCCAGGCAAAAATGCCTGCAGACAGAGAATGCTGCAATCCTGTGTCCGGAATTGGGCCTGTCACAAAACAAGGACCCTTAGTTTTGGATGAAAGCAAAAGGAAACCCAATCGGCTGGAGTCCCCAAAATGAGACGCGGCTCACTTCTGCGTTTGCACTGAAAGGTACGGCCGGTACCACGTCACGCAGGCTTTGATGATTTGATTGCTCCGCAATAGGCTTAAACCCAGGGGTTTCCCTTTGGGGAAATATCCAGAAGTCAGCGGATCGGCACCATTCAGCTCATGGCTTTTCAAAGTGGTTGCTCCTTTCTTTGCCGTTCAGTGGGTGCATGACAATGGCTTTAGTTGAACCTGGCAGAAAGTCTTCAAAGTGACATGACACTTCGGCAGCTGCACTCACCCAAGAGACAGCCCCTTAACCTGTGAAGCCCTCTCGTCGAAAAGAACAACCTGATGCCAAAATTGGTAGCAGCAATCAAAGTAATACTTTGAAGCAGCAGCCGAACCTCAAGATAGCCTTGGTGCCCTTCTTTTATACGCCGCTTGCAATAGTACACTCACATCCTTGAATTCACCCTCGAAACGATGATCCAAATTGAAACCGCGCAAACGGAGAACCCTCAAAATGATCTGCTTGAAGACACTTAAAGGTCAGGGGTTGTCAAACATATGGCTGTGGGTCAGAAATAGGTACCCAAATCGGAACCCTGATAAATGGAGCCAAAGACTAACACCTGCGGTCTGGTGGTTTAATTTTGACCCATACCCATATGGCCCCCTTCACATGCAAGACACCTTGGCCGCCGCCGCATCCACCTCAGCAAAGTCCTCGACGGAAACCTGGCGGCAAGGCCAAACACCGTGCTTTGTTGGGGGCCCCCGTTTCGGTTGGCTTGAAACAACAAGGATAAAACAACCTTTTAGGGGTCTTCAGATTTGACACATACCTTGTTAGAGGGTCTCTCACTCTGTGTCTCTCGCACTCTGACTCTCTTTCTCTGTCTCGTTGTCTTCCACTGCTTGAAATATTGAGTAGGCATCCGGAGGTAAAAAGCAAACGACGCGCCATCCTTTGTCCGCTTTCTCTCCGCCTCTAGAGCGTCCGGTGGCTCCTCGACCTTTCGGCAATCCGCGCCAAATGCTGGCTGAACTTTCCCGCACTTCAAGCCGGGCATGTGGCAAAAGTGGTGGTTTCCCTTCTAGCATAACCCTTTAAACTCTCAACCAGCACCAAAAAGGGGTTCCCACCTAAAAGTGTCTGATTCGTGGTAAAGTTTCGGGGATGAACCGAACAACTCCCTCGTTTCCTTTCAGGAGATCCCCTTCCGGTTCCTTCCCAGTCCTGTACATGCCCCATGAACCAGCAAGAACGGGGCTCAATCATTCCTATCTCAGAAAGCACGCGTGTGTGCACAAGGATTGAGGGCACACGAGTAGCTGCACCTTGAAGCTAGCAAGGTAGGATGCCTGAAACGTGGCTGCCTGGCATCATACAGTCCCAGGAAAGCTGCTCGCTGGCAGTTCAAAACGCAACAGGAAGTGGTAGAAGGCCAAGCAACAAGATTTCAAGCCTGTCAAGGGATCTCAGCGAACGGGTGTCAGCTTCGCTCCAAGTAGGTGTCTTGGTGGCTTGGAGTTTAGGGGTGGTTTCCCCCATCTACAAAAGCCAGGGTTCGAATCCCCAAACCACCAATACAAACCACAAGTCTAAGGGTTGCCTGAGGGTGTGTCTTAAAATGGGCACCTCTAAAGTGCCGGTTGCGCAACAGAAAGCTTCACGCTGGCCTCTGCATGCATCGCATCATCCGCCTCGGCCACTCGGCGTGACTTATGATAGGACTTTGCCGCTTTGCCCACTCCATAACGCCACCAGACTCTCTGCAAATGTCCCTTCCTGCAAACATGAAACCAGATGGTTGCTTGAGAAAACAGGTCCAGGGGCCTTCAGGCAGATTCGATTCGCGTTCCAACAAAGCAACACTGCCGTGGCCAAGTGCTCATACCCCTCAAAATCAGATGCAAAATCGACGCTTATTACCTTCGCCATCAGGCTGTGCTGTTGACGGAGGCAATTGAATTCACTGCATGCTCTGCACCACAATGAGATTCGCTCTACGAAACTATACATGATTTGGGTGTGTCCTTGTTTGACAGTTTGAGGGTAGCCGGTTGCTTAAACTTCAAGTGGCTTAGCTATGACATAGAATCCGTTATGCTCAGCAGCTTCCCGTGGGATAACCTATGCTGGCCCCGGACCCCGCCTGGCTAAGCGACGCCTCAGCCAAAGCTGAAGCATTGTAGGGTAAACCCCCAAGAAGCTGGTCGACCCAAGTTAGATGAAACTTCTGATGGTAAACAATGTTAAACGTTGGTTATCTGTCTTTGATGGAATCCCAGGGTCAACCTTGCATTTGGGGTCCAAAGGCAAATGCGCCATAGGATCTTCTGCTTCCAAGCCGGCACTCGAGCAGCATGCGTCAGGGGCATGCTGCTCGAGGGCGAAAACTCGCAAAATCACCGCTGGCATCAGCCGGCCAAGTTTTGCAACACAAGCGAAAGGCTTTGAGCTTGTCAGATCCCACAAGTCACCCCCCCCAGTCGCTCAGGGGATGCGACCAACTCATCGTCTGTGATCTTCGCCTCATCCTGCGCATTCAAAGCGTGGTGAAAACAGGGGAAATTAGTTGCTGGGTTGAAGCCCACCCAGAGGCGCAATCAAAAATGGACCCCCCCCCACTAGGAGGCTTTCTCAGTCCTGAGAGACACGCTCTTTCGTGGCAGCTTTGGCCTAAGTCGGAAATTGTGTTTCCTTCAAAACCGCTAGCTTTTCAGCTGGAAGCAGACGAAATCATTGTGCCCGCTACAGTTGCTTTCCAGCCTGTCACCAGGTGTTTCTCAGTGACAATATGAGCCAAATTTATCCATGAGAAAATTGTGTGCGAAATTGAGTAAGTCCCCAGGCCCGTCTATTGATGCTCTAAAAACTGGCCGGGCACAAGAGAAGAAATTCGGGCCCCGCCAGAAAGCCGAAAGGACAGCTAAGTTCATACGCTTGTTGTTTGAACATCTAGAAGCTTGAAGCAAATGTTGACCCTGTCTTCAGGTGGCTCTCCAACTGAATCGAAAGGCGCTGCAAGGCCCATGCCACGTCGCAGTCTGTCTCCGTATCGTCCTGCTGAAGGTGCCCCCAAAGTGGCAGAAGGAGGGTGATCCAACAAGAGGCAAGAATCCTCAAGACGGTGATGGAAAGAGATAATGTAAATGCAGCAAACGCCAAGAGTACGAGGAAGAAAGGGGAAAACAATATACCTGCCTTTTGACATCAAATGTCAAGGGCAACGACATCAAATGTCACTGGCATTGACATCATGCAAGGTCATGGTCACTGATAGCTTCGACGTCGTGACGCGTTGCTGGAGCTTTGAAAGGAGCAAATGCCAAGAACCGAAGCCAAAGCGCCCAACACCATCCAAGCCATCTCTGTAGTATTCCCCATCACCAAGCCGAAAAGAGCATGCCGTCCGCAGCTTTTTTCTGCCGCTCTGGACTCGCTGTCACGGCGACATCTAATCAAGTGCGTGATGTGCCTCTGCATCTTGTTGCAGTGAATGCTTACCCTCAACCTGGCAATGCGGAATTGTCTTGTGTACTGTTGATACACTATCTACCCTTGGGGCAAACTCTGGAACAAAACAGACCAACCCGGCCCAAGTTCGTCGCATGCTCTCAGCGCTTCAGCGGAGGTGCCCTGCGAGGAGGCGCCTCGGAGCTTCGAAGGACGAGCCAAAAGCGGGGGACCCAAAGACCTTTACTTCAACACTGAGACTGTGCAAGTCTAGGGGTTGTGTCGCACCCTGGGATTTCATCCGAAACCAATCCTTGATCCGAAATGAGATGGTTTCGCTTAATATGGCCATGGGTCAAGATCCAAATCGTACCCCCAGTGAACATCCCAATCCTCACTAAATAGGTTCTAAAATGGGTGGTGCACCTACCCCAAAATGGTACCACATGTCCATGGTGGTCATTTCCCTTAAAGAAATCCGATCATTGGTAGCCATTACAATCTCCATTGCAAGTAAAAAGGTGCTCGCCACAGCATTCATGAGCCGCGGTCAATTATCACGAATATCCAGCTGGTATCTCCCATTCACAGAATGGCATTTATTTGTTGGAGTCTGCTTCATGTTCTATAGCCGTAAGCTTGCCCGTAGCAAGCACGCTAATTGAAAGCTAGCTCTCTGCAAGAAACGTAGGGAAGAGTCCCGCACGTGCGGCGGGGAAATAAACATGTTGAATAAGGGCAACCGGGTTGCATTCCTCGCGTTCGGAGCGGAAGAGAAACAGACAGAGATCGACTAACAACAAAGAAAAGAGAACTGTGATTTGTGAAACTTCCGCCCATCGGCTTCTCCGGCTCTACTGGCAAAAGTTTCCTTTTACAATCACTGGCTTTCATCTGCACTAGGCCCGCACGGAGTCAGCATAGGGCTTCCTGCGCAGTGAATGTGGCATTGGTTTCTGGTGGAACCCTAAATTAGCTTCGGCTTCCCCGGGGATTTCACTCCAAAACAACCCAAAAAGGGGCAATGTGCCCTTTTTGTTCAAGCTCGACGATCAGGCTTTCCTTCAATGAGCGACTCAATGATGCTCACATTGACGTGAGCCTCCCACCATTCAGCCCGTGCAGGAAGGACTAGCAACCCCATCGAAATTCAGAGCCTGAATGGCCGGGACCGCATTCTGGAGAAACCTGAGGCAACAGATCCGGGTTATGTCAAAATCCTCGGGGTCCAATGCTTCTCAAAATGGGACAGCAGCAAGGGGGTTTGTCCAGTTCCCTGTTTTCACAGCAACCAGAAGCGGGATGCAGTCGATGAGACAGATACATGGAGCGTAACTTTTAGGTCTGAGCAGGAACGGAATGGGTGTTTCACGTCAGACACACACTGGTTGGATTTGGGCAACCAACCATGTTTGAGGGTGCTACGAGAAAACTTCACGGCATTGAGTTGAATGTGCTGCCCAAAAAGGCCACCGGCAAGTGTCTAGAAACGTCATGGCCATGATGCTGGCAAAGGATTGCTAAGCCTCTGTGATTGAAAATGCCACCCCCCCTCTTTTTCCAATCGACTGCCAAGCATTACATTTTGAAAGGCACCTCCGAATCCGCTTTGCCACTTCCCAAGCCCTCTCCCAATCAAAGTCCCCTCCCAAGACACTCCAAACCCTAGACAGACAAGCAAGGTAAATGCCAATGTGATTGCCAATGCTTTTGCTGTTGCCAGCCCCAACCATGAAAAGTGAGCTTCCCGGAAACAGCCCATTCCTTACAGTTTGTCAAAGAGTTGGTCAGGGCTCAAACCCTTTTTCGAAATAGTCAACAAACATACACCCCCTCCCTCCCATCAATCCTTGCGTGGGCTGCAAAATCCTGGCTTCCGTCCCGGGAGGTCTTCATCGGTACCCCCAGGCGTTGTGTTGGATAAGATGGAGTCATAGTGCAGTGGACACAATCGACACTCACGGAGTACCCGAGTCTGTTGGCAAAATCCTGAAACCCAGAGGTAGGCGCAGCAAATCAAGTCGCTCTCACAACGGCCAGATTCGCGCATGGACACCAAGGACACCCAGTACCTCTGGTGGCCAGCGCCGATGGACCTCGACGGCAACCACCCTGACAAGGATTCATCCGCGGTAGAGGACCCTCTTACCCACTTACCCAGGTGGTCCGAGTCTCGAACTTCGTCTCGATCTTTATGCCAAACTTCGCCAAGTAGGCCGCCCGAATTTCATTTCTGTCAACGTGGCCCAACGTGGCTTTTGTAGTCCTCAACCATGAAGGTCCACCTGCGCCAGCTTCCGTTCCTTCATTCGAGCGAAGGTCTCAAGCGTTCTACAACCGGATGCAAGTCAGGTTGAGTTCTCATTGGGTCCGTTCTTCCCCGCCTCGAACCCCAGTTGTACTGGGGCTTTCTCACGAACTCCAAAACTCGTGGCAAGCAGCCCAATCTTGGAGGGTGACGAAGCCTTAGGACGCCATGTCGCAACGTAGGAGCAACAGTGGCGCTTGGTGCTGCATGAGGACCTTCAGGCCTGTGGCGTCCACACGATCCACTTCAGCGTTGCGCGCCGAAGGAGGGTGACAAGTGGGGCGGCCATCCGTGACCTCCTGAATTGACCTCTGCAGGGAGGGTGGGCAAAGCACAAACCACACGAGAGGGTAACCCAAGTGAACAGGCAAAAACCCCGAGCACAAAGTGGTCTCGAGCCAACATGGCCCCGAAGTCTCTGATGCCACTTGGCCCCATGACAACCGAGTTCGAAAGTGTAAAAACTGTCAACTCTGGCATACCAGTAATGAATTGAACCTATCTGAATCCTATCCATACTTCAACTAAACTTATAGGACACCTGTGGCACACCTCTCTTCGATGGTGCTACTTCACGCTAGTGTGGAGATTCTGATCCCTGGAGTGATTGACCAGAGCGATCAAAATACGTCTTTGGTTGCGGTGGTGGGCATGGACAAAGGCTTGATCCCCTTGGCGGAAACTGACAGCATAGAGAGCGTCCCTACTCTCACACTTCAGGGACTATACACAGCCGCACGTTTTGACTGAGCCTGCGTAAGTCTAGGGGTTGTTGCGTCACACCCTGGGATTTCACCCGAAACCAATCGGTTATAATAAAATAAAGCATCTCATTTATTCGGATCAATAATTATCATTTATGAAGTAATAATCGATTTCACCCGAAAGCAATAATCCTTGATCCGAAATGAGATGGTTTCGATTATTGATTGCCCTGGCAACAATGCAGGGGGGTGACACCTCCGCCCCCCCAACACATGACGCCTTGCTGTGCAGCTTTTCGCACTGCCTCGTAAGCAAGCGGCTGCGCACTCCTATTCATGCATGCGTATCAGGCTCCCAAAATGCCGGGCACCATACTGGCAGCACTCTTGATTGGACAGAACAATTATCCGGCATCCCAGGACCGCTGCACTTGCTGTCTAGAGCAACTCATCCAAAGTTCATTCAGAGCCATATCAATGGGAGTAAGGGGAAGGTTCCGGCCCGTTACGGCCCTTAATCGCCCCTAGTGATTATTAATCACTAATAGTCACTGGCTGCAATGGCTCCCCTATATGCCTCCCAATTAGAGAACAAGCATGAACACCGCAGGTCTGGGACCCCAAACCGACAACGATGCACCGGAAGCTAACTCCACCTGCTTCGCCAGGAAAACGAGCCTCTCCTGAAAGAATTGTGGCAGGCTCTTGGGAAAAACAAAAAACAGCGAGCATGTCCGACAAACACTGCCACGAACACCTACGTGCTGTTGTGGACAGAGATATCCATACTGTGGCCCATCCTCATATCATCATATGGTCCAATATGGCCCAAAGTTCGCAACTATTTCACATAATTCTGATCTGACTCGGCGTGAACTGGCACGCTGAGGAGCGAGAGCTCAAAACGTTTGAAGCCGAGGGCACTGCAAACTCAACATCAGCTCTCTTCAAATCCACCCGAACATGGAACATGCACCAACAAAAGCAGAAAGGATGGTGTTCCAGTTGCCCAGAAACACATGAGGTTTGAACCCAGGCGTAATAAACTTATACATTTGGGGAGTTTTGCCTGAAACGCCCTGCACTTTTAGGAGCCACCCCAATACAATATCTATATAATATATGTATATGTACATACCCCGGTACATATGAGCCACGGACAACATGCTGCAACATGTGCAGTTCCTGCAATGGACATACAATGTGTGAACCCGGTTGTGGGACAGCTGGAGCTCATGTCTATCCCAAACGAACCAGCTCCGCACATGGTTCCGCTTGTGCGACCCGACCATCAAACAAGCCCCGACTATCCAGCGTTTTTCTCATCGGAACGACCCTTCTTTCATGAAACAAGCGGGGGTTTTCAGGTCCGCCAGGAAACAATTGACAGAACCAAAGAAGCATAGAACCAAAACACAATATATACACTTTACATTGGTCTTAGGGTTTGGGGTTTCGGGTTTCGGAAGTGTCACATTGAAACTTGGAGGCAACATCACCAAATCGGATCCTCGTGCTTCATTGGCAGCCACACGAAGTGCGGCAAGCTCACTATGCCTGACACATGCCACAGGAACCGCGTTGCCAAAAAGGGCCCGGGGTCCATTTTAAGGGACGGCCAAAGGACAAACACAAGCATTTGGAAGGACCGCTTAATTTGACACATAGCCCCACACGCTGCAAGTACCTCGGTATGCTAAGAATCCACCATGTCTTGTCTGAGATTGGCAGCTCAACAAGTATGCCGATCTTGGGCATCTTGTATCTCTCGCTTCTATCCATTCCCAAGAGCAGGATACTCTATAAACTGAGCTTAGGAAGCTCACTGAAAAGGGGGCATCCATCACTACCTTGACAGGTCAGCTCAGATGTGGCTGTTTTGAGGGTACCCGACTTGGGGTTGTAAAGGAACCAGGAATTTCGGAAGCCCGTTTGGGTTCCATATCCCAGGCCACTAAGGCGCGCACCCCAGCCCATGGCTCGCAATATGCGTCGCTTCAGCTGGGACTTGGCCTCGGGGTGTCGAGGGGGGGGATAGTCCCATGCTGTTCCTCCAGGTTGGCGTCCTTTTCGATTCCCCTATAACCGTACCCCTATTTTGAGAAACAGCCGGCTTCTTTCGAACCATGCTTTTCAAAGACCAGCCGGCTTCCCCTCGGGTTTTGGGCGCTTTCCAAAAACCAGGCTCCCTGGAAGAATGGTGCGTTATCCCTGGATGGATCAGTGTATTGTAGAACATCCAACAAACAAGTATGTATATATGAATTTATGTATGTATGCATGTATGTATGTACGTACGTACGTATGTATGCATGTATGTCATGTATGTCATGTATGTCATGTATTGTATGTCATGTAATGTATGTATGAATGTATGTATGAATCTATGTATGATTGTATGTATGAATGTATGTATGAATGTGTATGTGCGCATGTGTGCATGTGTGTGTGTATACGTGTGTGTGCGTGTATGTTTGTATGCATGTGCGTATGTATGTATGTGTGCGTGCTTATTTGCGTATGTGTGAACCGTGTGGAGGTGTGAGTATGTGTGAGTATGTGGGGGTATGTGGGGGTATGTGTAAGTAGGTGCGAGCATGTGTGTGTATGTGTGTATGTGTGTATGTGTGTATGTGTGTATGTGTGTACCCTAGGCTTCCAAAGGCCATTAAAAGAATGGTCGAGGTCGCTAGGCTGTTTTTTGCCGAAAGACCGTTTTTTGCGCCTGGCCCTGAATATCCAAGAAATCATGGTGCTTGTTGCCCAAGAATTGCTTAGGCTCAGGTCACTGACAGTCACGCCGCCCTCATCCTCCCAGCTGCAAATCACTGCGCCCAAGCCACTCATTCCCCAGCTTGCCAATTGTATGGTCACATCACTTGTCAAATCGCCAGGTGTCCCGCCTACCGTATATGCGCGCATAGATTCTTCGCATGTTGGTACTGAAGTCCGGCTTTTTTCAAAAATGCTGCAAACTTAGTGGCTTCGGGGCATCGCTGCCGATCAGGCATGCGTTGTGGGCTCCTGGGAGTATGGTTGTCCACGATTTTAAATGTACTTTCCACGCTTTTAAATGTACTTTCCACGCTAAAAAACGTACTTTCCACGGTTTGTCCATGGTTTGTCCACGCCTCATTTTCTTTCAAAATCGATTAAACAATCAACAAACACCACGCGATCAGACTCTGTGGAGCTGTGGACAAGAAGCGGAAAAGCACGCACGGGCATGTGAGTGACAAGCCAAATTGACACAGCATGGTGACGGCGTGTGATTGCAACGGGATGCAGCGACTTTAAAACATACTTAGCTTATGTCACAAAAGGCAGCAATCAAGTTCTTCAACCTCTCACTATCAGAAGCCAGGAGCCAGCCGTCTCAAGTTGGCCAAGTTTGTCTAGACCTACTTTTAATGGTCGAGGGACATTACTTTTATAGCCTTTCGTTTTTTAAATGGTCGAGGCTATTTAAAGAAGAATAGTCGAGGAAGCATAGGGTGTATGTGTGTATGTGTGTATGTGTTTGTGTGCACATGTGTGTGTGTGCGGGTATGTATGCATGTGTATCTGTATATGTGTTATATGTGTGTGTATGCATGTATGTATGCATGTATGTATGCATGTATGTATGCATGTACGTAAAGGTGTGTACGTATGCATGTGTGTATATACGTATGCATGTACATATGTATGTATCACGGATGTGTGTATGCACGCATGGACGGATGGATGTACGTGTCTGTGCATGTGTGCATGTGTGTGTGTATACGTGTATGTGTGCATGTGCGTATGCATGTACGTGTGTTTGGGCATTTGTGGGTGTATGTGTATACAAACATATATATATATATGTATATGTCTATGTGTGTATATATATATATATACCTATGTGTGAACGTGCGCATGGGAAAGTTCTTATTTGCATATGTGCGTGTGTGTGAACGTGTGTAAGTGTGAGTATGTGTGAGTATGTGTGAGTATGTGCTACTAGGTGTGAGTATGTGTGCATGTGTATGTGTATGTGTGTGTATGTGTGCTCGTGTGTGCCTGCATGCCTGTATGTGTATGTGTGTGTGTGTGTGTATGTGTGTGTGTATATGCGTGTGTGTTGTATGTGTGTGTGTATGTGTTGTGTGTATGCATGTATGTATGCATGTACGTAAGTGAACGTATGTATGCATGGATGTATGTGTGGATGAATGCATGGATGTATGCATGTATATTCGTTAGTTTGTATGTGTTTATGAATGTATGTATGTAGCATATAGTGATGTATGTGATGTACGCAATGAATGTAATGTGTGTGATGTACGCAATGAATGCAATGGTATGAAATGTATGCAATGTATGCCATGTATGCCATGTATGCAACATATGAAATCCGTGTTATTGATGTATGTATGCATGCATGCTTGCATGCATGCATGCATGCATGCACGTATGTATGTATGTATGCTTGCATGCATGCATGCACGTGTGTATGTATGTATGCTGGTATGTATGTATGTATGTATGTATGTATGTATGTATGCATGCATGCATGCATGCATGTGTGTGTGTGTGAGTGTATGTGTGTAATGCAATGCAATGCAATGCAATGCAATGCAATGTAATGTAATGCAATGTAATGTGATGCCATGTAGTCTCCTGCAATGTATGCGCATGTATGTCTTTGTTTTATGTTCTCCAACAAGAGGGGACGCCTTCATTGAAGAAAGAGACGAGTTGCCTCCCTCCAGGAGCCTTCTCCCCACGACAATTCACACATGAAAACTTGCCGGCAGAGCATGAGAAATGGGATGCCCCTATAAACCTTCCCTTATGGTTTCCTTGAAGGGAATCCCCAGATTCATTCCCGAAACCCTGGGTCATTCCCGACTGAGCACCAGCAAGAAACGTGAAGCCATGAAGATTTTGTTTGGCTTGCCTGAGCTGCAGAAATCCGATGTCTCAGTCCGGGTAGTGGGGCTTCCGATAATCTCAGTCGCAACTTGGTTCTGAAAGTCAGGAAGAATCAAATGCTGGCCGGGCTGCTGTGAGTCGCTGAGAGTACGCGTAGAAGTGCTTGAAGCCGTCAACTTCCACGGCAACGTTCATGGGCAGAATGAAGTCGGGGATATATGGGCCCACTGCCTTCGCATCCGAACAGTAGCTTGAATCAGAATGAGCTAGTTAAAAAGGGCTATTGATGTAAATATTGGCATACGTCGGGTCGATTCACAAAATCAACTCTGCCAGACCCCCATGGATTCTGTTTGTTGGCTGATTCTTAAGGGAAATCTCGAACAGAAAAGGAACAAAGAGCAGCGGCACCACCGGTGGTCTGGGCTGTCACAGGGTCCCGTGTCCTTGAGAAACGGCAAATCGTCAGCTCGCGACCGTGTTCCTTGGTCCGCGGCTAAACGGCTCCTACCTCCTCAAACACACCAGCCCCGCAAACACACGTTGGTTGCCCCGGGGGGGAGGGGGGTTGCTTCAAGGGCAGATTCCGTGGAAGTAGTTGAAGTACAAGAAAGCTTTCTCGCCGCCGGTGTGTTTGATTTTCTTGGGGTTGACTTTCAAGGAACGGGCTCCGATTCTGACAAATCATGAAACACCTTGCACCAGTTGGGCCGCGCATGGCAGGCATCTCTCACACCTCCGATCGTGGCATGTCATGTTTCCAACATGGCCCTTGCCTATCCCCAGGCCTTTTGTGGGCCCAACCTCTTGGGTACTCAAAGCGGGAAGCACCCGAAACTCGCTTAGAGCGCTTGCCACCGGTCAGGCAGCGCATGGCTTCTTCTGCAATCATGAAATCTAACACAGGGGCTTGGAAGGCTAAGGCTTTCCTTTTGGGGAAAACGCCAAACGTCCACTTCCATAGAGCGACGGTGCCCATGGTAAACGTGATCATTCTTGGTCGCAAGTGGGCGCTTAGGGCACCGTTAAGCCGTGCTGAGCAAAATACGGATCGCAAGCCAGAAGTGAGGATTCTCCAAGGAACCGTATCATCCTTGATCAAGGGTGTGCACGCTGAATCAGAGCGCGTTACAACTTCCCTACTAATGGGTTGAGGATCATCCCGGAATCATCCCTATGCCCAAGTCTTTGTCCATTTGATCATGTGCCTCTGCTCTAAGCCAGCGAGAAACGTTTGTTGCCTGCTCCGGCACATAGGGCAAGTGGAGCTCATCCAAGTACCTCTCCAGTGCCCATTGCAGTCGAGAGCTCATGGGAGGACACCTCGGAAGATGGCAAGCCCGAGGGTCCCCAAGTAGGTGTGCTGGCCATGGCACAGCGTCAACGTGCCGTTTGGAAACATGGAAGTTGATCAGAAAGCAGTGGCTAAACCAAAGCCGCCTTTTGTTCGAATTTAGTACCCTCCTAACTACATGGCTCTGCACAGGGTCTGTTTTCCAAAAGAGAAGTGGCCTTCTAAAGGGTTCGTGCACTTCCATTTGGCAGGGTGCCCCTGGTCTGTTGCGACAACCTTTGGATGATGAACCAGCTTTCTGTAAGTCGTTTGCTCGGATTTGACCAAGGCCAGGGCTCAATTACCTGGTTCTGGGTGGCACGTAGCACCTCCGAGGTGCGAAACATGCGCCGGACTAATTTGCAGATGTTACTGCTATCGCAACACCAAAGTGATTGGCACGCCTGTTTCTCGTACGGTTTAACGGGAACACCCTCCAAGACAAAGAAAAGGGCACCACAGCGTGTCTAACTTTCGACAGCTGAATCGCTAATGTGGAAAGCGCCAACTAAGTCAGTCAACATTCAGCCCCCGTGCACTTCGGGCATACACTAGGTTTCGCCAACGATGCGGCAGAATCATCAGCGTGTCGTACCTTCCCACCTGCTTGTCGGGGTCACCCAGGCCGCGGAAACCGTCCCTCTAAACCACAGCTGGGTATGTTCATTTGGCCATGGGTCAAAATCCAAATCGTACCCCCAGTGAACATCTCCCAATCCCCACTAAAATGGGTTCTAAAATGGGCAGCCATTTGAGCCACAATCAAAACCTGGTACAAAAATGGTGAACCCAGAACCATGTAAAGAAATAGAAAGGCGGCCGCAACTATTTATGGCTGGGATTGTCCCTTACTAACCTTCATCTACCCGGGTTTTGATTGTGGCTCATTTGAGATCGGACCTCAGAGAGCTCCGAAGCTGTGACTTGTGCCTAGCTTAACCTGGCCTGCTTCAATGCCTCGGTGGAGCGTTGCCGCGCTTCCGGCGCCTGAGAACTGTGCGGGGCAACAGAAAGGCAAGTGCGGTGGCAAATTCCCGTCAGGCTGTTGAATCTATAGAACAACGGCCGTAATCTCAGAAATTGAAGGTACCAGTGCAACCAAAAGTCACCCGACCAATCCCCACCAGTCGCCGACCGCCCTACCAAAAAAACAAGAATACTGCAAGTACTTGTCCCACAAACAGGAAATCACGTGGCACAGCCAGCTCCAAAAATTGAATTGTGGCCTGTCGGCGTATTTCTGGGACAGTGCGAGTGGCGCAAGCACGCAACAGCCATGCAAGTTGCGGTGGAAGTTGGGGTACTTCCGCATGAACCAGCCTAAAAGCATCCCTCTTGCGATGTGTCAATCCAACAATCTGAACAGGCCGACCAAGCAACCCCTCCTAAACAAACACGCCAAGCCAAAGGGTTTTCAGCGAAAAGCAGAGCCATCCACCCCTTTCAGTTACGACCCCCCAAAGCCATGGACCCCCAAAGCACCGCATCCCCAACCCTTGGTGTGGTTCTACCAGACGCAGTGGTTCCATGCTACAAAGGTAATCACCTTGAAAAAAGAGGTCAAAGGTTCCCTGGAGAAACGCGTAGGACCTGGGCATGAACATGGCCTTTCCTGTGATATCAGTACCAACATGGATCATTTGCATACCTAATGACTTTGAAGGGGGTTCTCTTGGTATTGCAAAACGTCGGCCCTTTAAAATTCAACTGGGAAGATGCCATTGCACATGTGACCCCCCCCCCCCCCGATGGCATTTTTCAGGTAGGGGGTAGCAATCCTAAAACCTACTTGGGTACCTGTCTCTCTCTTTTTTGTGGGTACCCCTTTTGGTTGGCTTTAAGGGGACACACGGGAAACCACGTCTTCCCCCCCAAAAAAAACACACCTATTTTCTACAACCATAGGTTGCAACCGGTGCTGAGCTCCCTTGCTTCCAGAGAGCTGCGCATGGCCGGCTGCAGCGCATCTGGGAACTTCACCTGAACCCAAAAACAGGGGATGTTCCACATTTTCCTTTTCTAGGTCCTCCAGTAAAGAGGTTAGAATAAGGGTACCCTTGTTTCTGTAGTCGATTTTAGTAGGGGAACCCTCCCCCAAAACAGGGTAAAAGGGCACTACTGGGGGACCTAGTTTTGGAGTCCGTCTCAACATCCGCAAAAAGGGCACTCCAACTCCGCAACCGCACCCATCAATTGGCCACATACCATCCGCGATGGGTACCTGTTGTTTTTTAGCGGAAGCCTAGGGATTGGGCAAATTTCTACGAGGATTCTTGAGGGAGGAACCCTGACGAAGCCTAGGACTTCCCCCCGCAAAGGCCATTGTTGCGATGCGTTGTGTGTTGTCTTTGTCTGTCCATGGCCAGGCCCGCCTTTTGCAAAGGCTTCAATTGGCACAGTTGATGCATAGGAGTACCGGTCACAAGTCATGGATCCTACTAAAATCTAACTGCGGTCCGCAAAGCAACCAAGTCAAATGGGAGTGTGTCCACATGTGCGATGTCCCGTTGGTTTGCATTTGGCAAAAACACCCGCCAAATTGGGTCCCTTCAAAAAGACCCAAATGAAGCAGGGTAAACCGAGATGGACCTAGAAACCACCTGCATGTTTGCTTCCCTCACATCCCTGTCGATAAGTTGCTCTATTCAACTCCATCATTCAGGAAGATTCTCAACAGGTTCTAAGCAGGCTCCAGCTTGCGCCAAAGGAGAATCATCTTGTTTCTGCGCATCCGGAAGGAACCCGTTTGTGACGAACCCATTCAACGGACCACCCGAATCATAGCATGATCCGTACCTCAAACTAATCAAGCACCCTTTTTGGATGGAGTTTTCAGAAACCAAAAGGTAACGCGGCACCCCAATAATATGATTATCTGTATTGATTGTGTTGTCAGAAACCCAAACTTGCTGGCGCGCCATAGAAACAAACTGACCTTCCGGGTGTTGGCAATGAACCGTTTTGGGGATTCCCTTAAAGGAAACTATAGGGGCATGGTTTATATATCTCCGGGTCCTTCCAATTCTCATTCCCTGTGATCCAGCAAGGGGAAAGGAGCCCGTTTTGGGAAACATTTCCCCTTGAGTCATAAACACCCGGAAATTTGTTCATGGTCGCAAACTCCCAGAACCATTCCAAAAAAACAAAGGCGGCGGCTCTTTGTGGCTGGGGATGCTCCCTTCGCCTTCACCTCCCCGGGCGTTGAGGACGCTCCCTTGACACATTTCTCCTCTGGGGCCTGGGGCGCAGTGCGCCACGATCCTCAGCGCGTGCACTTCCACCGGCTTCAGCGATGAGACCTGGCCATAGCATCCGTGGGATCCGTTCCTCTTGAGGAACCCCTGCTCGTCTTGATTCGCGACGCTGCAATTCGATGATCTACGAGGTCAGAGGGTCCCCCCTGTCAGGTGCCATGTTGGTCCGGGGGTATGTTTTTGCCTTTTTCATATATAGGTCCACAATGTTCAGAAAGAGTTACGAGTATATCATTGGTTGGACCCTCCAATGCCACACGTCACAAGTTCACTCCATGCGAATTGGCAGCAATATTCATCCTCCGTGCCAGAGGCCCATTCCCCAGACCGCCACCGGCCATGGAAATCACATGCCAACCTTTTTTGGCAATTGTTGATTCAAAAAACAGCAGGCAATTGCCATCAATTGCCCAGTTGCTTTGAATGGGAAGCCTTCAACAAAACAGCGAGTTGCCCCGGTCTGGGATTCCATCCGACCGGACCGCTCATTTGAGAAGCGAAAGAAATCCACGTGGATCTCGCGCCTGGCGCGCAAGGCGCTCGAGGGTAAAGGAGAAGAGCTCAGCTCCGGGAAGATCCAAGACCTGAGCTCGGTGTTTGTGAGGTTTGATACGCTTTTCCGGGTGGATGAAAGGGAAACCAGCAGAACATCACCCACACATACCCTGATTGAGGAACATCACCCTTGTAATGTCAAAGTATCTCCATGACTTGAAATTATCTTGCTATCACAGAAGCTCAGGGCTGTAGTAAGCAAGACTTACATGCCTTTGCCTGTGCGATGATCACCGCAGATTCCGCCTCTGTGGGCAGAGTAAACATTTAAAACTTAGGGATGCATTTACCGCAGCGAGAGTGGCAGGTTGCGGGGTTGGCGTGTTGAATCAAAGCCAAGGCTCGCTTGAAGCATTTGAAAGCAGCCCGGAAAGGTGGTTGTGGTGAATGTTGGGTAGCGAAAATCAAAGCGAAGGTAGTTTCAAACACACAAATATGTTTACCCACCCTGAAAAGCAAAAGGGGGAGAAAAGCTGGTTTTTCTCGGTGGGACAGAATCATCAATACCAAACCAGGAACAAATAGAAGGAATTCCTGAATGAACAAATGAATCAAGAAAGCAAGACATACAGACAGAAAGAACGAAGGAGGGAAAGATAGATCGCTATATCTAGAGATCTTGGTAGATACATAGATCTTGATAGATAGACAGATGGGTAAGTAGATAGATACATAGATGGCTGGATAGCAATGTTACGATGTACGCAGATAGGCAAAAAGCTAGATAGATTGATAGAACAAGAGAAAGAGCGGTATGTGATCGGCGCGAATCATTTTCTGACAGACAGGCCTTCAGGAAAGAACGAGAGGAGAAAGAGAAGGAGACAGAGCAAGAGAACTTGAAAGATAACAAATGATGAAAATACACATAAAAGAGAAAGGGAACAAGAAAAGGAAACAAACAGAGAAATAAGGGAAAGATAAAATAAAACAGAGAAAGACAAAGACAAAATGAAAGAGATAGATGAAACTTCCGCCAACCGGCTTCGCCAGCTCTACTGATACTAATCATTGTTCCAGAGCGAAAGACTACTGAACTAGTACAAAGGAATTCCAAGCCGCAAAACAACTGAGGCACCAAAGGCCAAACTCTTTATGAGCCCCTTTTGCTACAACAGCCCCCCAAACAAATGTTCAAGGGATGGCACAGGGAAGCCCCAGAAAGTTAGTATTAACGATGATAATTATTTAAGGGCGAAAATAATGAAAACAAACACATATCTGCCAGTAGCGACCAGCATTAAACAAGTACTAGACCAATTCTAAACCAAATCCAAAAAGTACTGGGCCAGCTCAATATTAAAACAATTCTGAACTAGTACTGAGCCGTGAGTACCGACCAGGACCAAAGAGGACCGAAGAGGAGCCTTGCACCGAAGAGGACTCAAGAGGACCAAAGAGGAATGAAGATGACTTGCGGAGAGACTACTTGAGTGCGCCCAACTCTGACCCAAATTTGCTTTTAGGCTTCCCCTTATTGATCAGCCCCCCCCCAATGTTTGCTTTCTGTTTGCGGGGGGGGCTTGCGTGCCTGTGAAAATATATCTCGGTTCTCGAGTTCTGGGTGGCCAGCAACAAGTGCGAAGGCGATATTCACCAGCTCCTGGGATGGACCAACCTCTTGGGGCCACCTTTCAAGACAGTTGGGTGGGTGTAAATGGCAAAAGTTGGGTGGGTGTAAAGGGCAAGTTCAATTCCAGCCCATTTTGGTTTAGTCATCCCTCTTACATGCAGGGAATTGCGCCATCCACTTTCATCCTATCTTGTTACAACGAGCTCCATGGCAGTCCCTGAATCCAGACTTTGTAAGTCTTGCGTGGCCGCATTTGCCGAGTTTGCCCGGAGGAAACCGAGCCCAGCCACAATGGGCTCAGTCGTCCACTGCAAGGCCCACTCAACGCGCCAAACGCCGGGCCCGAACAGGCTGATACACCACCAGCTTACTCGAGGTCTCGGACGCAACCTCCCCAGGCGCCTTTAACCCGGAGCCTCTGCTTCGATGGTCTCGGGGGCTTTGTGTTTCTCTGCGTGTTATTGCCGTTTCTGCTACGTGTGTTGTGTTTGTGTTCTGTCAGTCTGTGTGTCCACGAAATCAGCCACCTGGAGGGTTCCCTATACAATTTGCAGACAATCCCGAGCCACCTCACTTCTTAGCCCCGATGTTCTGTTGGTTCAGATTTCAAATGGAAGCCAAAATGAAACAAGCCGCATCAAACAGCTTTCATGTGCCCGTGATATGCGCCACAATCAGAAAAATGGGCAGATCAAGGCTAGCAAGAGATAATCCCAACACAAAATGGCTACAGTCGCCTTTTAATTCTGTACATGGTGGGATTACGACCATTTCAATACCCGGTTGTGATTACATATCAGCTTTCACTGGACTCCATGGCGATGCTCCAGCCATCAATAAATCCAGGCCAGAAACACAGCGCTTTCGCTCATTTCCCCCCCCCCCCCCGAGTCGGTAAAATCGCTGGAAACCCGTTTAAAATTGGCAGGGCCGCTCCTGCTGCGAGGCATGCCCTAGGCAGCGCGGCAAAACTTTGGCCGCCAGAAACGTCCCTGGCACGGTGCTCGCGGCACAAGGAACATGGGTGTCGGTCTTTTGAGGAGACCGAAACCGTTTTGGGCTCAGGTTTACCGAAACCGTTTTTGGGCGTCGTTTTTGAGCACCAAAGGGAAACGGCCATTTCTGCAGGTTCTCGATTTCAAGACACACCCAAATGCATTCTTTCCATAAATACCAACCCGGCAGCGGTTCGTCTTTCCAAAAAACATCAAACTCAGGGAAAGGGCTGCTTGAAAATAATCAAGGTCGAAACGGGAAGCAATCCCAGAACGCTGAGTGCTTGTAAAAAGGACGGGCCTCGATTAGTTAGCCTGCGAACAAAACATGGGTTATACTCCGAGTGGAATGACAAGATTTCTCTTGGAAAGGGAGGGTTCCTGTGCACTTACGGATATCTCAAAAGGGCTCCGTCATTTGAGACCCCACATCCTCGTTTTGCGGCGAATCTTGTCGAACGCCGCTCATGAATGAACTAGCGGGTTCTTTTTCGATTTGAGCAACCAAAGTGGTTGAACCTGAGGGTTTGTGTATAGCCTCCGCAAGCCGTTGGTAGAGAACGGATAGCAAAAACGTTGATCAAGCCGCGATTTGGGTAACCGGAGCCCAAGGCTGAAGTTCTATTACACCTCGGGCACCACCCAAAAAGCTGAGTTTTGGCTGATGTAACTCGCAGAAGTGGTTCCTTTCAAAAGGAATCCACAGGATCCACTTCCATGGGGAGACACATTGAATCCAAGGGTCCATAGTTCCCTCGCTCATTGCCCTTGGCTTCCCTTTGCTTCCTTTGGTACGCCCAAGAAACACACGTTGAGGACGCTGTCGCCTGTCTCATCGGTGAAGTCCAGCAGCGCAAGAGAGTACAGCGAACCAGCTGCCTTGGCTAAGCTTCGATTTCCTTTCGCGAGCTCGACGAAGAGATGGGACATGTAATTGGCATCCGTGCTAAAGTCGAAAATGCTCTGTGGGTTGTCTGGGTTGGGGACCCTTGGGCGATAGATATAGAATGATATAGATCTATGTAACCGCCAACTATTGTGAGGTCCATCCTTGTGGGCATGCCCGAATTGTGATTGAGGACCCTTTAGCAGACATCAGTTGCGTGGTTGGAACTATGTTGTTCCAACCATCAAACTTTGCAGCCGCGTTTGGAGGCTTCCGGAGAAGTACTCTCTAAGTTCCCTGCTGTGGAAGCCGTCAAGTCACTTGACCTCTGCCTGGCAGTTCGCTATCTGGCACCGCGGCTTGTGAGATGGGTGATTCCAAACATAAGGGAACTCGTATTTGCTAGCCTTCGCAGGGAAATGGAAGGAAACCAACTAGTTGCATCACCATTTTGGAAGCACCCATACGTGACAAGTGACGATTCTCAACTGTATGGAAAACAAACATCCCCTGGTACTATTGAATCCTCTGAATCCAAAGCGAGACTCAAGCTACAGCAGGGTTCCTTTTACATCTGCTGTGAAAACTTTAAACTTCACCCCAACGGAATTCCTCCTTTACATGGCCAAAAGCGTGAAATCTGGACCCTGAGCCTCCTTGACAAGCCACAAATTAGCCCACCACAGGTGGATCAACTGCACTTCAGCACAGGCCTCAGGGCTGTGCCAACAGCCACCACACTCTCCTGAACGGGTGTGCGTTTTTGTTGATTGGTTGAGGCCCACAAGGAGGATCATGAGTTTGGGGGACCGAATTTGGACTGGGTCAAAACCCAAACCGTACCCCCAGTGAACATCCCAATCCTCACTGAAATAGACGAAAATCGGTGGTGCACCTATCCCCAAATGATACCATTGGTTTTGAGCCATGGCTAAATGTGCATTTATGACCAATTGGTGGAATCAAAACATGATTGCGTCTATGACTAGGGGTTCATGTGTTGATTGAGGCAGATTATACCAGTAAAACCCAGTTGCCTGTGGGGGCAAACACCCTGAAGCTTGTCTATGACTCGATGCCAGCAGAGTGGGCGGGGCAGAGGGCATAAGAGTTTACATTGACCCACCAAATGGCATATTCAGCATGATACCCAACCCAAACGGTGCCCAAGTTCCCTGTGCATCCTGTGCCTTCAAACACCTGGGGCAAACCGGGTACCAACCCAAAAAAGGACATATCAATTAATTACTTCTCCTGAAACGGAAGTCCTGGCCTCTGGCTTCAACTGAAATCCAACCCGTCGGCTGTCTCCAAACGGCGTTTTGGCCTTTGGCTTCCACTGAAATTCACCCCCAGAGAAAAACGCAAGGGCCACGCCCCGTCTGTCTCCTTGTCCCGCATGCTGGCCCGCGCAAAGGCGATGAGCAGCAGGGAGAGGTCCCAGGCACCAAACTGGCGCAGCGCGGCCCGAAACGGCGGCCTTTTTGCCTTGGAACCAACAGAACGCCCACCGATTTGGGGGGTCCAAATTCCCATTTTTTGAGCACCTGCTGTTTTGGCTTCCCGAAATCACCCACGTTTTGACGAACCCAAGGACTGATGAGCCATAGTTGGACAACATCCTCAAGTTAGGTGGTTGATCCATCACTAGGATTTCATCCGTCACTTTGTGGATTTGGATCATCTGGAGAGCCAAAGGTCGGTCAGGTGCCCTCAGGTCCTCGATTTCTCCCCTTGCGGCTTTGAATCCGATAGAATTCATCGCCATGTGTCATGGTTGAGCCCTTGCTCGAAACCCTGGCCTTTTTTCTTCATAGGGTTGATGACCATACCTTCCAAACCCAAGCAAAGGGTCTTTTGTCCAAGGCACATATTAAGGATCCCATTGCCAACATCTTCCCAGTGCCGGTGGGCTGTAACCGCAAGAGACGCAGCAGAGTGAGCGTCAAAATGCTTTGTGCGGGGGGAGAGGGGGGGGGGGGGAGGGGCCTCAATTTCAAGTGCGCTTAGTTATGTGTCAAAATGTCTCAAGCTAGTCTCAAACCCGATCGCTTCGCCAGTGGCAACATTTCACGTGCCTCCTCCAACTTCTCTTGAAACCGCCAGTGCTTCAAAATATCCTGAAGCATCCTTGGCATGGAGCAACAAAAAAACGCTCTTCACACCGCACACAGCAAGCAATAGCCATTCTCCGAATCCAAAACCCAGTACGTTCTCAAAGGCTTGCCTACCCTATTTGACGCGCGTTCTTTGAGGGGAACGGGTGTTTCTTCACTTCTTTAAAGACATCAACTCATGGACAACTCTGCAACTACGTGGTTCAAGCCTGGCTTTGTACATTCCACTGGAAAATGTTCTGGCTTGCTTGACACTGCCCAAAGTTTGGTCCACATTTCGTTGCTGTACAAAACACTGCCCTGGATTTCGCGTTCTATACCTGACGCTGTCCATCTTTCAGGAACAGAATCATCTGAATCACGAGGCTTCTTGGCCAACAACTTCGCACCAAACATGATGTGACACCTAGGCTCCTTCTACACTCTACACTCCCGACGATTCCATGGAAGCTCCCCCAATTGGCCCCTGGAAATGGAACCAACCACTTCCGAGGTCCTGGGAGCTTCCATGGAATCCTCTGGGGAGTACATCATGCCAAGAGCCCAATGTGCCATGGCATTGACGCGAATTCAACTAGAGCAAGCCAGGTGTATGACAGGGCTCAAAAGTGAATGCAGTGCCCACAAGTGTTTCACCCCTGGCAAAACAGGACACTGAAACTAATCGACGTCCAAAAGGACGGGTGTCTATACTCAATTTAAAGACCAGCTTGGGTTCGACCCTGTCTGGGTATGATTTCTTGGGGATGCTTTGGTGGACATCATTTAGGTGGGGATTCATGTCCGGCAACCCCTCTTGAAGTGCTTCCCACGAAATATCACAGGCATCTGAGTTTGCTTCGGTCCGTCAAAGAACCGCAAGCGCCGCAGATCGCTCCTGCCAAGTCCCAGATGTCACAGATCTCTGCAAAGGTAATGTTGATCCGAGCCACAAATGTATCAATTCCACTTGCATGTGTTCAAACAATTGACCTGATCTGGAATGAATAAGCCGGGCCGCTGAATTGGGGTGGGGGGTGCAACGGATTTTGGAGGATGGGGGAACCCCCCATCAATCCGCAAGGAGCATCACAGCAGGGTAGTCACTACACGATTAAACAACTACTCCAGACTTGCTCTCAGACTTGGACACAGCTCCTCACAGAGCTGCGACTGAACAGCTTTGGAGCCAACTTGCACGTTCTGGCATCACCGCTAACAACCAAGCCTGAGTAGTTTCGGGAATGGTGTAATGTCGACCCTGCATGACACAATACAAAGACAGCTGTTGCCCCCAAAGTGACTTGTGTATGACCTTTAAATGGGCTGAACTCCCCCATCAACCAGGGGCTTAATAATAATCTGGGTTTGCTTAGTTGGTTGCCGAGCATGGTCGTCACTGGTAGATGTGTTCTCCTGTGGCACCTTCATGAAATGGAAAGTGTCTAAACGAGCGAACTGGGACTGGCCAAGTGATTCCATCCATCGTCCGCGAGAATCCCCTTAAAAGCAAACAAAAAGACACCCATCTGGCTAGTTACCAAGTATAGTGGCTTGCCCGTGATCCACTGGACCAGCTGTTCAGCCAAACTGACCCGAGACCACCTATGCGCAGTACTTTCCTGATGATCCAAATGGAAGCAAATTCAAACACATCTCCTGTAGGACCACGTTTGGTGCTCTTTCGCCTTTGAAGGAATCTCCTTTAAAACGACCCACAACTTGCTGGTGCTCAGTAGGGAATGAGGGAATGACCCTTATAAACCAATTTCCACATTCCCTACTTACCGCACCAGCTTTTGGGGAAGCCACTACAAAGGGGATGGGTTCCTTGCGAAACCCACGGTACGGATCAAGGATTTCCTTTGAGCCCAGCAAATGGAGACCCTCCATTTGCTTATATAAGCACCCTGGAAAAATACAGCATATGTCCAAGAGTAATAAATTCCCTTTAAAGCCATCAGGGAAAAAATCAAACAACACAAAAACTAAACACATCCTAAGCAAATGGAGACCTCTCCCATCTTTTGGCGAAACGTGGCGGACGTGCAGCAGCTGTGCCAGACACCGCGGTGGAAGGCTCTGGATCTCGCCGGAGCCTCGGATGGCTGGCGCGGACGCGGGTGACGCGAAAGGACGCGGGAGCTGGACGTGCAACCGGGGATCAACCGAGAGACTACCGGTATCAACTGGGAAAAAATAAACGTGCAAGCATAGGTGTCCTTCTTGGAAAATAGATGGCCCTAGTAGATGATTGAACCACCAGGTCAACAAGGGCCTTCTATTTTTCTACGCAAACCAACCAAAAAGGACACCTATGCATGAAAGGGTGTCTTGGGCAATTGTCAGGGCTGGGACGTGCTTCAGATAACAAACAGGGGAACCCAGGGGTTGAACTGCATGGACCGAAATCAATGCGTCTGCTTCAATTCCAAAACCTGAAGTCAGGGAGATTTCTCCGCGGATCCCCGACTAAAGGACATCGCTTTCGCCCCGTTTTACCCTCGAATCGGAGCCGCTCGATAAGGGCCGACCCGGTAAGTTCCCTGAAAATGAGACCAAAAGAGGGTTCCCCCCCCCAAAAGAAGTTCTATGACTAAGTCACAGTTGTCCAGTCAAACATGCCTTCCCTTGGCTCTGACGATTTGCGGGTTGATCGAAAGGTCCTCTCCTGGCCCGGTTCAGATTGACTTTTCGGCCTCCGCCGCGCTTCCGCAACAAATACATGTCATCGAAACTTGTAGTCACAGACGTTTTCTCGGCCCTACCACTTGCATACCTACATCGCCCGCAGTCGTCGGGTTTCAAATTCTATGAGCTGCTCGAGAGTGGGAGGCACTGTGTGACTGTGCGTGTGCGTGTCAGTGCTTGTCAAAGTGGGACGGGTCACATGGTGTTTCCTAAAATTAGGACACGGCGAAATTTTGGTCAGTGCTTGAAGGAATATCCGAAGGACCCCTCCCCATTTGTGTGGCTCCCCAACTTCAATCAGCACAGCTGAAGCACCCATTGGCATTGCAGCGTTCAATGACAATTTCCCGAATGTAGCTGGCATAGCCCAGTACGAAAGCCAGTCGTCTCTTTCCTATGGCAAGAGACTCTACGTGCACACGATGTGTGAAACATGACGCATGCGTTTGGATGTTCCTTTTTCGTTTTTCCCACCTGCTGCAGCTGATTCCTTCGCAAGAATTCGTGAAGCCATAGGACGTGAAGAAACAAAAGACCCAAAGTTGTTTCCTTCCCTTGGGTGTCCCCCAGTTTGCCCCCCCCCCCCCACACACACACACACACACACACACACACACACACACACACACACACACACACACACACACACACACACACACACACACACACACACACACCCATTTGATGTCTGACAAGTTGGCACCGGGTGGCGCAAACGCTTCTGGATGACATTCAGCAATGACCTGGGCGTCGACAAGCTACCGGCACTGGGGCTAACACTATGAGTGACCAAAGCCCATTGACTGTTGGATCATGAGCAGCTTGAGCAGGGTAGATTCCATGGTACAAAATGTACAGGGCGGTTATTGCTGCCGCTACTTTGATGCTTGGGGCCGTGGCTTTCTAGCCTTCATGTACTAGCGGTTGTGGTCATGGCTGGGCCCGCCCCTTTGAGCATGTTTCGACCGTTGTTGGTTTCCCACTGGGGACCTAAAGGTCTCGTTACACATTTGCCCAATCTTGACTGTGGCAGGGTCGTTAAGGCCTGGACTTCTTCATGTACTGCACTCGGCAAAGAGCACGGACAATGCGGCACAGCTCCTGGGCTTGCAATGTCCAAAGTTTGCTCGTCTCCAACTCGGGAGCTTTTTAAAGGGACCTGCGTGAACTTGATGCTCTCAAGTCACACTCCAAACGTAGACATCAAATCTACCCAAAACCATGCAAAGGTTCAAAAGACCGAATATCCGCACCGATTTCTAGTTGGAATTGTGCCCTACTGATGGATATTCCTGCACCAGCTATGGATTAAACCCTATGCATACTGAGATAAACCTACCAGCTGGCTTTCGCCAATGCACCCATTGCATTGCCGCTCCTCGATGCTGCAGGTCCCCACCACTTGCTTCGCTTGCTGCGAGTACACCTCGCAGTTTGGTCTTGTTGCCCTGAACATGGGACATCTAGTGAGTCCTCTAGTTTTCTGCGGGGTGACTGGCAGCTACAAAGGGAAACCTGTGATGTTGTGCAAATGGAACCCCAAAGGAGCCACCTATGTTTAGGGCCGCTTCTGGACTAAAGCCCAAGCACGCAGATACCCAAGCCAATCCCTTTTCCGAAACCAAATCGCGAGCGTTGGCACCTCTGCTCTCACCAATGGGTCGCAAGGGGTCCAGGCAAGAGCTCCTTCCAGTCCCATTGAGATCCCCCCAAAAACGAACTCATTTTTTAAGACCTGAAGGGTACCATTCTGAAGCGGAGCCAACTCGCATTTTTCTCCACAAACCCAAACGGAAACACGAGACTCTCGTCGGGTTTGCGGTTTGCTTGCCTCCCACACCTTTGGGTTGCGCTCTCCCGCACCGGACACCTGATCTAGAAGAAAGAGCCTGGCGAAGAGAGCTGAACCGAGAACCCCCGAGGCCCAGTTGAGGGCCGGCACATCATACGGGCGCCCAGGGAATTTAGATGGTTAAGATTTCCAAGCCTCGCAGGTTCAATGACACCAGTAGATTAATCTACTTGAATGGGCATTCGGGATTTTGGGCGCTCAAATTGCCAACACAATTTGTAGGTGGGAGTCGAACATCCCGCACCCCAATCAACATGAAGGGGTGGAGGACATTTGTACTCTTTGGTTTCTAGCTCTACTGGAAACCATGGAGAAACCGACGCCTCACTCGAGGGATTCCATGTATGTGGTTGGACAAATCCCACAGAACAGACACGGAGCAATGCAGTTTGACAGCTGTCCAGTCCCCCGAGGCCCCCCAAAAAAATCTGAAAGGGACAAGTCTTTCCACCCGAGAGCCGGTCAAGAGGACACCAACCATGAGGATGAATGGTTCACCATTGCTTGTCTCCGAAACATTTGCCGTTTCACTTGGGAATTCGGGTTCTGGAAAGAAGGATCAGAATACCAACCAAGACGTGCTACTCGTGATGCAGAGCTCCATGACTCTGCGGGAACAAGCTGGGAGCCCCCTCCACACCCCTTTCTGAGAAGGCTTCATTGTCTGGGGGTTTGGGCTCACAATGCATGAATCGGCCAGGGGGCGGGGTGAACCCCACACCCAGGCCCAACAGCAATCACCCAAGCTTCTGTTGAGTTGTTGACCATGCCTATCAACTGCAAGGGTGGTTTCACCATGGCCATGTTGCTTTGAGCAGCTAGCCTGTCACCCTTTCCCATGCGGAGTTTAAGCGCGGAGGGCAGACAGCTGGTCTCTGGCCAAGGGCAGAGTTTGCCTCAAAGTTCTGGCTGCTTCTTAACGTCTCAGCCACCATTGTTTTCAAACAACGGTTTTCCTGGGTGATTGCTTGCCTCCTGAAAATAATGATCCGTCGAACGAACGGGGACGATACTGACGATCCCGGAAAATTGGGTGGGGGGGGGTCTCCAATCGTTGAACCCCCTGAAACAGATCTCGATGTTTCTCTTAGAACTCCGAAGGGTGCCCGCAAAAACCAGACCCAGGCCGATACCGTGCCTGCATCTCGCCATTCAGGAGGCTTTCAAAAGGGCAGGATTATTCCACAAAGGGGCGAGCTGCAGTTCCATGCTTGGTGGGAAATCGGCCCACGAAAGGAGTAGTCAAACCTGACCTTTGTTGGTAACCTGACATAGGGCTAAATAAAGTCGCAGGGCTACTTCACCCCAGTTCACTCCAAACACATCTTCCATCCGAGTACTTCGCCCCGAAGCACATCTTCCATTTGATTCCGGTGCAGGACATATCCACCGGTGCCAAACAACTGGGGTACTCACTCGAGAGGTGCACTTGGTGCTGGAGGATGCTCCACTGCCTAAGAGCCCCGCACGACTTTTTCCCGCTTGCTTACCCAAGAGGACATTGGAAATGCCGGTCGGTCCGAATCCAATGTTTCTTTGTGCTTGGAATTCGGTTTGTCCTCCCTTCTCGTCCGCTTGAAGGAAGACTATAGGCTGCAACAAGAAATGTCCAGCTACTTACTTAGATCGATCAAGAGGCTTGCACTAGGAGACAGTGAAAAGCATAGCCACACAGCGGCCCAGCCCTAAGACCTGCGCTTTGAAGGTAAAGAGGCGCTTCGATGCAAGCCATGCCTCCGGACAATCAGAGACTAGACCTTCCGGGTGGCAAATAAACACACATAAAAAACAAAGAGAGAAAGCAAGCAAAGACTTGCGCGCACTTCCGTGCGGTTGAACGAAAGCCGTCCAACCTGGCGGCGGCCCAAGCGGCGACCTCGGAAGCTTCCCCTGGAGCAAACAGATCGAACCATCTGGCGAAGACTGTCAAACAATCAAACAACCAAACACACAAACAAATAAACAAACATACGTGCATACATGCGTGCATGCATAGATGGATGATACCCAAAAGGTAAAAAAGATGACCAAAAACCGAGCTGCAAAAGGTTTAGATGGGGACCATCAGTGATACACCTGTAATACAGGCGAAACACAATGCGCGTGACAAGCATCCCCAACTGTCCTCCAGTAGAGAGGTAAGAATCAGGGTACCCTTTTTTGTCTGTAGTCTATTTAGTAGGGGAACCCTCCCAACCAAAAAAGGGGAGAGCGGGGCACTACTGGGGGACCTAGCCAAGAGCAGTCGATGTCACGGAACCTCCCTGGACCCCTGGAAGGGCAATTCGCCCTGTGGCCAAGGTGAGGTGCGAAAGCCACCCGGACCCCTCGCCTGAAACTGGGGCGGTTTTGGCGGTGCATGGTGTAAGTAAACCAAAAGTGCTGGGGGTCCTCATATGGAGACAACCCAACGATTCTAAGCCACCGGCAGGACATTCTAGGCCAACAAAAAGCCAAACATCCAGTAAAAACAAGGGGATTCGGGCAATTTACTGTGGTAGCTAACCTAAGCAACCAGCTACAGGACATTCCACTGTAGAAGTTCCTGCTGGTTTCTATTTGTATTTGGTTTGACACTCAGGGCCCGGCCAAGGCTCATCCATGCGCTCAATGGGTGAAGCGCATGAGTCGCGGGCTTGGAGGCATGAGCTGAATCTATGTCCAGACATTTTAAGAGGATGTGCCCCAAAGACAATCATCGCCACGTCTTAAAACATAGAACATGGCACATATGGGTATGGGTCGAAATTAAACCAACAGGGGACCGCAGGTTTTAGTCCATGTTATCCATTTGCCAGGGCTCCATTTTGGGTACCTATTTTTGACCCACAGCCATATGCCTTGTAAACCATAGGGAACCTTCATCGATGATTAGATCTCAAAAGCCCCGGGTGGGTCAGATCAGGATTGAATCTGGCCCAGCTCCATGACTTCTTGTGCGTCAGAGCCACAATGAGCTCCGCTAGGCCCCCACCGCGGCGAATTACCGCGCGAGGTCTTGCAAAGGCAGCCACGCGTGAGGTTGGTGTGAGCATGCCCGCTAAACCTGTACGGGGCCACAGAGGACTTTCCGACAGCTGAGTTGGGTGTACGGAAGTGCAGCTTTTTCATTTCCGCGCGCAGCCAGCCGAATTCGGCTGGCAAGAAGGGCGGACACGTCGAGCATGGGAGCTATGGCCTCAGCAAGCTAGCAGCATAGCACTCACAAGCGCTGACCGAAAAGTGTGAGCAATGCCAGGTCTTCACTCGCATGTTTCTGCTTTTTCAGAGGCGAGCACTCCCAACCTGTGGCAGAGGCAAGCAAGAGGTCAGTAGCACTCTTCAACCTGACAACGAAAGCAGCTGAGAGTGGACGGCCCTCATGGCGTGCAGAAAAGCAAAAGTGCCTGCCAGCTGAGGAAACCGACCCTCAATACAACTGCTCCGCGTAAAACAAATGACATGTGCATTTTCGGAGCTGGTACGCTTTGTTAGGATAGTTGTAAAGAGAAACCATTTAGAGCCAAAGCCTCAGTTCGGTTGGGGCACCCTTGTGTCTCCTATCTCGGTGTTGTTTTTGGATTGAAATGGAAACCAAACACAAACTGACACCATTTTGGTGGGGTCCGCAATTTTGAGACAAGCCCACAATATATGCCAAAGGCAGAGCCGCTACCGCTACACAAAAAGCAATGCAAACCTGCTTGCTTGGACAAAGAAGCCCACTTGCTCGGACAAACACGACAAACTAGGTGTTTTCAGCCCGACCAAATTCTTTGTGTTCCCAAAAGGACTTGGGAAACGCGTGGTGTTTGTGTTTAAGAAAACAAAAATCCCCCTTCTGTCCTCGCCAAATTAACAATAAACTACCAACATGTTTGTAAAATGGAGTGCAAAAACATATATTCACATCATATCGCTTTTGTTAGGCTTCCCTTTAACACTGAGCGAAACGGGGTTTCCAATATAAAAGACGTGTTTTAAGGATCCCTGTCAAGGCCATCTTGTTGCACCTTTGATTCGACCCACAAACATAAACGGAAAAAAAAGAAGAAACAAAAAAGCACGCGCACGCCTCCAGAAGGTACGATGCCACTGCCTCCAGGCGTCGGAGGAGGCTCCCGCTAAAGAAAGACGCTCAACAAATCAATCCGCCACAAAGAGGTCCCCAATTCCGCGACATACACTAAAACAAACAAACAAACAAACACGGAGTTGAGAAAAGGGGTTCCTTCTACAGGAAAACGGTTTTCGAGGTCCTTTGGCAACTCAATGGTGATGCTTAAAAGTGCCTTGCGAATATAGGGGAAAATTACGATCCATCGGAATGATGATCCATCACAAGGTGAAACTAACGTGATTCAAATTGTTATATATACGTAGGGGAGACATGATAATCTACACAGCATCAAACTTAGGCATCGCACTTGCACACTGTCAGCCTGTTTACAAGGTGTGAGTTTGCCTCGATGTCCGAGTTGCAGCTCCCACAACATCTCAAGCAGATCAAACATCTAGTTGGGTGCTGAAAAGTGGGTCTGAAAAGACTCCATCCCCTTTCGGCTTGGTTTTGGGTAAAGCAAGCCTTGGAGAACCTCAATGGGGCCAAAGACGGACCACAGCCGGTTGGTTCACCTCCATTTCCCTTGGAAAGCTACCCTGCCTTCACATACATGGCGCCTAGACGGTCCCAAGAGGAAGTTTATCTTCCAGGTAGCGGTGGGAGAGGGGGTACCAACAAGTGTGTCCCCTTCAAAACACCCACAGCTTGACTTCCAAGGCCCGCTTGCTGCAAAGGCAGAGACTGTCCGGCAATCAACCAGGCAAAAAACGCGACCTTCAACCAGATTGAATCAACACCACCGTCTGGATCTCAAACATGAAAGTTTCAAAATAAGTTCAGATTTGGCCAGCTTACAGTCCTGCACAATAAACCACGAAATCTGGATCACTGCTAAGCGAAGCAACGTAAGCACGGCCGAACGCACTCCCAGGCCTGAGAAAGGAGCAAGTCTTCTTGCGGATTCCATGGCCGGAACGGCACAAACAGAAACACAAAACTGATGACACGATTTTGTTGAGTGGATGTGAAGCCAACACACTCCATATATCCCCCCGGAACTTGAAAAAGGTGCCCCAACTGAAGGCTCCCTTTAGACAATTCCCTATGCATTAATACCTCTCGAACTCGGATCGAACCGTTCACTTTTGCCACACGATTTGGGTGTCTCGTTAAGGGAAACCCGTTTTGGTTAATTAGTTTACGGAAAACCAAAGGCAAAACCAGATTTCGTGGGTTGCCTTTGAAACAAAAACAACACTTGAATGGAGTGAAGGTCGGAACCCGATGTCGCAGGCAAAAATGGTGTGCCTGGTGATCCTCGGATGTTCCTTCCCCAAGAGCGGGTCGCCCAAGCATCACCTCCTGGGACGCATGGCCGAAAGCCCTCCATGGAGTCGAATCGGAACAAGGATTTCTCTTTGCGTTCTTCTCCATAAAACAGCCAAACAAGCGTTTGAACACACACACAGTCTTTGAGGCTACAGAGCCCTTTTTGGACTGTTTCTAGAAAGGAGAGACAAAGGGAAACCGAAGCCCCCACCCACCCAGCCCAACAAACGAAAAACAAGTTGCAAACAAATGAGGTTTGCTAAAACAAAGAGTGCAGCATACCCAGCTCTGAGGCGCCCCATGTCCATGCCAACATAGGTGTGGTTACTTTCTTGAGAGTGGAAAAAAAAAGCTCTTGGTGCAAGCAAAAGTTGAACGGGACACCAAAACCCATGAGGTGTCATTACTTCGAGACCAAACCCTGCAAGCTCTGAACTTCCAACTCGTTTCACCCCGCATCAGCTGAGAACTCCAGAGTTGGTTTTCTCCTCTTTTTTTTTTGCAAAATCAACTTAAAGGGGGGGTCCATCATGGATCGGAAGGCATTGGAAATCAACTTGTCTTTGAGAAGCCCCCGATCGTCCACTGTTGCGAAAAGAATACAATGGGGAGGTCCCTTGGTGTAGATTTGTTTGTGCCCATAAAACTTACCCTCCCGCTCTTTTTTACATGGCACTTGACGTTCGGGACCCGGTCCCTTTCAAAGGAACACTTGATCTTCCAGGCCCCCCCGAAGGTCAGGTTCCATGTCAAAAAGGTGGGAGGGTACTGGGACAATTCGGCTTTTCCGCCGAAGGATTGAGCCACACCCACTGGGCAATCTGTCCGAGTCCGTCACCTTGAAGCAACCCAGCAGGGCCATCTCCTTAGACACATCCTGCGAGAGCGATCTCTTGACGGGATCTGCATGGCCTGGAGAAATCGATGACAGTGATTGGAGACAACTGAAACCACTGCCATATGGGTCTGTCTCCCCGCAAAATGGTGATTGTCTTGAAGCCAGAACAAAATGGTACCCTCGAAACGAAAAACACACCCTATATGTCAAGGCAATCTAACATATATATATATATATATGTGGACAGGACCTCTATGAGCTCGGGAAACGATTCATAGCATGTTGCAGCGTCCGAAAACCACAACAGCTCCAAACCTTGGGGTTCGATGCATGCGGGATCAGTCAGATGGGTGTCAAAATGAAACCACCAGGAATTGGACCACAGGTTTTGGTCCATGTTGCCACTTACCAGGGCAACCCATTTTGGGGTTACCCGAGTTTTGACCCACAGCCAGATGGTGTGGCTCAAAAAACCGGTACCAACGTGGAACCCTGGTAAGTGGACACGTGGACCAAAACCTGCGTAACCCCGGCTCTTGAATTTTGAGCCACAGCCAGGCTGGCAAAAAGTAGAACCTTGCGGAGTCCTGAGGCTCCTCCCGTGGCACAGCCTCAGGCTTGGCCAGAAGCTTTCGGAGAGCGCGAGAAGTACCGACTTCTTGGCCACTGAAATGAGTCACTTGCTCACAAACCTGGCATTAAAATGGTCGTAATCCCAGAACCATGCAAAGAATTAAGAAGGCGGATATCCGCAGCAAATTTATGGCTGGGATTGTCCCTTACTAACGTTCATCTACCCGGGATTTGGTTGTGGCTCAAATGCTCTTACGAACAAAAATAGAAGTCCAAAACAACTGAGGGAGTGAGAAGTAGATGAAATCCAGTTGGTTTCTTGGTAACCCAAGATCGCAGCAACTTCACCCCCCTGTATCTTCATTTGAGCAAACAAAAGTGCGCACAATGGAAAAGTGCGCATTGTTCAAGAAAAAGCACGCAAAGTTTCAAGAACTGTGCGAGGCGTTTTTCGCTGGTTTTGGTAACTGGTAAAGGTTCTGGGCGTATATAGCCTTGACATCAACCTGTCAAGCTGTTCGAAAAGAACTAGGACAAGGATAAATGCGCGCCTTGTCGACCAGAACTCGCCTGAATGATCCAAGGAGCCTGCGTGCGTTTTGGCTGCCTGTTGGGCGTTGTCTGGCTTAGCCTTGCATTGTGAGAAGCCAGCTTGATGGACAAGAGACACAAGCTGAACTTTGAGATTGCAAGAAATCCGAACACCGATTCCAGGCTGAAAGGGATGGGCGCAGCTTCGACTGTTGGCAATTTGGACATCTTCTGCCTGAAAAGGCTGAAACGCGCACATGCATGTGCACACTTTTCGTATTTGCGCGCAATTGCGGAAATTTGCGCGATAGTACCTGGCAGGGCGCCCAAAAACGACTTGTGTCAACAAAAAAGTGTGGCGCAGGCACGGTCCTGGATCCGTGCACACCCAGGACATGCTTGCGGGCTTGGAGCTATTCATGGAGGTTGAAGCCAGCCAAGCGAGTGCCAAAAGCAATGGCCACAAAGTGTCAAGTCCAGGTGCTGGGTGGTACTTGCGCCGGGTGCCATATGTGGAACAAAATGCCTGCCTAAACAATGCCTGGGTTGAGACAAAAAAGGAGCTATGTTTAAGATGTAACCATAAGAGACTTCAACAAACAGCTCCGCCGGCACGGGAACGAGTAGCACAGTATCGATTGTTTCCACAAGCAGTGCCGAATTCGACTACCTGAGTAGCTTTATCCGAAAAGTTCGCAAATCCTGGAAAAAGTGCGCAAATTCAAAAAAAAGCGCAATCACACCACACAACGCGCAAACAAGCATTCCCCTTCGAGGACCACTTTTTGGTTTTCGAAGTCCAGAGGTGGCTGATTTCCCTATCAAGACATGTTCCGCTTTCGGGAGAAATCAACCACCCCTGAGTATCTGCGCGTATCTGCATCTTTCGTCGTGAAGGGGATCGACCGTTTGAATCTCCTCAAGATGGATGAAGCTTTGGCTCCTTGCAAATGGCTTGTACAGGGCAGCCAAAAATAGTCTATAGGGTTCCGTTGTGTCATCAATCTCCAAGTTTGAGCAGAAAAAAGTGCGCAAACGAAGATACAGGCCGAAGCAAATATATCGCAACGGTTCTCATAAGTCTTGCCAAAAAGAAGCATTGAATGCCGGCTTACCCACGAAGCAAATCTTGTCGCTACCTGTCCAGTGGCATAGACCCTGGATCCGCTCCAGTCGCTTGGTACCCCAGCTTCAGCAGACTCGAGCTCCTGGCATTCAAATCGAATGCCAAAAGATCCAAGCGGGCGACCGAGGCCAACATTTTGAGTCTTTTCATCATACGCTGAATGAGCATCTTTCGAGGGCTTGGCCCTTGCAAAGCTCAAGCCCCATGACCCAAGTGTTTTCGTTCCAGGTCTTGCGATAACAAACTATAGAGGTGGTTTGGGCAAAGTTTGAAAAAACACTTTGACTTGTCTTCCAACATGCGCGTACTTGCCACAAGTCGCAAATGATCCTTCCACAAGCTTCTACAAACTTCCACAAACTCTTCCCAGCTTTGAGCTGAGCTTTGCCAGCCTTTCGGCGCAGGACCTCTGGTAACAAATGTGACCAAACGTTTCTCGAGAATATTTTTGAGGTTGGTTGAAGCGCGACCACAAGGAACCCTCCCCCATTTTGGGGACTGATATGTCTCCTTATGCCAAATGCCCGGGTCATGGCGGCTCTTTGCCAACGGCATGGAGCATCATGGAGCCCTGTTTCACCTCCCATCTCGCCTTGAGTTGGTGCTTCTGACAAGCAAAATTGCCACAAACAGGTACTTGTGAATTGGCTTGCATTGAGTTGGGAATTCCAGCCAGTTCCCTGAACCACAATGTGCCCCACCTCCAAACTCTTGGGCCCCAGTCAGTACCAGGCAGTGGGATTTGGGGAAGGATATTACAGGAAACCGTGAAGAACCCACGGTTTCCGATTGTCATATGACAAACACCTGACAAAATCAATCTCATCCACCTTGACAAGGACACAACCTTTGAAACCGTAAAGGGTAAAGCAGGGTCTTTCCACCAAATACCCAGTGCGACAAAGGCTCTTGGGAAGGTTTGGGCGTATAGGCTTATGTATGATCTGCCATTGTGTATGACCCCCTGCTGCATGGAGAATTCAACACTACCTATGGCCTTATTATGTGAAACCAGACAAATGAGGGTTCATGTTCCCTGATTAGGAAAGTTCGTGAGCTTCCAGGTTGAATATTCGTGAACCCCGTGTTGCCTGTATTCCCTTGCGACATGCAACAGGGTTCCCACCAAAAAAAACTCTTTTTTGGCCCAAACGATACTGTTGAAAACCACCCAAGAAGGAAGAAGTATGATATTTTTGTCAACGTAGGCGGGATGTCTACACTTGCTGATTTTCCTTTGGTTTCCGCCTAAAGAACCTAAAGAGGACATCCCCTATGTTTCTCAAAATAGGCGACCCCTGAATTGGCTTGCTTCCCTGTCCCCATTTGAAACCATCAAACAAAGGTCCACCTTTTTTGAGAAACCCAGCCATATGCGTGTTTGTCCAAACCGGGACCCTTTTGATGGTATCAAGGGATAAATCAACAGCAAACAACCAGTTTAAGGGAACCCTACTTTCAGAATCCTCCCCAAAGAAAAAACATGTGGATGGAATCAGAGTGGAAACCAACACCCTACTTTCAGAACCTCCCCTCCCAGAAAAATGAATGCCCCGCCCCTAAAAAACAAGAAGACAAAAAACACACTCAGAACCGCCCCTCCCCCCCCAAAAAAAAACACCACCAAAAAAAAACAACAACAACCACAAACACGCCAGCGGACCCCCCCCCCGAAGAAAAACAAAAACGAGCGCAACCTCCCCCCCCAAAACCAGAAAAAAAACGAGCGGCACGCCCCGTGGTAACTCTTGGAGCGAAACCCGACCCGCGACGAAGAGCTCCTGCTGAAGGCTTTGGAGCTGCTGCTGCAAACTCCCCTTCTCCGCCTCCCAACGCTCGGGGATCCAGCCAGGCGTGGCGTCCCGGTGGGCAGGGGGTGAGCCGTGTGTCGATTCAAGTTTCGAGCATTTGTCGGCCCAGTTCCTGTTCTTTTGAGGTATTGCCAACTTTGCAGGGAGACCGCTAGAGCACAGCTGCTGAAGCCGGACCCCTGCTTGATGTACAGGGGTGTGTCCAGGTTGGAGTGGATCAATCACTTTGGCCGGAACCACGCAAGGAAATCCGACCACAGCTTGTTTATTGACTTGTTCAGGGTCAACATCAATTAGGTTCCGTTATGATTGCACACTGCGCACTCTGGAGGTGCACATGATCGCGTATATAACTAACTTTGGAAGCAAAGTACTCAAGCAATGCGAATCACTTCCCATGTCAAAGAAACAAAAGAAAAATAAACAAGATGATTTTAAATATATTTTAATTAAAGTAGTAAATGATGAAAATGAAACTATTAAAGATAGATACAATGATAAAAAAGATGATTATATTGAACTAGTTAATGAAATTGGAAAATTGGAAAATTATAAAGAGTTATTGAATTTGGATTAAATATATATACAATATTAATAAATTAGTATTGCATATATAAGTCGAAAAAATTAAATTAAGATTATTGACTGTATATATTTTTCTAACAAAAAATATAAACATATGTTTTTGTTTTTGTTGTGACAACATTTTGCAGGAAATCCTTACTCCCTACATAGTGGTCCGAATGAACCACACTGCCTTTTCGAAGGTAGCACAACCTTGATGGCTCCTTCATCGCCGACCTACCGTCTACTGGATTTCGCACATCTGCTTGCAAAAATCCATTATTGTGAGGCGCGTGCGGCGGCGATTCTTTTGCTAAGTTCGATGTCAAGATCCAAGAACTCTTTGGTTCTAAGAAATGCGCTGTCGGTAGCGCCTGGTGTGTGCTCAACCACCGAAAAAATGTCCAATTCGAGAGTGTCTTCGATAGTCATCAACAAGTCATGCAACTCATTGGACTTCTTCACGGCTTTTTGATACGGTTTCGCTCTCTTGTCAAACTTCTCGACGCTTATCTCCATCTTCTCAAGTTCATGCACTTCCTTGAATAACGCATTGAACTTCTCTTCGAACAACGCGCGAAGTGTAAGCTTTGTGGCATCAAGCTCCGGTTTGAGTGGCTTGAAGTACTTCTCAAACGAGGCAACTACATCTGTGCAAAACTCAGAGTCCCTCTTGCACATGGGCTCTTCTATCACTGTAACATTATATGAGCAGTCCAGCTGAGTATTTGTCGTGAACAATTCCAATGCCTCAACGATAGAAGTTGCAAGGAGCGCGTGGTCGCACTTGTTTGGAATTGACACCAAAAGATTGGGTGTAGCCAACCTCACCATGTCAAGTGCCATACGCAACGCAATTGTTGTGGGCGAAAAGATGGTCACGACAACGCCATTCTCACCTTTCTCAACGGGTGGGCTGACTGTCGACGCTGATGTTCCTGTCTTTGTGCAATGTGCGATGATGTCAAGCCCACGCTTGTGAACTCCACACTGCGCGTTGTTTCCAGGACAATTTAACGAGTCGCCAAGGATTTTCCGCGACGTTTGGGCAGCAAAGCCACCTGTCTTGGGCTGGCGCTCGATAAACTCGTCAGCAATCGCAGAAAGCACAACCGTGTCTTCTTCCGATATCTCCTTGTTCATGAGTTCTGTGATCACGGACACGTAAAATGGCACCACATCATCTCCATATAGCACCAAGTCGTATGGTTGCCCGTTGCAGTTATACCTCAGTGGCGGCATGCGCGATGCAAACTCTGACATCAGCTTCAACGTCCGTGGGAAAAATCTCTTATTCTCATTGACAAGCGCGATCGTCCTCACAAGACTCAAAATGAACGCATCCGAATCAACAAAGATTAGTGCCACATCTGCCTTCTTCGCCATCAATGCATCATTCTGCGACTGAGTGCAAATCTGAACACTGAATGTCTCACCTGTCTCCTTCAAGAATTCAACTGTCTCCGGGAAGAGGCGGTCAGCGGGAACGAACTGATTCACGGTGACGGACATGCCAGCACAGTCCTTCATGGCTTTCTTTGCTTCACGCAACTTCGCCCCAACAAGCACGTCGCCTTCGCCTTTCTTTCCAGAACATCTGATCATGACTTTTACACAACGCAGGCATGGCGATTCACCTGCTTTCGCCCTTTCCAAGCGTGGCATGGGGGGAGGTAGAGGTTCGGAGAGCATAGCGAGTATAGCTGATACAGCTAGTCTTAAAAACGGTCAACAGAATGCTTCGAAACTGTTTTGTGGGGGTCTTGAGCCAAAATGGCTACGGTAAAAGTTAAATTATAATGGAAAAAGTATACATATAATATTTCGTTTCTTTTAATTCTTATAGTTTTTTTTTTTTTTTTTTTTTTTAAAAAAACAAACAAAAAATAACATTTTCTAAAAAAAAATATACATTAGAACAATTAAACAAGATGGTTTTAAATATACTTTGATTAAATTAATGAAATTGAAAAATTGGAAAATTATAAAGAGTTATTGAATTTGGATTAAATATATATATATATAATAATAATTAATTATTTATTTTATATATATATGGTTGTTTTAGAAATAAATATTATTGCAATTTCTATTAAATCAGCACCTTTTGGTTTATATTTATTACAGCAAAGTTATAATGATTTAAATGATTATATTAATCATAATAAAACAACTTAACAATAGCATACAAAAATATGAAGAACATTGTATTAATGATATAAATCATCATGACACAATAGGATGGTGTATTAAAAATTATAATTTTGATAAACGTATAGGATTTGGTAAAAATAATAAATTAACACTTAATGACCGAAAGGCAGATCCGAGTTTGGGCTGCGCCCAATGGCTTCGAAACAGAAAAACATGACAGGCTGGCCCGCAGCATTTGCACCTCCGCCTGGGCCAGTTCAATGTCATTGACTAGGTCCTCCAGTAGTTTGAGGTTAGAATAAGCTTTCTTTTTTCTGTAGCCTATTTTAGTAGGGGAACCCTCCCAACCAAAAAAGTTGGTAAAAAAAGCACTACTTTGGGACCTAGTTTAGTTGAGCCTGCAGGTCTTAAACAAGAAACCAAAGAGGTGCGAAAGATCTCACACCAGTGGCGTCTCTCCCTCTCTCTCTTTCTCTGGTGTGCGTGTGTTGGTCCGGTACCTGCCCGTTCCTTGGTCCAGCGCTCCGACATCTTAACTGTTGAACATTCAGTACAAGTGCATTACAGAATGCCTTGCCATCTCCGGCTGGAAAATCGCAACTTGTCAATGCCGCTTTGTGCAACGTATGCAGCTGAAATGAAGCTCCAGCAAGTTCTTAGTACAAGTGTTGAAAAGGCACATCGACAACTTCAGCTTTTTCTTTGGCGCGCTGAGTACATATCAGCCTCAAAGTTTGGTGGTTCATACCAAAGAAGTCTATGACCCTGTCTTGAGCTTTGTTATTTTCGTCTTTGATGTATTCAAAAGCAAAAACAGCACAGAATGGCTACGTAGCGTTTGAGTCGAGATCGCACATGCAAAACAGTGCCCAGTTGTTTTATCTCCTCCTACTTTGTTCAAGCCAACACTGGCCCAAACACTGCTTCCCGCCGCTCGTATCTTTACGTGCGCAAACGAACACGGGCACTCGTACGTAGCAGCTCAATACAACGCTCAGAAGGGACAAGCTTGCCACTTTGGCAACCCAGCTGCCTTCAAGCCTCATCCAATTTGGTTGGCTGGCTGGTTGTTTGTATTGTGTGTTCTGCTTTTGTGTTGCTTCTTGTTTGCTCGTTCTTTAATTGTGTTGTTACGTCTGTTTGTGGAAAAATGCGCATTTGTGTCTCAAGTCGGCGGGCTCTCGATCGTCAGCTGCCTCTTGGGGAAGCAGCTCCCTGGGGATGCCAATGCCTCGCGACGCGGCATTGAGGCGGCCGGCGGAGGGAACTCCCGAAACCCTTGTCACTCGTAATGGCCAGTTGACGAAAGCGGCAAGCGAAGCCTTTTCGCAGCTTTGCACTTTCACTGAGTTCACAACTCCAGGGCGCGATGCAAAGCGGACTGAAAGGGCAAGAGTTTCTTTGACTCAGAGGCACCTTTGACCCTTCGAATTCCGGCAAACCTGGCTACAAGAGCCCAACTCCTGGAGAATGCAAACAAGGTCTTGTCATCCTCTTGGTCTGGATGTTTTGCGACTTCCCCAACCCTGCAACAAAAGCAGCTTAGCCTTGCGCAAGGCACCAGAAGAGCTCCTATCCTCAGTCATCGTCACTTCCTTCTTCACTTTGTCCATCTTCCGCCTCTCCGAACACACGTGTTCAACACATTGACGCGCGGCAGGCTCTTGTCTGTAATTTCAGTGCGCCGGCCTCTGGACCATGTATATCAAGCATCATTTGATGTTGCTCAGCACACGCGCACACGTCACATAGCAGGCACGGTCAAAATCGCTTGTTCCACCGAGAGGACATGGGACAATTGGTGAGTTCCCTGCTTTTTTCGCAAGTGTAGTGAGTGACCCCAGGTGCCGCCCAAATGAATCCCAGATCATAATTTTTGACCAGACCTCATATGTGTATACTATGCACGTCCTGTGTTTTCTTCTTCTGCTTCTTTTGCTCCTGCAAGCGCAGTCCAAATGCAAATGCAAAATCATGGGTTCACATGAGCCACATTCAATATGAACTGTCCCACCACTGACGTGTTGGCGAGAAGACCTTGCAATCTCGTGGACAAGTTGGGTTCAATTGCAGTTCGTTAACCACAGTAGATGATGGTCAGCTTCGAGCATTGCTCACATACTAGCGGCATCCTCTCAAAGCGACTATGCGAACATAGGTGGTTCCAGCTGCGAATCCAAGTTTGACTAACCAGTTTCAACTCAATTCAAGTTGCAACATCTTCAAACAAGCAGGCTGTGAATCGAAGACAGATGCTGCATGCCGCTTCGCCTCCTGTCGCAGCTGTTGCTGCTTGGAGCAAAGCCCGCCAGTGGCATCTCAGAGGTGCCAATCGCGTTTGCGGGTTCCGTTTCTTGGGCCCATGGGTGCAATCAACAGCAAGCGGATGAGGAATCTAGACACGTACCAAAGTGGAGGAATATAAATAAGCTTCATTTGGGTGCGGGGGTTCCCTTGGGTTCTGCTGCCACAACTCTTTCCGGCCCAAAATGGCAGTTTCCGAGTAAGGGATATTAGCACAAGAAATGCATGGTGTGTTTGGAGTCGTACTGGTTGCGAATGGTTAAACATTAATATCGTATTGGTGGTTTAATATGAATTTAGAATTGTTGTTTGGTTGTGAAGCGTCTATAAATACGACTGGAGTTAGGGTTAACTTGAAACTTGTTGGCGTATTACGCTGTCAGTACTGGCTAATTTGAACTTGGTATTGGTATTTGGCATGGTATCTATCCCCAGTATTGAAAACAAGTAGTAAATCGCCAGATGGACTCTGTGCATTCTGCGAGGCGGCCATCATGGCCCACTCAGTCACTCGCAGGACAGGAAGGCTTGCAACATCCTAAGGCCCTGGCTACATACCCAAAATCGATACAAGGATATGGCTCTTTTGGATATGCTATGTAGCCTGGACGATCCCTGTACCCACATAGCAGCATGTTACAGCTACTGACTTGGGACGGGTATGTGTCGCGCAGAGTAGGACGCCAGACACATGCCTCAGCTTCGGGCAATAGCAGGATGCGGCAGTGCGGGCCGGCTCGCCTGCCTGCGGAAAAGTGAGGTCCCCAACCTGGCGAGGTGTGAGAGCCACCGTGACGCTTGGGTGGCGGGTGGACCACCAAATGGAGGGCTTGTGCCACTTTCTAGGGGTGCCTTCCATTTCCATTCCTTCCGGGGATCCTTCTTTTCAGGAAACCATCAAAAACCCAGGAAAAACCAGCCGGTTTTTGAAAAGAACGGTGGTTGAAAAGATTGGGTTCATCACAAACGGGTTCCTTTCGGATGCGAAAACACACACACACATGATTGTCCTTTGGTGCAAGCTGGAGCCCGCTCATTAAAACCTGTTTGGGGTCCCCTGATTGGACACAACCAGGGCTCCACTTGCCGAGCAAACCCAAAGGCAAACAACTCAACCAAAGCATGTTGATGTACCAACAGAGATCGGGACCTCTGGGTCTGCTTGCACCCTGGGGTTTGCCATCAAAAAACGCGTGGTGCAGAGTTGCAAGCTTTTCGGAGCACATCTGGTGCATACAGCACGTGAGGTGTTGCACACGCGGCGCAAACGCCTTGTGCACCACTTCGTAGAAGTCGAGGTTGTGCTTCAGCAAAATACGAAAGACTTCCTGGGGCAGGTCTCCCTTTAGATGGAAGCTTCTCAGGGTTTGTCTCAACATGTGACCCAACATCCCTTTGAAACCACCCCCAATGGATACCCTCAAAATAAGCGAACCCACCTTTTGGTTGGCATTCTAGGACCAATTCCTATTTTGAACCAACATCCAAATGGCTTTCTGGGCGCCTCGTAAGGGGTGCGGAATTATGTTGTGTTTCTTTGTTGTTTTTTTGTTTTTTTTTCCCGTTTTTCGTCCGGGCCAGTCAAATGTCGTATTTTACACAGTAAAATGTCGTATTTTACAGCATTGTCTCGCGAAATTCGCATTTTACACAAGCCCGTCAACATCCCCAGCATCGTTTGCAACTCATGTCCGACCAACATCCCTAGCATCACCAACAAATCGTGGGCAACAAAATCATAGCTGGCGGGTTGACGGGGTCAAATTGATGATTAGAATAGGAGGGAATTTCAATCCCTGTAAAAAAAGAAGAATAAACAACACTAAAAAGTAGCGGGGGGGTTGGGGGGGGGGGGCGGCAGCCTTTCTCATGATGTTGTTTGCAGAAGTGATGATTTGAATAGGGGTGCAATTACATCTCTGCAAAAGTCTAAAAAGTAGCGGGGGGTTGGGGGGCAGCGCCCCATGATGTTCGAAGAATTGATGATTCAACTATTAATTAAATCTCTGTAGAAAATCTAAAACGTAGCGGGGGGGTTGGGGGGGGCGGCAGCCCCCCCCATGATGTCGGAAGAAGTGATGATTCAAGTAGGGGTGCAATGGTTCAAGAAAGGGTGCGATAGAATTTAAAAGGCAGCGGGGGTGGCTTCCCCTATGATGTTCGAAGAAGTACATACGAGTACATACAGACATACATGGATTACACATAATATCTAAAATGTCGTATTTTGCAGCATTTTCTCGCGAAATTGGACGCTCGAAAAGTGGAGATTGAACTAGGGGTGCAATTCAATCTCTGCAAGATAAATCCGAAAAGTAGTGCAACTACTCTGCAAACAGTAGCGGGTGGGTTGAGGGGGGGGCTTCCCCCCCATGATGTTCGAAGAAGTGATGATTAAAATAGGGAGGAACTGGTGATGCTGATGATGCGGGAAGCCACATCCAAAAACAAATGAAAGGGTGCAAAAGCCAAAAAGCCCGGACAGGAACTGGGAAAGCAGAGGATGCAAAAAGCTAAAGCCGCCAAAAGCCGCATAAACCAGCGAAAAGCCGCAAAAGCCAAAATGCCACCTGCCGAAGAGGAACTGGGAATGCAGAGGATGCGAAAGGCCAAAGCCAAGAAGCCGAAAATAGCCCAGAAGCTGAGAAGCCAAAAAGCCAAGAAGCCAAGAAGCCGAAAAGCCAAGAAGCCGAAAAGCCAAAAAGCCAAGAAGCCAAAAAGCCAAGAAGCCAAGAAGCCAAGAAGCCAAAAAGCCAAGAAGCCAAAAAGCCAAGAAGCCAAGAAGCCAAGAAGCCAAAAGCCAAGAAGCCAAAAAGCCAAGAAGCCAAGAAGCCAAGAAGCCAAAAGCAAAAAAAAAAAACGAAGAAACAAAAATACCCCTCCCCTCGTAAGTTCGGTCCGAGCAAGAGGAATCAAACTGCCTCAACCAGCTCTCAACTGGCTGGAAATCAGGACCGAAGCACCCCCTGTCCGCCCGCGGCCTTGCGGGCGACCCGGTACATCAGCCTGCCGGGCCCAACGCCTTTTCGGCGCGTGTCACCTCGGCCCATCAAGAATGTATCGTCGGAGTACGTACCTCAAGGCTCACAGCCCGATACTTGATGAGTAGATTTCTTAAGACATGGGAGAATGTGAGGCCGAAAAAACAAATACGCTTAAAGCAACAAACGAACTCTGCCAAGGCCCAAGCAAAGGTAGAGGAACTCTCCATAGTCCAGAGACCGCGGCCGTGTCACCCAGCGCCTGCGCAGAAATTCCAGTCATGCGCGGCTGGAACCTGGGCAAAGTAACTCAACTGAGGCAAAAGCAGTGGCAGTGGCGAAAGTGGTGGTAGTAGTCTTCCATTATTTGCTTAAGCCCACTGGAACAAGCAAAAGATAGCTCCAGTAGTGATAGATTCCCTTCAAAACCAACAGGGAAAATAGAAAGAAACCCTAAGCAAATGGAAGTAGTGGTACTAGTAGCAGAAGTAGCAGAAGTACAAGCAGGAGTATGTCAATTGACCTTCTTGAGGATGCATACCTCTTCTCAAATGATTCCCGATGTGTCCGATTTCCTGTTTGCCCGGCGGTTTGGTTTTCGTGCCCGGCTGTTTTCGACTTCCCAACTCGCTGGCCTCTCAAATTGTTTGGCGGACGGGCAAAACTCAGACACCTTTTGATCTGTCCAGTATCATATGTCCGGCCAAAAGAAACTTGTCAATTGTGAATGCAAATCCAACATCGAACTGAACATTTCATCGTTTGCTGAACATGAGGCGTATGAACCTCGATTAGGCCCCATACAGTAATCAGGATTGACCTGGCTGCACAAGGGGACGTCCTTGGCACGGGAAGGGACGCCAGCGTCAACAACAATCAACTTTCGCGACACAATTTGCTGCGGCGCATTCCCCGCACTGAATACTTGGGCACGCAAATGTCGTTGGGAGTGAGATTATGATGCACTTTCAGGGGACAAGATCAATTGGTGCCCGCCATGCTGAGATCAGTCGTTGGCGCCAAATGCCACATTTTGAAGAAACAAACAGCTCAGTACCACTGCCTGCAAGTTTGCTATGTGCTCCAATGAAAACAATAGAACAGCAAATACTGTGAAAATTTACACTGGCAAACACAAACAAATATCCAAACTGGTGTGAATCGCAACCATTCAGCTACCTTAGCCTTTTGGGGGGGCGGGGGAATCCAAAATGCAGCCCCTTGCAGCCTTTTCCGCGATCAGATGATCGTAGCGCAGCCGCGAAGCAGCATTCCTTTGGAATGCACAGGGCGCACGCGGAAAACCACGGACGTTCTCCTGATAGGAGGACGGGCATGGATAAGAGCTGACCAATAAGATAAGAGCTCACCATAGGCAGGGAGAAACAGGCGGGTTGCTGGCTGCAAATTCTGACAGCATGACTGATAGCATCTGGGAGTTGATCACAGACCAGTCGATCTAAATAGCCAGACCATTTCGGAGTTAGGTGTCTTCAATGCAGCCACCCGGCATGTGACTGCCTACTGCTTTGGCGGTTTGGACTCGGAGACCTTCGGTCGAGCAGAGTCGGGCTCCGTTGGGATGCCCTCGTTGCCATCTTTGCCATCCTCCAGATTCGAGATGCCTGAGACCATGGGTGTCCTTTTGGGGGAAATAGATGGGTTTCCCTGGTAGATGATTAAACCACCAGGTAAACCAGGGCCATCTATGATTCCAGCAAAACAACAAAAAAGGACACATATTCCTGAGATTCGCATGTCAGCCCCTCCAAACGGATCCCACACCCGCCTGACAGGTCGGGTCTCAAGATCCTCTGCTGTGTTTGGGAAGGGGGCATCTTGGCTAGACTTGCCAAATGCTTAGACTTTACACGTCAAAAGGTCAATGTCCAACCGTTTTCAAGGTTGAGGTAATCTAAGCATCTGTCATACGACACCACTACAGCCACTATCTGGCATAAGGGTCTCGCATTACTTTGAACAGCCAATATCCGCAAAGACACTAGCTTTTCGTCCATAGGTGTCCTTTTTGGAAAATAGATGGGTTTCCCTGGTAGATGATTGAACCACCAGGTAAACCAGGAATCGCCATCTATTTTAATTAAGCAAACCAACCAAAAAGGGCAGCTGTGTTTACGTCGTTTCAATCCCAAAGGCCAGAGCCAAGATGCCGGGGTCGGCCAAGACCTGGGTCACACTGGGCCCCATGACGGCAAGGCACACGGGCAAGAACACCAGGCCATGCAAACCTGCAGGGTTTGGCTTGCGCCATTCGTAGGCAGGGCAACCGGACAAAACGCTAACCAAAAACCACATAAGGTACCTGTTGTTGGGGAGGAAGGCAAAACCAGTCTGTCTCAATGAATGACCCCCGCTTGGTTTTAACAGGCCACTTCAAGGAAAGCAACCGCCACACCGGAGGCAAAGAAACTGTTTCATGCAGGGAGCCAGCTTTAGGCTACGTGCTTAGGTTTCCGTGGGTCCCTTCACTCCGTCCCTAGGAATCTTTGGACCCAGTTTCCTTGGAGAAGCTCCAAAAAATGATTCTGACCCCCCCCCCCCCAGCAGTGAGGGTTTTTTCCTGCCTCCAGCCACAACGATGCCGAAGAACATCTTGAAGAACACACGGAAGGCTTGGCTCGAGGAGAATGCCAGTGGCACGATCGCCAGGAAGGTGGTGCCTCATGCCCGATCTGTTTTCAGGATGTCTATTTTAGTAGGGAAACCCTCCCAACCAAAAAAGGGCTGAGAAGAGCACCTGGCTGGGAAACCTAGACAGAGGTGCCAGGAATCGCCCTGATGTTGGGAAAGGGCGAGCTCCCGGATCAAGTCTGGCTCCCCCCTCGCATCTCCTCTCTATGGCTAGAACTGGACTTTTGCACAAAGGGCCAGTGGCCTGCGAAAAGGGCCTCTGGCCCTTTGTGCTTTCATGTTGGTGGGCGGGTAGTTACACGAAAGCAACAAAGAGGAGGCCCGGAAAGGGGCAAGAGTGAGACTTTTTCGCTGCCGGTGCCGAACGACGGCGCAAGGATGCGTTCCAAGGCGCTGACACCCAGGAAGATCGCGGGGCCGATTTCCTACCCGACCCAAACCTTCCCAAGACCCAGTTCACCTGGGGAACACCTTGCTCCTAGGTGCTGACATGGGAACAGATCCCCAGCCCTGGGGCCCCATGCCGCTGGGGAAAAACCAAATACGCCCAGGCGACAGTCAGGCGTCAGGTGTCACTCGTTGGCTTCCGCAGACCAAGCCAAAAAGGGGACCAACTCGAACGGGTGCAATTCTTCGATGATTTCGGATTCAACAGATCGTACTTATCACGCCAATCCCCCTCAACATCGGGATATTTCAGCTTCAGGGGTGGGTATTCAAGACAGCAGGGAATTTGTCATGTGGTCGATGACTCTTTTGATGCAAGACAGGTGCAAATCAAAGAAGGAGGTGCAAATCAAAGACTAAAGAAGGAGTCATGGATCATGCATGATGCATGGTTCAAGCACTACATTGGAGCAATTTGTCTATGCTATGCTGCAAGACAGGTGCAAATCAAAGGAGGAGTCATGAATCATGCATAATGCATGGTTCAAGCACTACATCGGAGCAATCAGTCTATGCTATGAGGAAACACCCATCTTGATCATTCACTTTCTGAGCACTTGAGTCGTCCCCAGCTGAAATTATGAAAGCTTCGGGGTCAGGATTCAGGTGGCGGGAGGGTTGCCGATGGGGCCTGGGCTTCCAAGCGCTGTCCAAAACCTACGGCCTTCGATTCCTGTGCCAGCTTGACATGCCCAACAAGAGCAACTCTTGGTATGTTTGGGCAGTCACCGAAATCAATCAATGATATCCTATGTGAAACCAACTTAGCTTCTCAAAATCCTGGGGTCTCCACTCATTTTGGATTCCCAGCCGCGGGTCGCCTCCATGGCCAGTTCTGCCCGTCTCGCTCTGCTCAGATGCGAGCTTTGGAGGCTGAAGCTGTGGGCCATGTGCATGCCTGACGTGGCCACCCTTGGCACTGGCGCGCCTAGACTCCTCGCAATGCGCCATGATCTCACCCAGTCTGTTAGGGCCTAGGGGAGTCCCATAAAGCCAAGGAGTGAAGGCCGGTTCCTTGTTGCGTTTTACTGAAAAAGCCCAAAGGTGTTCCCTCGACCAAAAGCACCCGCAGGAAGTGTTCACAGTGAGGTCCGATTTGATGCCTGCTCTACACTGCAACTTCTTGGACATCAAACCGTGGAACTGCTCAGAAAGTCTGCTGCCAAGGGCGCTGTAGTCCACTACAAGACCCACAGCCATGACCAAGTTGATCATCGAAATGCTGTTCAGGTCCAGGCTCCAAAGGACAATGTTGCCTGAAGCATGAATCAAATCACCCCTCTTTTAGCCTCTGGACAACGCTCGACATCGGCACCCATACAAGTTCATACGGAGAAACGCAGGCATCCGAAGGCAGAGAGCAAAGGAAACCATCAAGGTGACCATCAAGCTGAATCAAGCTGCCCATCAAGTCTGTGAAGACGAGAGCGAGGACCACGAATACAATCAGCACGGACAAAGGATGCGCCAGAACCAGTGCACTGATCACCGTCACAGCCAGCAGGCAAAGCCCAATGCTGGTCGTCATCTGCTCCACGATAATGCGGTACTGGTCAAAGTAGATGTATGCCTGGACAAAACATCGTGACATGCTGCAGTCTCGGGGATCAACACGTACCTCTGGATGTTGAATATGTACATCATATGACGTATTACGACACAAACTTACAACATCTACATGTATGTAATACGTATGATATAATATTTATTTATTTATTTATTTATATGTATAGAATAATCCCATCCCTGCGAGTTTGGTTGAATCATTCGGGATATTTGGGCCAGCTCTGAGTCGCCGTGCCGTGCCACCGTGCTCCGGCCTGAGCAGACATAAAACTCCCGGGGGCTCGCGGCTGCCACTTCGCTGCCAAAGCCTCCGCTTGTTCGAGCACGGCCACTTGCTGCCTGCTGTTCACCGTGTCCACGTGCGTGACATGAAGCCGCACCACCTCACAGGTTCGTCAACATGGTGGAGCCCCCTTTGTCGGTGGTGGTTAAAGGGAAACCAAAGGCACAACCCAGTTTTTGGAGACCCAACTTTGAGAAACCGACATCTGGGCAGCTTGGTGAATCTAATGGGCCATGTTTCCTTGAGCGTCTAAGGGTCCAAGCCTCGAATCTCGCAACGAATGTGATCCCTCGAACATCAAGTTCTAGAAATTGAAGCTGCGGTGTGACCTTGAAGCAAAACTTAAAAAGCCAGGATTTTGGTGACAACTTACCTAAACTTTGCTGGGATGACCCAAAACTTGGGGTTCTTTTTTGGACCTCAGTTGATCTCTGGTGGGTGTCTCAAAATAGGGGACCACCCAAAAAGGCCTGTGTGCTTCTGAGCTCCGTTCCAAAACCGCAAGCCCCAAAGAGGGTATCCTCGAAACAAACATGCCACTTGAGCGGCTCGAAATCATTCTTCAAAAGATGAATTTGAAAATCAATTTCTTCATGGTGAGCCCCCTGGCTCTATTGAAATTTTGTGAGCTCCATGCTCCGAAATGAGCCATCGACTGGATGCTTTTCCCAACCAAGCGAATCGCATGGTGAGAGCGATTTCCCATGCCGGGCCTTCACAGCTTGATCACGCCATACAACATCGCCCCGGAAGCCCGAAGACATGGGGTCATTCAGGAAGTCGAGCAGGGCTAACTCGAAGTGTGGCCCAGTCACAAAGTGACCTTGCCGAACAAAGATAATAAAAAAAGGGAAGACGTGTTTCTCAAGCTGCCTTTTTGGGCTGCAACACGGTATGGAGATCAAGCAAAAAGCAGGTGGCAGGCTGGGAAGAATGAAAACAACTCGGGGCCTTGGAAACCGGTTGGAAACCCAGCGGCTCACGCAGGTGGTGACTCCGGTGGGCAGAGCGGCTGCGCAGCCGCTGCGGTTCAATCCCCCGGGGGCTGGCTCGAAAGCAGCCAGGGGCAGCGAAGGAAGCGAGCCTCGCAAGGGAGTTGTACGGCACATCAGCCGGAAGCTCTAAGAAGGCCTCTGTAGATGGAATCAAGTCTTCTAAAGAGTCCTGTTAGTTTGGGGGAGGGAACAGGGGTCTCTGAAGTTACAACTTGCGGCGTGTCACAGAGGTCAAAGAGGAAGCCATTCAAGGAAGCTACTGAGTCTGGGCATCCAAGTCAAGAGCTGGGAGTTTGATGCAAAATGGAGTCTGCCACGTGATAGGGACGAAAAGTCGTTATTCCTCTCATGTTCGGAGGGAGGAGGCCGGTGTTTTTGTCCAAGACGTCGCTTGCTGCACCGTGTGATTGGCTGCGAGCTGAGGGCGAACTGAGAAACCATGTCGAAAATCCTTCAACCCAGCATATGTTTGGTGCCCTTCAATGAAGGGCACTTACGTGTTTTTGAATCGAGGGCACTTAAGGCCGTGTCGGTGTCCTAAGTGACCCTTTGATTTGTTTGCTAAGCACCATTTTTGGCTTGATGAGGGTTGGGATCTATTGACATCGAACAGCTACCCGTGTTAACATTTGGATTGGGGCTGACCTGGAATATCCCGACCATGGCGTTTTGAGTGTCAAAGCGTGTCATTTGAGCGAATCGAGGTCCCTTCCCCCTTGAAAAGGTCCCTTACGCTAGTGTCGGTCCTCCCTGCGTGAGTGCCATTCGCGTGTCGCTGCGGCTCGATTTGCCCTGCGTCGGTTCGATTTAGGACGAAATGACCTTACTTTCAAAATGGATCATAGCACCCAAAAAAACGAATCGAGGGCACCCGAAAAACGAAGCTGGATCCCACTTCGGAACTCGGCCTCGATTCGTCCAGGCCCAAAGGCTGAAGATCGTGTGCCAGCTCCTGTGGGCTCTAAGACGTTTGAGCTTTGATAGTTGGCAATCCCCACTAACATAGACTAAAATGGGTGGTGCACCTACCCCAAAATGGTACCATTGGTTTTGACCCACGGCCATTTCTTGAGCAGGCTGAAGGCAACTTTTTGATGGCTTTGAAGTATTGCACTTTTGGGTGACTTCGGAGCTTTGACTTTTGCTGAATGCTGAAGGCTTGGGTAACTCTGAGTCCTGAAAAACTCTGTGGGGTAAAACATGGCCTGTTTGGCTTATTTGGAGGTTTCCCAGAATAGTAGCCTGGCATTCTGAGAAACACGAATTGTGTGTACCAGGCTAAGACTCTAAGACGAAGAAAATCAGCCTCACCCCGAAAATGCTTCAAGAGCCACCAGAATTCTATGGTCAGGACTGCGACAGGATCGGTTCGATATCAGCCTGGACATGTACCATTTACAAAATGAACAGGCGCAATCTGCGAACAAACCACAATCCTAGCTTATCTTTTGGCCTCCCCCAAGCCATGAACATGTCCTGATTTTAGGGAAGCTCAGTGGCAACTGGTAGACGCGTCTTGAGGTCTTCGGGGCGCTTCAGGGGCGCTTCCGCGGGTCTGTGCCCAAAGTGACCCGGTTCCCTCGTAAAAGAGACCCCCCTATGAATCAACCAGCGTTGTTAGCATCCTTGCAAAGCCTGGGTTCCACACTTGAGCCCTTGCATCTTTGACAATCTTTTCCGGGCAGTTTGATGGATATCATGTCCATCCTGCACCACCTCCACATTCTGAGATTGAAGAAAAGGGTAAGGAACATAAATAACAACAGTAAACTAATTTTGGCAACCTGTGCATACGCCACCACGCCTTCGCTTTCTCAACACTCCGTCCGAACGAAAGATATGTCCGTCTTAAGGCAACAATGACCCGTAGGCTGCCTGGCCATTCCTTTGTGCGGAGCCCAATTTCGTAAGTGCAGATTTAGCCGGGCGTGGCTTGGGCTCGGCCCACCTCCAAGGAAACGTCCAAGCCCTGTCCCCGAAGCCTAAACTGTGGCCTCGGCTCTTTGGCTAGCAGCGCACAACCTTGAATGCAAGCCACAGGGATTATTGGAATCCTTGGTGCAAGCTGCTAAGTTCGCAATCCCATTTCATCCACCTTAAAGGGCAAAGAAGGGTCTTGCCAGCGGCGTTGAACAGTCCTGTTTCGCAAAGCGCCGAGTGTTCCAGCCCAAGCTTTCCATGCAAGCAGGAAGAAGTAACAAAAAGAAGTCAATGCGATCCTCAGGCAGCGATGAGTAACACTCCGTTCAAAGAGGTCTGGCATGTCCTGCCCCTGTAAACCTTTGCAATGTGGCTCCGCCAAAAACAAAAACATTCTACTCCTCCCAAATATATATATATATATATATGATGTCTCAAAATAAGGGGAACCAGCAAACGAGACCCGGTTTCCCTCTGGTTCCTTTCAAAATAACCCCAACAGTTGCCAACTCAACAAAAGGCACGGCCATATCCCAAGCGTTCACGCGCCGCTCCTGAGGCCTCGCTCCGAGTTCACGTTGCTGAGGGCCAGCATCTCAGCACCCACCTCGCCGCTGGTCCAATGGGGGGGACCCCCCTTGGGGTGAGGGTTGAAAGGGGAAACGATTGGACAGAGTTACCAACATAATTAGCTGAACAAAAACTCACCCCAAAGAAAGCACAAGCGTTTCCGCTAAGAGATATGGGATTTGAAAGGATAAGAACCCCCCCTTTCGGAGGGGAAAGCAACAGGGAACCGACCATTTTGGCGGTCCCCCCTCGCGCGAACAGTGGCAAGGAGCCTGTGCAAAGTTGCGGGTCCATTCCTCTGGCAAACAAGCAATGAGTGATTGAAAAGAGAATTGAACTCTCCAAACATGGACTGGCTTGCTGATGGCTTGTCTCACCATCCAAGAACTTCAAAAAACATCTGATGACATCTCACTTCCTGAGCTGCTTGGCCGAACCAAATTAAAGCTTTTCGTGTGCCAAAAAGGGTATAAAGTCCAGGAACTCAGGAAGCACGTAACATCTCATTAGAGTTGAGATGAGTTGAGCGCCTCCTCCAGCACTCGCTGCACTTCCACGGAGCTGAAGTTCTGGTCCTTGGTCAATCCAAAAACTAGGCCCGTGCAGAGGGTAAAGCTACGCCCGTTGAAGTAAGCCCCCACCTAGCCCCGGCCCTTTGCCAGGTTCCCCGCGCAAATCCCCACCCTCGGCTGCTCTGGCCGCCGACAGCCAGGCATGGCTGCGCATTCATGTTTCCAGTGCCCAGAATGTGGCCATTGAAAAATTGGACACAGGCTGAGCCGAACGTTCACCTAGCCTCTCCCTTGCCCTTGGGCTGTTCAGTGCGCCCCTGGAGTAAGACCGGAGACCAAACAAATTCTTGAAATCAAAATCGCCCTGGCCGAGGCGGGCAGCGCGAAGCGTTTACAATGACTCCCCTGTCACCAAAAGCGCATTCCCCAAAAAGAGAGGAGTGTTCTGAAACGGTGTGTTTTTTGAGGGCTGCTCCATGTTCATTTGCAGAGAACCAACATAATTCAATGGAGGAACCCGAAACCCTCCCTGAAAGCTGAAGCAAGCACCCCATGCCGGGCCTATCGACCCAGGCGCCATGATGACATAGTTGGCAGGAAGCGCCAAGCCCCCGGTGGACAGACCTCCGAAATGCTCCTGCTCCTCCGCCCCTCCCCAAAAAACAAAAAATGAGACCGGAGGTCTTGGCACAAATTGGTTGTTGCATGTTGGGCCAAGTCTAGTGTTCACGAAAAGGACCCTCCAATCGGGCTGTGAATGTGTTCAACAGTCTAGCGGGGATGCCATTGTCGTTTATGCAAGCTGGTTTCAACTTTCCAAAATCCGAGTCCGAGTCCAGCACGGCTGAACAGGCACCTCGTAGTGTTTTGCCTTGAAAACCAAACACCAGGTACCCCATTTCAGCCCACACACACACACACCTGACCAGGCGCCTGCCCAAAGCCATCCACTGTTTTAATGCCTTCGAGGTAAGTTCAAGAAGAACTACGTGACGTCTTTGGAGCGCTTAGCCTTGTGCCTTAGCCCACCAGTTATCAACTCAGGTCTCTCCTGCCCGTAGAAGTCTCGCAGGTAGCTGCTGTCTGGCGTGAGGTCGATGATGTTAAAGTCGGTACCTGGCCATGCTGAGGCTGGAGCTCGCAAAATCGCAACCGACAATGTCACTCACTACTCTGTGGCAGTGGACTAAGTCCAAATCGCAACCAAGTAGGAAGCCCTATGGCTTGGACACAAACACAAACCACCAGGAGTGTGATCTGACTTTGTTTGTTGCTTCAACAAGCACTGGGTCCCCCGAGAACCGCAGAACACCGTGGGAAGACTACCTCAATTTCGCACAGAGGAAACAACCTTTTCGGATCCTCGAGGGGTCCAGAAACGTCAAGGTGTTCGCCATTTTCCACAAAACCGACAAGTCGGCGTCGACTGAGGCGTGCACCGAGACCCAAGCTCACCTGCCAAATGGAGATGCCCGCCACAACCAGGAAGAGGATCACGGTCCTTTGAGCTGCATCGGTACCCGGAGCTTTTGGTGGGACGAAGTTGGGCATGGCGAACAACTATTGTCTGATAGCAAGATGTACTCTTGGTGAAAGCAAATGACGAGATCAAGTCCAACCCATGTTGGTTTAGTCATCTTGCTCACACAAAGGGATGCGGGCATGAAGGGAGTTGTGCAATCAACAATCTACTTTAACCCTGGTGTAGTGTAAACAGTGTGCCCAAACGAGGGTCTGTGATACACCCCTCTTGGGGCTTTGGAGGGGTAGCGGACTTTGGTGTCATAGATCCCCCAGTGAAAAGTCGGAACTGTGCTAGGCACCGCCAGGAGTCACCAGCCCGGCAGCTGGATGTCGCACCAAAACCTTCACCATTGACACCAGGATATGCGCCAGCGGCGACTTCGTCGCGTCTCTGTCTCCTCGCCCGGGGCTGCAAGAGCAACATCTAAGCGCATCACCCCACCCAGCGTTCTTTCTATCTAACAAAAACCCCGAGGGACTTGTTGACCACAACTTAAAGAGGAAAAGTAGGCCCTGGAGTTTGGGCCGAGTTCATCAGGCAAACATATAAATCAGCAGCGACTAAAACTCATAACCATTGACTTTTAGTCCTACCAACACTGTTATACCGGTGTGTGTGGGGGCCTGAAAAAATCATCCTCTTGAGCCGGGATTAGAACCCTGCACTAAACTTGCCAATGGGCCCTCTTTAAGACAGTGGGAATAGTGGTCTCAAGCTTGCGTGTGTTGCGAAAACACAAACGCTGGCAATTATTCATAGCCTCTCTTTGTCTCTTTCATTGATTTTATCCCTCCCTCTCCCTCCCCCCCTCCAGCCCGCACAAGTGAAAGATGCAAAATCAAATTCGAGATTTCATGGCTGACCTCCCGAAGGCCCGGTTCGAGCGATGTAACCAACGCAAACAACGCAACTGTTTGAAGGTCGACCCCCCGAATGTTTAACTGAAAGCCCGCGGGCTGCGCGGCCGAAGCGCAAACCATAAAAACAAATTCGAGTTTTTGATGGTCGACCCACCCGTTCACCAACTAAGGGCTGCGGAGCAGCGCGCGCGGCCGTGTTAACGCCGAGCCCGTTCCGAGACAGTTCCGCACCCGCTCCGGGACCGCCTCCGTCAGACGTCGCGACCGGGGTGCATTGCGCGCAGGCGGAGGAGCTGGGTTTATGCTTCTTGTTGTCCCCCAGCTTTGCAGTGTCTCGCTTTTTCGTAGTTTGTTTCGCGCGTGCACATGCAATTCTTCGGCTTTCTTGCTTTTCTCATAGCTGTTCAACACGTTAACGCATGCATGTCTTAGACAGGGGGAGAGGAGGAGAGGGAGGGAAAGGGGGAGGGACGGAGGGAGGGACGGAGGGAGGGAGGGAGGGAGGGAGGAGGGAGGGAGGAGGGAGGGAGGGAGGGAAGGTTTGCCAAAGTGTTTAACTAGATTCGATTATGGAAGCACGGAGGCTACAAGGGAAGCTGAATGCTGATGAGGTCTGGGTTGGGGTTTTTGAGTTCCCTTGTGCGCTTCTTTGTCGCCATGGGCACTGTTGTGCCCGTGGGCCCGCAACGACGACGTCTCTGAAGGATTGTGCGGACCTGCTCTTGGGTGTCTTCAAACTCCACTCGGCTCTCTGCATACGCGTCCCAGATACATTTATGACTGATTTGTCTCGGCCCCCCTACTCGCCTCCTGACGACCGGGTAAGCACAAGCACTGCCCGGCTTATAGGTTACTTGCCTTAGAAGGGTTGTCATTATCGCTCCTCAAAACATGCCCGGCTGATTTGGCCCGTTCTTTCCAACGGAGGTCCGTCTGATCTGCACCCCTGCCTCTGCGCTGGCCTTTTGCAGCACAAAATCATTTGTGTTGCTTCTATTTACGAACGTTGGTTCTAATTTGAGGATAAAGCATTGATCTGCCACTGTGCAGCGAGTGTGAGGTGTTTTTTTTCCATTCCATATGTCAGCTTGCTTTGCATAATTGCATCATGCACCTGCAATTTCCACCTAACAGAACAACACGATGCACTCCAGAAAGAACTCAGTTTACGCCAAACATGATTGGTCTCTTGCATTGTGCGATTCACTTTGTGCCTGACATGCATGCATTGTATCAGATGGTGCCCTAAGTACGTTGCGTGGCCTCCGTCTTGCTTTGCAACATGACACCGTCCTGAAGCTTCACACGGTTGCTTCCATTCATGGTAATATAGCAACACTTTCCACGGGAAATCCTTTGTGGGACGTCCAAGAAACAAACAACAGAACAGAAACCATAAGACAGACCCATATCTGGCAAGCCTCAAATGGATGGACTCCAAACGGGTGTCCCTTTGGTTCGCAATTCAAAAAGCGAGTACCTTTGGTACCATATGAGCAGCGGTCAACAGGTAGTGCAGGTAGAGAAAACAAGGGAGCGTCCCCTGGATTAATTGCTGAAATTTAAAGCTCGTCTCCTATGAACCATGAACTGGGCATCTTGAACACGGATTTCATCTGAATTGGGTGGATCCGAAAAACGGCACTAAAAACTGGCCGGTGATTTCGCACCTTCCCCCTGAACAACAATGAGCCTAAAACATGTGGTGTCTTTTCGTTCCTCTAACCAACCTGCATGCCCCAAACATGTGCAGTTTCCCTTTAGTTTCCCTTTCAACCAGCCCACCTTTTGCCTGCAAAACGGTCTCCTGGCGCTGGCATGCACGAGGGCCTGGCCGAGATACAGGCGAAGGGGTCCAAGCCCGGCGGATCTGCGCTGGCGCGCCGCGCGTCTAAGGACAGCATGGCGCAAAAGGCGGAGCAATGCCTTCGAGCTTCGAGCTTCGATGGGCGCGAGAGAGGGAGAAATTGGAACCCCGTTTCAGGTAATGAGTTGTGCTAGTTTGCTCAGAAAGGAAATTAATTTAGGAATCAGCCTTTCCAAACGGCTTGGCATATATATATATATATATATATATGTCACCCAAAATAACTCCAATCAACCATCCAACTAGGTGATTTCCTTTCAGATCAGCTTCATTCCCAAACCTCCTGTTGCTTCTTTACTGAGCACCAGCAAGTCAAGGGCTAAAGAGGTCAGACAGTCCTGCAACCACCAGCATCTACACCAACCCCAACAAACGGTGCCTCAACATGACCAATGTGAAGAACAAAGAGGGTCCTTGTGCCAAGTGGTAGGTTCAGATTCTCTTACTCGGGGTGTTCGGCTCCAACCGCATTGGCAAGCTGAAGGAAACGCTACCTGCACGCTTACGCAGGCTTGACCATTGCCAAGGGTACCCAGGGCGTGTGGTCTGTTTCGTGACCACAGGTACTGGGCAAAGGGCGGCGCTACTCGAGCTATACGCGTGAAGGCGCCTTTCTTTGACTGGGCGTGCATAAAGCTTTAGTTGCGATCGGAGTCAACGTGGGCTGCGCTCTATGACTTTCTTTGTGACTCGTGGCAGTGTGCTTGGGTCATACTGCTTGTGGTGCCATTTTTTTTGCAGGTCGCCGTGGCGGCGGAACGTGACCCTACACCGCGGTGACGTGCAAGAGGTGGCATTCTGCACCAAGTGTTGGCCCGACAAGGGCTGATTCATCCCCTGCGGGGCGAAACTAAATGGCCATGGGTCAAAAGCGGTCAAAAAGGCCGGTTAGCCCCCAGTGAACATCCCAATCCAACCACTAAAATAGGTTCTAACCTGCAACCAAGGGAGTTGGCTGCAAAAAATGATGATCACCCTTTTGGGACCTCGACTAAATTACGAAGTTTCGGCACCCGCAGCCAACAGATGAAAAGCTTGGCTTTGGCAAGATGCAGCAGCCAAATAAAGAAGGCCGACGTGGAGGCGTACAGGCCTCCGCTCGGTAGAAAAGGGAATTATTTGCCTTTTGGGGTTTGAAGGGAATCCAAAAAGAAGCCAACAAGATCACATAGAAAACCAGCCTTTCTCGATGCGTCCTAGAGTAGCCGCCTTGCAAAAGAAAGGTTTGAAGGGAAACAGCAAGGAACCGTCAGAAAAATTTGCTATGATCCAGCCGAGCTGCAGAACCACTGCACCGCAGGAAATGCACAAGTGGCCCCCAGCAGGAAAGAGACCAGTGAGGTGATTTTGGTCAGCGTAATCGAAACGCCAACCCTCTCCATGGCTTTCTCCACTCGAATAGGAATGCTCAAAGAGGTGTCGGTGGCATCAAAAGCCCCGGCAATCACAAAGGCGTCGTCGATGCCTGGGGCTGGTTAAAATGGGTCTGTCTCAAAATTGTGGACCATCTTGGGGAAAACAAACGCAAGTTCAGGATCTTTTTTTAAGACGTCTGTTTGAGGCAGCTGAGCGTAATTCCACAAAAGGGCCCCCGTTTCGCTTGACACCTCCGACCTATACCCACCAGAATGAAGGGCAGGATCTGCGTGAGCACGGTGAATGGCACTCCCAGCAGCATGGCCGTGCCAAAGCCGGCAACAATGCCCATCAGAACAAGAAAGAACTCCATGGTGCCCAAAAGCCTTCGGCTCTCTGTGCAACTCCAAGGCTTTCCAAGGAACAAAGCGCAGAACACGGACATTAGTACAAAGGCCAAGGCGAAGAGTGGGATGTCTGCCCTCACTGTTCGATTCAGCTCATCATCTCGAGAAGTTGGGACCTGGACAAAGACATCCACCAAGTCATAGGACTGCTTCAGCATACTTGACTCCACGAACTTGTTGACCAATGCCTGCTCCCAAGCCTCTTCCCAATCCGCCTCATCCGCCCACAAGGGCCAGTCCACCCTGACTGTCTTGGCCCCCACGATGCGCCCGTTGCTCCGGACGATGCCTCCAATGGTGTCGTCCGGGAAAGCGTCCCCTCCGTCCGGAAAGGTCTGGGTGTTGATGGCGTTCAGGATGTCGTCTTGGCTCAAACTCTGGTTGAAGGTGCCTCCAAAGTAACGAGGCATGCCGCTCACCCAGCAGCCGGAACCAACCCATATACACACATCATCAAAGGTCTTTCCATTGTCAGTGACCATTGCTTTCACATCCTCCACCACCTGCGAGCCAGGGTGAGCCAGGTTGCCAAGTTGCCACATCAGAATGCTTGCATGTGAGCGGCCAGCAAAACCAACTCTGACAAAACATGTTTGGCTCCAGTTCTTTTGCCACGGCGGCAGCCAGCTGGAGCAAAGCCGCTTGAGGGCGCTGGTGCAATTGGGGGATTTCCACCAGGGCTTCCCTCAAGGAAGCGACTGGATCTGAATTCAGTGTGTGTGCGTGTGTGGAGGTTGGCCCTCAACATACACTTGTCTCACTCGAAATATGTGGTAGCCCCAGCACAGACCGTGTTTTCCACTTGGCTCCCTTCGAAACCTCCCGGCCGATCCATTCAGCGGTATAGCATAATTCCAACCAAAGAAACTACCCGTTGAAGACTGTTTTGATACTGGCTGGATACCAGCTACAGGGGTAACTGGGATCTACGCTCACCTTCGGAAAGAGGGGGTGCTCTCAAGAGCAGCCTGAAATGCCGCCGCCAGATTGTCCTTGTCAAGAATGCTCCCAGACTTGGCAGTGATCAACAAGCGGGAGGCCTCGCCCCCGCCCCCGCCCCCACCGCTGCTGAAGTACTCTTCAGTCCATTCCAAGTCCTTCATCGTCTGCGAAACCTCAGGGCTTTTCCGTAAGCATCATTGACTCTCCATTGGATCCGGGGTCCAATGATTCTCACTCAGGAGAAGTTGACCAAAGGCATCTACACAAAACCATGTAGTGAATAAAAAGGCAAAGGATATCTGCACCTATAGTTGGGACTGTCCCTTCAACTAGTCGGCTTTTGATGGTAAAAGGCAAGCTCTAAGGTTCTGCAAGACCCCTGTAATCCCTTCTTGGAGCTGTATTCATCTATCAAATGTACCACTAAATGACACACAACACGTTTACTCGACTGGTATGCAAACTTGGGATTCATTGTGTCATCTTGCGCCCGTAACATTGATTAACCCTGTGCTCGGCCCTGCTATGGGTCATTTAAGGGCGTGTGGACTGCATTGCTGGCTTCCCTTTCAACAGGACCGCGCCTGGTCAACCCACAGTGCTCTGGTGTCGCTCTTGGCCTCAAAGCGCAAGAAGCCGAGGCCGCAAAGCAGGCAGCAAAGGAGCGAAAGAGCGATGCACCTGAGCCACGCTCAGAGTAAACATGTCACAACCTACGGCACGGTTCACTTAACCCCGAACGTAGCCAGTCTTACCAACCAGCAAAAGTGTGTCCATGCGGCAAAATAGCAAACACACTTAGACTTGGACGAGACAATTTTCTAATATTAGAATTGGGGTGGGGATAGGGTGACAAATTGGACAAACACAATTGAACACAAGAAACGACATGTGGTACCCTTGGCTTTGTGAGAATTTGGGTTGTCCGCCCGGATCCTCCCCAAACCAACAAGATACCAACAATGCTCTTACCAGCTGATGAACCTGAGCCATGGCCCAAAATCTCGCAAAGCGTGAGCCCCGTCAAACCGCCTCTCCAAGCAGCAGCCCGGAAAAAAGGAAAAGTGTTGCACTGAAAGCAGGGTTGGGGCTACGCCTTGTTTAAACCAGTGTAAACCAGTGTTCAAAGGGCTGCAACAGATCTTACAAGCAACCCTGACAGGTCTGGGTGAAGAAAGGCATTGAAAAACATCACCCGAAATGTGTGATGCCAATATGGCTCGTTTCCGTGACTATTTTATCACGTTGAAAGGGGTTCCCTTGGTATCACAAAAAGTGGCACTAGCCCATTCCCCCCTTGATCTATGCTGGTCTTTGTCTTCGCTGCGCTGTCAGTACCGAGCAGGAACGGAAGTTCCGCCAGCAAGTTATCAGCGCAGCTCATGACTTGTCTGCTTCGCATATACAAAGGCAGCCCAGCCTGGGCTGCATGAATGTGTTGGTGGCATTCTGAAGGTCTCTCACTAAGAGAATCAAGCCACAGTCCTGGAGCCTGCTGCGAGCAAATGAGAATGCTGCGTCTGCCGGCAGCGCGTATTCGAATCTGAGATTCGAATACGCAAAGTTGGACATTTGCAGACTTTTCTGTGATCCCACCGAAGCCACGGTTCACTGCTATTCGTATAGGATTGACGATTTCCCAACCCACGTCCAAGAGAGACCGTCATTCGGTCCGGGCAAACCCCCCCGGCAACCCAACATGTTGTTGCCTCTGGGGCTGACTTGAAAAACCCGCCTCCATGTGTTGTGAACCTATCTTATGGCTGTTTGTGCCGTCTGAAACACAGACTCCAATCTGAAACTTGATTGTTGATGTCTCGTTTGCGGTTAGGGTCCCCTTTGCCATTCTGCCCGCAGCCGCTACTCAGACTCATCCATTCGTTTGACTATGCTGTCCATCAACAAACTTGGTTTGATCATTGCCCCTGACACATAGCCCTTCATTAATGACAAATACGCCTTTGTTAAGCTAGAGACCATATCATCCTTTCGTTTTTGGCTAGCAGGAGCTCGACCGCTTGCGCCCTGGATTGGCACTGCACAATTTGCTACGGCTAAAGTTTATCTGCGGCGCTTCCATGGATGCGTGGCGCTCGCCTTGGCCACCTTGCCCAGTCCCCTGCTGGCCGCCGCTTCCGCCCGCCCCGTGAGGGCCAGCCAACACTCCATGGCGCCCAAGGCGCCAAGCAAAGGGGCCTACCTACGTGTCAAACTTGAGCCCAGAATCCAGAAATTCATGGACAAGGACTAGTGCTCCAAGCAACGATTACTGAATCCCTGGAAAAGGAAAACACGAGAAGCAACAAGTCTTCAGTCCTCGGATCACCCGCAATTGCTGGGTCAATCAAAGTGACAGCCTGAAAATGACCCTCCAAATGGTGGTGAGAAAGGGAAATCGCGCCTCTTGTTTTTCTTCTCGGGGACCCCTCAAACCCTCAAATGATCGCTTGCATGGACCTAGTATCACGCAGCGTAAAACGCGCGAACCGACACGGGGCACTGGGAAGCAGCATGATGTTAGCAAACAGGCGATGCCCCAAAGCACCGTCACTTGGAGGCAGCAAATGGGTAAGGGGGTCTCAAGGCTGGGGATCTCCATTGTGGGACGACCCCAAACAAATATACGATTGTACCTCTTTTCAGTCATGGAATCTGGCTTTGGAATACTACAGTCCTCTTCAAAAGGCCGGAAAACGTCCTTGGAAAAAGGGTAAGTGTGGGATCATTTGGTAAACCTCATCGAACCCAACAAGGGTGCTGGTTTCAAAGCAGATTCCTCTACACATCGATAGATTTTGGGGTTCCACATATGCCATTTCGGCTGCAACTGGCTCTTTTCCACTGTCTAAGTGGCTCTTTGATTTTGATGGCAACTTTGGCAAAACTGTTGCTCGCCGCGCCTATGCCTCATAGGCTGTTCTCGCGCGCTGGCATAAGCCTGTCAGGCCAGCGCCCTATTTAGACTACAATGTCATGTTGGCAGATCTGCTCTGGCAACTTGTCTGCGATGTCACCTTGCGTTGTGTTGTAAGAGCTGCGCAGCACCAGTCAGACATCGTACGGACATGTCTCACAGATGCGAAAAACAATCCTAACAAGAATGTTTTTTGAATCAAACAAACTTTGGCAGTCTGCTGAGGTGACTGCAGGCTTAAAGCAACATGTTGCCATCTCAGCCAAAAAAGCCACCATGCTCAATGGCCAGGCCTTGTCGCCAGTCCATTTCAACGCCGGTCAGGCGCAGCACTTTCGTCTCCCACGGTTTCACGCACTGTCGTAAGCTGCTCGCTGTCTTATACCCTGAGTGCTTCGCACTTTGCGTTGCACACGTTTGGAGGTTGTGTTTGTTAGCCGGCGTTGCCTGACTGCTTGAACTACAAGGCCGTTTGGTTCTTCAATGCTTTTGGTGTCTGGGCCCGCGTGGCGAGGGCGGGCCACGTTGTGGCAAAGGCTTGCCCATTCGAAAGCCGAACGCCAGCATGACAACACACGTTGAGCCCCTGGCCTCTTTGGCCCTGCACCAGCTTTTGGACCAGTTATGTTATTTGAGGGCTGGCTGGCCGAAAGCTGGCAACGTGCAGGGCAACTTTGTCAACAACCTTCCGTAATTCTCAAGCAGTTTGGGCCGGAACCAGCGCACGCTGGGCGCAAAAACCTCTGCGCGAATTGAAGCAGCTCACCAGTATGGCAGTGTCCTGCTTCATGTCTTGAACAATCACGTTCCATAACTGAAGCTACTTGCGCGGCGTTGTGCTGCTTGGCAACTAGCAGTGTTGACCGTGGGATAGACGCATGCAGACACACGTGCTCGGCGCGACTTAGGAAGCCTATAGGCCACGTCATGTCAGAGTTAGATCTGGCGGCGATGTTTCTGCTCTTGGGACGGCCTGCCGCTTTCTAACGCGCGCCGCAATCCGCACCGCAACTGAGCAAACCAATTCAGAATCACAAAGTGCAAATACTCCAACTTGCTTTCAAGAAAAATTCACGCGAAAGGGGCAGCCGGTTGAAGTTGAAGGCTTTGCCGCATCAACAGACCCGGCATTCGGCTGCAGCCAAATGCGTTGTTTCTCGGGTTTGCGCTTCGTCTTCCTGCGGAAAACTGTCGCAATTTTGCTCCGGCATTCAGCTGCACCCAAATCCTTTTTTGGAATAGCGATGCAGGTTTGCTCCCGCGTCATTCTGCAGCCAAATGCGCTTTCGGGTGTGCGTTCGGTATGCGAGAGACAAGCTGCATTTTTTCTGGGGCATTGGCCTGCAGCCATGTCCGCTATCCGGATGCCGACGCGCCTTCCAGGAAACAAATCACAACCACGGAAAGCCAAGCACGGCGCAATCTGCAGGAAAATGCTGGGGCAGCGTTGTGACTCATTTTCGCGAAAACCAATCGCACTCCAAGAAAAATGTGTTTTTGGATACAACGCTCTCATCCCTCTTACGAATATAACTTGGATGATGGAATCGGGGGCTGCAGCCAAATGCTGGAGCAAAATCGCGATTGGTTCTTGAATACCTGTCGGATGCTGGGGAAAGACCCAACGCAACCCTGAAGCGGATTGCGCTGCAGACGCCAGCCGGAGCAAGATAACAATATATAGACTATCCAGAGAACCAACCGCAGTCCAGAGAAAAGGGTTTGGCTGTAGCCAACTGCCGGTTGCCTGGATAAGCCAAGCGCAATCCCTAAAGAGGACTTGTCTGCGGAGAGTGTGATTGGCTGGCTGCAGCCGAATGGCTGAAGCCGAACGCCGGACCAAATTGTGACTGGTTGGCTGCAGCCGAATGCCGGACCCAGATTGTGATTGGTTGGCTGCAGCCGAATGCCGGACCCAGATTGTGATTGGTTGGCTGCAGCCGAACGCTGGGCTCGAATTGTGATTGGTTGGCTGCAGCCGAACGCCGGGCTCAAATTGTGATTGGTTGGCTGCAGCCGAATGCCGGGCTCAAATTGTGATTGGTTGGCTGCAGCCGAATGCCGGGCTCAAATTGTGATTGGTTGGCTGCAGCCTAATGCCGGGCTCAAATTGCGATTGGTTGGCTGCAGCCGAACGCCGGGCTCAAATTGTGATTGGTTGGCTGCAGCCGAATGCCGGACCCAGATTGTGATTGGTTGGCTGCAGCCGAACACCGGGCTCAAATTGTGATTGGTTGGCTGCAGCCGAACACCGGGCTCAAATTGTGATTGGTTGGCTGGAGCCGAATGCCGGGCTCAAATTGTGATTGGTTGGCTGCAGCCGAATGCCGGGCTCAAATTGTGATTGGGTTTTTGAAAACCCGATCGCATTTTGAGGAACGGGTTTGGCTGCAGCCGAATGCAGGAGAGAGTGCAGGAGAGCATTGCGAGCGGTTTTTTGGAAAACCCGTCGTGTTCTCGAACTGAACCCCAGAGCAGAGTTATGATTGTCTTCCTGGAGAACCAATCGCAATTCACAAGAAAAAGCGAGAACGGATCAGCTCAGAACATTATAGTCGCCAAACAAAGCAGTGATTCATATGCCCCTGACACTGGATTGTGTGATTGGGTTTCTGGAAAGACAATCGCAAGATGAGGTGGCATGTGGGCCTGCCAAGTATGATTGGTTCCGTGATTTTGCGGTTGAAGAAGGTTGACGCTGAACTTGGCTTGTGACATCTCACTGGCGCAGGTGTTTACTCCATCGCAGCAGTTTTTAATCAGGCCAGCCCGCCGTCCGCAAAAATTGGAGGGGAAACCATCTGACCGCCGAGTTGCAAACCGACGTTGCGACGAAACAAAGCAGACGCATTTCACATGGGCACCCTGCTGCAGTCGAGTCGGGCTGGGCTTGCCTGTGACGGACTGGAAGTAGTGAGTGTAACATGGCTAGCGCTGTGGCAGATTTGCTTTCGGAACAGCCTCGTGACTCGTGACTGACAAGCCACTTCATGTATATGATGTTCATGCAAGAACTCGTAAAGTTGTTGGAAAACTTTGCGAAGCAATCTGCGCTCAGGCAAGTCAGGAGGAGCAGGCAAACCCTCTCTTCCACCCCCTCCTTGGCTCATTTCTTGTAGCAGGCCTTGCCCAGACATCGTCTTTCCCAGCTTAGTCGTTTCGGCAGTTTGGCTCAAACCAGCGCCCAATCTTGCGAAGCCGCACACCGTAGGAAGGCAGGGATCACGCCATTCCTTCAGATTCCGCTTGGCCAGCACCACTTCAGCCTTGTCAGTTTGAGGCGACGCAAATGAGAAAGAACTGCTGGCGGTGTTGGAAAACGCGTCATGAGCTGCAGGGCCTGGCAGGACACGCCAAGGACTGGTTCTTGCTGCCATGCGTGCGCGGAAAAGAGCTTCAGCGTTTGCGCTGGGGCTGCTGAACAAGGACACGCAAAACCGGTGTCATCCTTCGCGGGAGCAATGTTGGCGCAAAGTTCAGGAACATCCCTGAAGAACTGCACGAGCGTGATGCGTTTTCTCTTTTCCAGAGCAGCAAGATATGGCAAGATGTTGGTAAAGCTGCCCAGACATTATGTGAAATAGCTGGAAAGCACTTCATTCAACTCCAAACCCAAGTGAAGCCTGTGGCGGCAAAGCAGCGTACCTGTTTCCACCGCAATCTTGCATGCTTCCGCCGTAGCCCCGTCGCGCAATCAAAGCTTGGAAAAACGGCTACAAAACTGTCAACGCTGTCCAAAACAGCTGGTTGGCAGCCGACGCCTGCAAAATCAGAAAAAGTTCGGGCAGAGAAAGCGCTGTGTTTGCCGCGCGCCAAGCGTAAACGCATTTCATACTTCCGGCCTGGCACCATACCTTGTTTTAGCGGTGTAGCTACTAACAGCTGCTCGTTGCAATCGGAAATGCTGTCGCACTGCTCAGACTGGCATGAGGCAAAAGGCAGTTGTTGCAATAGACTTGATCGACTTTTGGCATGCACCCACCAGAAAGGCAACGCGCATGCCAAAGGTTGCGGCGGCGCTAGTGCACCTTGGGACAACCTGCGAAAAAACGCCGAAAAAACCTGACGCCTCCGTGGGCGCAAAAGGGAGTCTGTTTGAGTCCACGGCTTAGGCTTGGTCAAAGAAGGTGTTGCAGCAATATGAGAGTCGAACCGCAGCGCCTTTTAGCTTTCCAGTCATGCAGCGCACGTGTGTCTGCATGCGCCTATCACACGGTCAACACTGCCGGTTGCCAAGCAGCACAACGCCGTGCAGGTAGCTTCACTTATGGAACGTGGTTGTTCAAGACATGAAGCAGGACACTGCCATATTCGTGAGCTGCTCCAATTTGTGCACAGAGGTTTTTGCGCCCGGCCTGCGCTGGTTGGGTTGTGGAAAAGCCTTTCCGGCCCAAACCGCTTGAGAATTACGACAAAGTTGCCCTGCGCACTGCCAGCTTTCGGCCAGCCAGCCCTCAAATACATAACTGATCCAAAAGCTGTTGCAGGGCCACAGGGGCCAGGGGCTCAACGTGTGTTGTCATGCAGGCGTTCGGCTGTCGAATGGGCAAGCCTTTGCCACAACGTGGCCCGCCCTCGCCTGCCCTGTTCACGACGCTAGCAAGGTGACACGGGCACACCCAGGCGCCAAAAGCGTTTGTTTAAGAACCAAACGGCCTTGTAGTTCAAGCAGTCAGGCAACGCCGGCTAACAAACAAAACCTCCAAACGTGCAACGCATGGTGCGAAGCACTCAGGTTATAAGACAGCGAGCAACATACGACAGGGTTTGAAACGGTAGGAGACGAAGGTGCCGCGCCTGACCGGCGTTGAAATGGCCTGGTGACAAGGGAAGGCCACTGAGCATGTTGGTTTTGGCTGAGATAGCAACATGTTGCTTCAAGCCTGCAGTCACCTCAGAGACTGCCCAAAGTTTGCTTGATTCAAAAAACATTCTTGTTAGGGTTGTTCTTGCGCATCTGTGTGACATGTCCGTATACGAAGGCTGACAGGTGCTGCGCAGCTCTTACAACACAACGCAAGGTGATATCGCAGACAGGTTGCCAGAGCAGGTTTGCCAACGTGACATTGTAATCTAAGTAGGGCGCTGGCCTGACAAGGTTACGCCAGCGCGCAAGAACAGCCTCTGAAGCATAGGCGCGGTGCCGCTGGGCAGAGCCACGCCCTGCCTTGTGGAGCAACATTGCCACCAAACTCAAAGAGCCACTTAGACAGTGGCAAAGAGCCAGTTGCAGCCGGAATGGCATACATGCTAATCTGCAGTACTTCTCAACCTAAAACACGAGACCCCCCAGTAAGACCAGTTTGCAGCGAAGCATAACAGGATATACCTTCAATCACGGACAAAACGTGTAGCATTGAAAGCCAGTTCTTTTCCTGCGCCCCGAAACACCAAAATACACTGTTTGGATCACTTCGCACGGCCGTTGCGCTTCGCACCTGGTCTTCTCCACCCAAGCTTGCCACCTCCTGTGTAACCAGCTGCCCTGGCGGTCGACGAAGCTGGTCCGACAAACAACAAAATTCAAGCCTTCTTGCTTGGTCGTTGACCTACCCTTGCTGCTGGGTCAATGGCCTACCAGTGCCCTAATTGCTTGGTCAATGACCTACCATTTTTGCTTGGTCAACGACCTACCCCGTTTTACCATTTTTGCTTGGTCAGCGACCTACCCCGTTTTGCTTGGTCAATGACCCACCAGTACCCTTTTTGCTTGGTCAACAACCAACCTCTTTTTCCTTGGTCAATGACCTACCAGTACCCTTTTTGCTTGGTAAATAACCTACCCCGTTTTGTATGGTGAATGGCCTACCCCCCTTGCGGTTATATTCACCTATCACCGGTTTTGCTTGGCCAATAACCTACCCCTTTTTGCTTGGTCAATGACCAACCCCCTTTTGCTTGGTCAATGACCTACTCCTTTTGGCTTGGTCAATGACCTACCTCTCTTGCTTGGTCAATGACCTACCCTGTTTTGCTTGGTCAATGGCCTACCAGTACCCTTTTTGCTTGGTCAATGACCTACCATTTTTGCTTGGTCAACGATCTACCCCTTTTTGCTTGGTCAATGACCTATCCCTGTGTGCTTGGTCAACGACCTACCAGTGCCCATTTTGCTTGGTCACAGACCTTACCAACCCTTTTGATCAATGACCTACCCGTTTTTTTGGCTTGGTCAATAACCTACTCTTTTCGCTTGGCCAATGACCTACTCCTTGTTCCTTGGTCAATGACCCACCCCTTTTTGCTTTGTCAATGACCAAACAGTTTTTGCTTGGTCAATGACCTACCACCTATTCGCTTGGTCAATCACATACCCTGTTTTTGCTGGGTCAATAACCTACCATGTTTGTGGTCAATAACCCACCCTTTTTGCTTGGTCAATGACCTACCATTTTCGGTTGGTCAAGCACCTACCGCTTTTTGCTTGGTCAATCGTACCATTCTTGCTTGGTCAATGACCTACTCTTTTTGCTTGATCAACGACCCTTTTCTTGGTCAATGACCTACCCCTTTTTGCTTGGTCAATGACCTACCAGTACCCCTGATGCTTGCTCAATGACCTACCATGTTTGCTTGGTCAACAACCTACACTTGTTGCTTGGTCAATGACCTACCAGTAGTGTTCTTGCTTGGTCAATGACTTACCATTCTTGCTTGGTCAAAGACCTACCATTCTTGCTTGGTCAACGACCTATCTTTGTTTTCTCGGTCGATAACCTACCCTTGTTGCTTGGTCAATGACCTAACCCTTTTTGCTGGGTCAAAGACCAACCGTGTTGCTCGGTCAATGACCTTCCCCCTTTTGGCTTGGTCAATGACCTGCACTTTTTCCTGGATCGACAATCTACCCTTTTTGCTTGGTCAATGACCTACCCCGTTTTGCTTGGTCAATGCTCTACCCTTTTTGCTTGGTCAATGACCTGACAATGTTTGCATGGTCAATGACCTACCCTTTTTGCTTGGTCAATGACCTAACCTTTTTGCCTGGTCAATGGTCTACGCTTTTCACTTGGTCAATGACCTACCCTTTTTGCCTGGTCAATGACCTACCCCTTTTTGCTTGGTCCATGACCTAGCCCTTTTTGCTTGGTCAATCACCTATCCTTTTTGCTTGGTCAATCACCTACCAGTACCCTTTTTGCTTGGTCAATGACCTCCCCGTCTTGCTTGGTCAATGACCAACCCCTTTTTCCCTGGTCAATTGTCTAACCTTTTTGCTTGGTCAATGACCTACCCTATTTGATTGGTCAATGGTCTCCCCCTTTTGCTTGGTCAATGAGCTACCCTTTTTGCTTGGTCAATGGCCTACCCTTGTTGCTTGGTCAATGCTCTACCTTTTTTGCTTGGTCCATGACCTACCCTTTTTGCTTTCAGTGACCTACCCTTTTTGCTTGGCCTGCCCTTTTTCCTTGGTCGAGGATCTAACCTTTTTGCTTGGTCGATGACGCACCCCTTTTTGCTTGGTCAATGCTCCACCCTTTTTGATGTACCCTTTTGGCTTGGTCAATGACCCATGCTTGTTGCTTGGGTAATGACCTACCCTTTTTGCTTGGTGAATGGCCAAGCCATTTTGCTTGGTCAATGACCTACCCGTGTTGCTTTGTCAATCACCAACCCCTTTTTGCGTGGTCAATGGCCTACCCTTTTTCCTTGGTCGATGATCTATCCTTTTTGCTTGGTCGATGGCCTACCCCTTTTGCTTGGTCAATGCTCTACCTTTTTTGCTTGGCGAATGACCTAGCCATTTTTTACTTTGTGAATGACCGGACAACTTTTGCTTGGTCAATGACCTACCCTTTTTGCTTTGTTAATGACCTATTCGCTTGTTATTTGGTTAATGTTCTACCCTTTTGGTTTGGTAAGAACTCAGCCTTTTTGCTTGGTCAATGATTGTTGCTTGGTCAATGACCTACCCCCTTTCTACTTGGTCAATGTTCTGCCCTTTTCGCTTGGTGAGTATTCAACCCTTCGCTTGGTCAATACTCTAACATGTTTGCTTGGTGAATGATTTACCCCCCGTTTGTGCTTGGTCAATGTTCTGCCCTTTTTCGCTTGGTGAGTGTTCAACCCTTTTTGATTGGTCAATGACCCACCCTTTTTGCTTGGTCAATGTTCTACCCTGTTCGCTTGGTGAGCAATGACCTACCCTTTTGCTTGGTCAATGATACCCGCTTTTGCTTGGTCAATGTTCTACCCTTCTCGCTTGGTGAGTATTCAACCCTTTTTGCATGGTCAACGAGCTACCCTTTTTGCTTGGACAATGACCTACCCTTTTTGCTTGGTGAATGACCTTCCCTTTTCTTTTGGCGAGTATTCAACCCTTTTTGCTGGGTCAATGACCTACCTAGCATCATCATTGCACAACATTTTGCCAAACTTCCCCATGGTTGCCGGGAGCTCACCGCGCCTTGCCCTTCTCCTTGCCTTGCCTGTCGCCAAAGGCTCTGAAATAGATCTTGGGGCCAACAAGGTCAACCAGTTTTACTGGCCTTAGGTTGTCAACGTCACCCCAACAAGGAGAGCGACCCCAGACTTTGACCCACATAAAGAGTCAAATCGTGAGCCCCTGGATGTTTCTTTTTTTGCCAGGGCAACCCTTCAACCCCTTTGTATGTTTGTATGTTGCCTTGAGAATACCAAATGGAACCCACCCTTTTAAGGCTCTCCTCAAATTGAAATAGACCCAGGTATCCCCAATTGCCCCGGAACCCCCTCCGGAACACTCCCTAAAAGCTGCCCCAGAGCCTGTCTGGGCAGAGACCCCATAGCTTCCAGCTATTACGCAATCATGTTGCATGGCATCTGAGGCGATGGCGGAGGCAAACGGCGGTCCTGTAGATGGCAACTCCGTGGTTGCATGTTCGGCGGGACATGACCGAGATTCACAGTGCATGTCATCTATTCCAGAGACCGAGTCAGTTCGAGCCCAGCAACCAAACCAAGAGTTCCCAAAACCCAAAGGTTCCTCTTTGACCCAAGAGCACCCTGCCACACCAGTAACATGGAACTTGGGGCCGTCGCTGGTTGAGCCCACGAACCCAAGACAGCTGAGCCACAACTTTAGGGCTTGGGAATTGACGAGCCATCCCCATGAGCCCCGGTGCTCTAGGCGAACGTGCTTCGGTGTGCGCGGGATTTTCCCATACTTGGTTCCAACCAGACCCGGTTCGGTCCCATCAGGGCAACAAAAACCAGTTGCTCGAACGATTGTTTCAACATGTTACAAGATTTTGACACATCTTTGGCGGCCAGGCAGTGATTTGGACACATTTTTTTGCTCACTGGCAGTACAAGGGGGGCCAGCATGTCACACAGAAACAAACCATTCACTGAGATGCTGAACTCCCAACTCCAAGCTCCTTGGCGCTGAGCTCCAGCCTAGCGAGCTATCGCCGGAATCAAAACCAGAGGTACCGCAGCACTGAAGACAAAAAAACACAAGGCCGTAAAGAAGAAGAACAAGGAAGAAGAAGGAAGAAGAAGGAAGAAGAAGGAAGAAGAAGGAAGAAGAAGGAGAGAGCAGAAGAAGAAAGCACACATTGGTGATGAAGAAGCAGAACATGGCAAAAGAAACAAATAACCCGAACGGGACCAAGAATAAATTCATACCCGCCCCAACCAACAATACAGCTGCAGCGGGAACTACGTCAATCGGAATGATCAGTGTCTGAGTATCTGCCTGCTTGATGAAAACGATGTTGTTGCAGGAGCTACACCAGGCTCCTGAGGGACTGAGAATCTGCGCAAAAATGATATGCCAGTCCGAACACGAAACAATGCAGCGATCCAACTGCCAACGCCATTGCAAGAGCTGATTAAAAAGAGAGATGAAGACATTGGTGCTCTAGCGACTTGATGAAATTGGAGCCATATGAGCAATGGTGCTTGTCCTCGTCTTGACCTTCATCTTCATCGTTCTCGTCGCCTTCTCCTTGCTTGATAGAACTCTAAACAAATTGTTGGGCGGGCCCTTGTTGTTGCGGATGTGGACGCAGAACAAAAGGATTTGGAGAAAGGATCCCTGGCACGTCAGTGGTTCGATCAATGTTATATCGTGGTCCGACATCATACTCTCACATATGCCAGCAGTGTGGTCCTGCGTTATCCGCGAGAGCAAGTCAAGGTCTGTTTGGGTGGGTGGCAGCTAGGCATGTACTCTAGCTGCATTGCCAGGGTGCTGTTGCCGTCCAAGCTTGCTTATATAAGTGGTTTCTGGAACAGATCTCACTAAGATCTGTCTATAGCATGGAATCACAACACTGAGCCCCACTACACAACACACAGGTCGGTCTCAGAATCAAGAGCCCTGTCCGGCTTTTGGGTGGAAGCTCCTTCTGCTTGAAGCCTCTCGGACACGTCGGACTCCGCCTCACTCTCGGCTGCTTCTTCTGCCTCCGGCCTTACGCCAAAAATACCCTGCCAGGGATAAAAGAGGACCGTTAGAACTGATCCAGTCAGGTTACGGCCGGCTGTTGGGAGGCCAGCCCGAAACCTTAACATGACAACAAGAAAAACAAAGAAACAAAAACACGGCAAGGGCGGCTTCATGCGGATGGACGCTAAAAGTGCAATGTGGTTTAGGTCTGTAAGGGCGGTTCTAAGTGACCTCACATGAAAAAGCTGGGCACATTTTTCCGGCACCCAGCCAGCGGGTAGTCTGTTGCCGGACCGGAGGGCAATCAATAGGCAGATTTTCCTGATCCGAAGTTGACATTGTGCAATCTAGGTCCTCAGATTTGAGAGGTTAGAAAAAGGGTACCCATTTTTTTTCTTTTTTTGTCTATTTTAGTAGGGGAACCCTCCCAACCAAAAAAGGGGAGAAGGGCACTACTGGGGGACCTAGGAATGATGTCCTTCCAGTTTCCCAAACCATCCCAAAGGTGCTCCATGCCTCGGCTAATGAGACCTATTCTCCCCCCCCCCCCCCCGCGTGCGTCTGAAACGTAAGGTTGGAGGAATTCACCCATCCCCAGCCTCTGTACCATCCCTCGTCGCTTTTGGTATCTTCCTTTTGGTGGGAGTTAATTCCATGGTGGGTTTATGCCTAATTCATCATCTGACTTCCCAAATGCTTTGAATTGTTGACTGCCATTGTTGACTAGGTCCTCCAGTAGCGAGGCTAGAATAAGGGTACCCTTTTTTTCTGTACTACTGGGGGACCTGGTTGATATACCCCTCACACGTTTGATTTATTCGCCACTTTCAATTGCAGAGGAGCGGCTTCAACGGTACACGCAGACGCAAGAGCTCAGCCTGCAGTACCTCCACATTTCGCCTAAACGTGGTACGCAAAGGGCTGACTGTTTTGCCGAAGGCAAACCAAGGGAACTTGTTGTTCGGTTACCGGTTTCTTGTTGGAGAAAATTTAGGGGTCGCTTTACCCCAGACCACACCATCGGCTCTCAAACATGGAGGTCGATTCCTTGACATTATTCCACCACCTAATTGAAGAAAAGAGGCTAAGGTAGGCAAGCTGAACGCCATACTGCGATTCTGCATGGACGTGCGTTGCACGAGAATGTGGCACACAACTTCTAAGGTTTGTTCTATTGCACCTTGGGATTACACCCACTGGGAAACTGCCGCCCCCTCCCCCCTGACCCCCCCCCATTGGGGCTGTTTCCAAAAAAAGTTCTGTGACTTTGTCCCATGTTGAACACCATGGGTCATTTTCCTAGGGCCTTGACTTTTAACGTGCACAACAACCATGACGCGTTGGCAACCATTGCTTGAGCCGACTCAGGACTCTCTCGTCAGGGGCACTGAGAGAAGCTCCTGGAGTTGCTCTTGCGCCGCCAGACCCTAAGTCACATCTGACCGGTAGTCAAAGGCGGAATGTAGACTTCCGAATCTATGAACCCCTGGTATGACCCCCTAGTATATGGGTTCATGAACCGTTAGCTACGGTTGGATTATGCAAAGCCAGCCCTGGAAGGGTCCAACATGGCCATGGGTTCATATATGGACCTATATTATCCTATATTCGTCTTTGAACGCTGGGACCTGCGGACCTACAAACAGCATGGAGCCAGGTGATGCAAAGCAGAGCTTGGATCTGAGGAATTCGCCTCCAGGTGCTTGGCAATGAAAAGGACCTTTTCGATGGTCACCACCTTGGGCTCGATGGAGTTCCACACAACGAATAGAACCCAGGCCACCCTTTGAGGGGTCAAGGGGGCACAGCGCGAGCCTGATCCGTGCCGTCAAATGCACGAAAGGCGTGCCATACCACCTGCCACATTCGCACCACTCACGTCACTTGCAGATCGCTTCAGATATGCGTCTCAAATTTCAGGGCCTCTCTAGGCGGTGGCTGGATTCCTTTGGGTTTCAAGTACAACCTATGCAAGTCCCTGATTTTGAGAGACCAGCCACACTCCCTTTTGGGTCACAACACACGCTTGAAGACCAAAATGAACCAAAACTGGAGGTGTGTTTGGGGAGTGGCAGTCGCCACGTTCATCCTTTATAAAGAAAAAATGTGTCACCAGCTCCTAGAATCTTGAGTTGTTTCTATGATGGTTTCCACTGAAAGCTAAATTGAGGCGGCATAATGTCCACCTACGATTAGTAAACTACCCCTGCTAAATAAAGCTAAACACGTTCCCAAGCCAAATAAACTACCCCTAAATAAAGCTAAATGGGATCCCCCCCCAAAAAAAAAGCTCTGATCCCTTATCTTTATTCAGGGGCAAGCGCTCCATTCAAGCTGGCTCATCAAAAAATGATTCCAATTCCATCAGATCACAACATTCGTGAGTGCTTCCCTTCATCAAATTCTTTGTCTGGAAACCTTCAACAATCACAACTTGACCCTGCCAGCAAGGCTAGCCCCCATGAAGCCTCATGCACTAAATAATTCCTGACCCTAAATAAAGCTAAGCTGATTCCCACTGATGCAAAAGTTCTTGGCCCAATACTACTTTAGAATTGGCCCAAATCTAAACTAGTATTCCCCCCAAAGCAAAATAAGAAAAAGAACATGCCCAATACTACTTGAGAATTGGTCCAATTCTAAAGTAGTATCCGAAAACCAAAAAAACAGTGCCCAATACTCTAAACACATTCTAAACTTTTCCTGACCCTGATTTTTTTCCCCTTAACTTCATTTAGGGTCATTCAGGGGGGGGCTATTTATAAATCAGAGGCGGACACTATCCCATCAAGCCCCTGGTGGTAGCAGCTTGGTGTTGCCCTGGAAGCATTCCCTCTACCGCCTCTTCGTCGCGGGATGTAGCTGGAGGTAAGGTGCACGCCTGAAAGTGTCAAAGACAGATCTCAAACGACGAAAAACCAACTCAGCAAAGTCTAAGGTCCACATATAGACAGACAGACAGGCAGACAGACAGACAGACAGACAGACACAGACAGACAGACAGGCAGGCAGGCAGGCAGACAGGCAGGCAGGCAGGCAGACAGACAAACAGTCTAAAACCAACAGACGATCTTAAACCTCCGAGACAACCAACAGACCAACAGATACTCTACAACATTTCAGCCGCATCCTCAATGCAAAGACCAAAGTCACAGCTTCGGAATCAAAGCCGCGCCAACCTTGGAATGGACCCAGCGGATTGAAGCATCGTAACCGATTTCAGAGATGTTGCACTCCGGGGCGAATTAACACGGAAGCTTGACTCTGGATCCAGAACTTTGCAGATGAATAGAGGGCATTTGCCCCAAAAGGTCATCCGGCTTCGCTCTGAAATGCTTGCACCCCTATGAACCCGTTGATGATTTTGCGCAGGTCATAAATTCGTCACAGCTCGATCAATCTGAGCTCCCATCTGCGAACTCTCGGCTGTCCAAGTACCTGCGGCATGTGGCTTCCAATGAACTTGTCTTACAAGCCATTCAGGCTGAAGCAGGGCAATCTTCACCGTCTGCCCTGCTCAGATGACTGGCCAAAAAGGAGTCAAGCAACTTGTTGGGCCTATGGAAGTGAAGAAATCGACCCACAAAAGGCTGTAAGCTTCCATCTACTCAGGCCGAAGACCTCACTGTGGTTTCCAACTCAAACGCCTCACAACGAACCCCAACGAAGGCGCACCCAGATCCATCCCGATCTGCGGCTTCAAAGAGACTCTCAGGGTCCTGGCTTCAGGTCGTGCTGAAGTCGACGGACTTTAGCTGGCTTCTTTGACTTAAGGCCGGCCCCCGAATTTGGAAACAAGCGTAACCGCCGCTTTAGCCGTTGTCTTTGCGGAGGGGTACGACATTGCAAGTACAACTCTGGAACCCTTAGACCAAGCAAAACCAGCAAGAGAACCGTCACATATTTCACAAACCAGGAGTGTCTCAGTACCAAACATGTCCTTTGGGTGTCTTTTTGGAGGGTACCCTTGGGTTGGTGCTGGAGAGAAGCCAGAAGAAAAATCACCATTTGGGGAAGGGGTCCCGCAAAAAGAGATCACCATAGCGTTACTCTCCTAGCGTTGAGCCACGTGCAAATGATGTCCAAGATTCCGGACTCAGGCTGAAGGATCCCCTCGCCTGCCGAGACATGTGTCTACCCTCCTTTTTTTCTCCGGCCTCCCCGAGCCGCTTCACCAAATCCGGGAAGAGGTGCAGGCCCTGCGCACGCGAAGGCGATTTCCAGGGCCCGAGAAGGGTACTAGTTAAGTCCTCCAGTAGAGGGAACCCGACAGGGGGGTCCTGGAAGACCATGTTCCTTTTCAAGGGACCCCCTGTCATTTCATCTGGTGGGAGCGTAATCCCTATTGAATCAGGTAGAACCAGCTACTCGAGGTCCTCCAGTAGAGAGTTTAGAAGGGTACCAACTTTTTCAGGGCGTCTATTTTAGGGGAACCCTCCCAACCAAGAAAGTTGGTGAGAAACCGCACTACTGGGGGACCTAGAGAACCTTCTGATTTTCAGGGTCAACCGTGAACATATTTTCAGGGTCAACCGTGAACATCCGCCATGAAGGATCTAAATCCGTGAAGAATCTAACTGAGGGAACCCCAAATTGGCTGTTCCCATGTCAAACAGAACAAAACAAAGTGGCATAAAGTCTTGGTGGACATCATGTACGTGAGATTCGTGCACAAATCCGCGTCAGTTGCCCCCATCCATCTTGAGCAACCTGGGAAAGTCGCTCTGATTTGCTGGTTCGATTAAAGTGACATCCTCAAACTTACCCTCTAGGTGGTGTTTTAACGGGAAACCATCCCCAACGATAGTTTCTTCGAGAAACGTTCAGCACGTTCAATTTCTCCTTAAAACCCTTGGTATGGGCTTGCCGACGACTTGCTTTTTGGCAGCCCCCCCCAACTAACAATGAACAGAACCCAACAAACCTACAAACCAAACAGCTTGGTTCAGCCCCCCCCCAACTAAAAATGAAGAGAAAACCAAAAAAACCTACAAGCATGGCAACAAAAAGGTGAAGTTCATGGACCCAGATGGCTGTGGCTCAAAATGAAACAGGAGGGGGTTACGCAGGTGTTGGTCCATGTTTCCACAGAGCAACCCATTTTGGTGCGGGTTTTTGAGCCACAGCCAGATGCACTGGTTCCTACGCGTGGATGACCGCCGGCGCCTGCATGAACTCCGCAGGGCTCAGCAAGGCGTCCCGGTCCCGGTCCAAGGCGCGGAAGACACTGTTCGCCTGGAAAATCTCGGTGTTTTGCCAATGAATGTCTTAAAAAACAGCTAAAACCCAGTGTTTTGCTGTTTTCATCTACAAAAACACATTCCATGTGTATTTGTGTGAGGCTGCCCCTTTGGGGATACTTCTGAAGGGAAACCAAGAGGAACCCCGTCATTTTGAGGGTGCCCAAAGGCATAAGTTGCGTCAACCGGTGTTTTAATGGGGGTTGAACCCTTGGGGTTCCAGCCACTAGTGCTTGTATTGTAGCCCATCCAGTTTGGAGTAGTGTTCTTAGCTTGGACATGTGTTTTGTTTGCATGCTTTAAAACAAAAAAATAACCGAAGCCATGGCCATGCTCGAAACTTCGTGACTCCCTCGACAGGAATCCTTTGTTGGCCCCTGTATTGAGAGGTCCATAACCATTCCTGCCAATCCTAAGTGAAAGAAAGCTCCGAAACTCCCGTCACACGGGTAGAAACCCAAGGAACCAAACTAAGTTGCACTGAGGTTTGACGGACATTTCACATCAAGGCGTGTCTATGTTGGAGCGTACTCTGTGTGGGTCCGTTTATATCAAGGGAAATTGGGGTTGGACATAAATCCTCGCGTAGATTTGCAGTCCTCCAAAGGCTTCTCGTTTTTGGGGGATTAAAGGGGAACCCAAAGGACAACCGTCCATCATCAGCCCGAGCTCATTTCATGATCAGGGACCCCATTTGCCGAGGTTTTGAGGGGTGCCTTTCCGGGTTGTAGCTTGTGCGGCCGACGAGAGGGGAGTGGCCCCAAAACAAATCCCCTCTCGTCCTTCCGAGAAGAAAAAGAAAAAAATCCTCAGCAGCCCCAAAGAAAAGAAGATCCCAACTTGTTGCCATGCTTCCAGCCTAGTAAATTTCCCAAAGCTGAAAATGGTTGTCCAACCGAAAGCCAGGGCGGCCTGCTCCAGGTGAGAGTCCACCTCCGGCATCTGCTCTGCAATGACCCGAATGATCAGCTTCTTGAACTGACTCTCCTGTGGGTGCAAAAATACGGGTGGAAGCCAACATAATTCTAGGGGTTGATTCCGATTCCATTCTTTTTAACCATCGTTCTTTCCAAAACCAGCTGTTTCCCCTGGGGTTCTGATGGTTTTCTGGAAAGAAGGATCCCTGGAAAGAATGGGGACCCTAGAAGAATAGTGATTTCCTTGTGGAATCCCTTTTGAGCCACCCCCAAAAAGGGTACCAACTCCTATAGCAGAGCCCCCTAAGGTGGCTCGATGCAAAGGCGAGCGAGCAAGTGCTGAAAGGGCCCGGTTGTCCATTGCTGGTCAAATGGTGGACATCCTTTTTAGTTCCTTCCGCCCAAACGTGGAAGTGCACAGACCGATTTTGGATGTCGGCATTGGAACAGAGGGCCATGTTGGGAGGGTTGCCTCGTCAGTTGATACAAATCAGGTGCGCTCCTTGAGGAAGTTCAAGCTGTTGGCGAAGAGGCGGTGCATCTTAGTTTCCATTACCAGAGGCAGGTTACCAAAAGCAACACCCGTTTGGAATGGTGACGTTTCGTGCGGCAAGTCCAAACAGAAGCTGCTTGGTTGGGGGCCATGAAGCAAATCAAAAACAAACAAACAGCTATATAAATGATTATATATATATATATATTATGTATGTACCAGTCCCTGGGCCACGTACCCCCCCCCCCCCAATGGTATGGTCCCCCCACTCCCCCGCATCATCCGCATCTTGGGGATAATGCTGGCAATGCTGGGGATGCTGTCCAGTACCGTGCGAGCCCTGCAGCTTCGGTCCCAGACCCCCCGTGAACCAACACCCCCGCACCCCTCGCAACATCCTACCCTAAACCAAACCACCCTGCAACCCCTCCTTAACCCCAACCCTAAACCTAAATCAACCCAAACCCCAAACCCACCCGAAACCCACCGCAAACCAACCCTGAACCAACCCTGAACCAACCCTAAACCAACCCACTAAGCCTCAACCAACTCCGAACCACACCCCAACCACCCCACCACCCCACCACCCCACCACCCCACAACCCCACCACCTCACCACCCCACCACCCCACCACCCCACCACCCCACCACCCACCCACCTGATCCTGGGTCAACTTTATCCTTGGGCAGGATTGAGACTCAGTTTTACTCGTCCTTATTTTGATCGGATCCCTGGAATATGGTCCAGTCCAAGACACAGATCCAGCTTTGGAGGATCCTCGAAGGATATTTTGGGATGGTGGGGGAGTTGGGGGGGGGAGGGGGGGGGGTCCACGGCCTGGAACATATATACACATACGTATGTATGTGTATATATATATACACACATATAGGTATATGTATACACATAAACAAGTCTGGCGATGTGGTCCAAAACAGACAACCCGCCCGCCAGCTTTCTGCCCCTGTCTTGGGCTCCAGGCACGCACCAGGGGCACTGGCTCCCTAGCCAATTTCAGCCAGGGGTGGCGCAACATCTCCTCGGCACGGCTGAGCCATTTGGCCATGGGTCAGGTGAATTCACCTACCAACCAAAATGGTACCACTGGTTTTTTACCCCCAGCCAAATTTGTCCGACTGAAATGCCCGCCTTTTAAAAGGTGCTTGAGAGAAAATCAAAAGGATACCCAAAAGACACCAACCTTTCCCAGGAGTGCAGTTCCTGTTTTGGAAACACTCTCAGCAAGTCTGTCCGACTTCCCCCTCCCGTTTGATTTCTGAGAAGGCCGTCCCCTTTTTGTCGGGAATCCCCTTGGTTGATCTTAAGAGAAATCCAAAAGGAAATGCACCATTCGTTGGCCTCAAGCAGTCTGAGTGAGCTGGCCGCGGCTGAGGGTCGCAAACTAGAAGTCACCCGCAACATGCACCGCACTGCCTGAGCTGGCGAGAAACAAATACAGGTGAAAGTAGATGTCACAATTCCCCTTACGTGTCGTGAACTTTGTTAAGGGCCCACCTCAAAAGCCCTTGGTGTACACGAAATCCCAACCTGATTGAAATTCCCATCCTGGCAAGCAAAGGGGATGACTGATCCAACATGGAAATTGGGACATCTGCTTTTGCCCAACTGCAACTGGTTTCTTTAAAAAACGCTGGGTGATTCAACATGGGCGGATCCCTAATTCTATTCCGGGTTCGTGGTACACCACTGCCTATCATCTGGCATAAGGATTCAGGATAGATGTTGACCAACCCACGCGCCTTGGTTCCAGTGCCCACTCCAGTGATCCAGCATTTTGATACATTTTGAGCATACCCCAAGAATCGCATGATGTGGGTGCTCTGCACCAAAACACATGCTGAACTGGTAACAAACGCTGGCATACTTGTATTTACACTGTTTCATGACGTGTAAGCCCAAAGGTCGACATCCAAATAAGCCGTCGAGCCGGAACCCGGAATCTGACTATCCAGAATTGCACATTGAGTATGACAAATAATAATATGTATAATATATATATATATACATAGATATATTTACAGCATGACATATCTCATAGATGGAGGTTATTCAAAATGAAGGTGACAGGCCTTTCGCCTTCCGCTTGAAGCCTTCGGTTTTCTTTTCGCGGGGCCAAATCAATCTTGAATGTTGTGCTCTGCTTCTTTCGCAGCAGTTGAGCCACTTGCCGATGAACTGCTGGAAGTGTCGCTTTTGTTCCAGTTGAAGGGCTAGCCCCCACTTTGGCAGCTCGCACTTTCGCGATCCTTTGGCGGGTGTCGCCAGTGAAATGGTTTGCAGTCCTTTTGCGTTCCATTCGCCAGCCTTTGCCGCACCCGCGAATTGGATTCGCCCCAAGGCCGCCACGTCTAGACACTTGGAGGAGCGGCTTTCCCAGTCCTGCACATGGACCGCTCATGGACTTCAATCCTGGGGAGGGTGAGGTTAAGGTCACACGAACAAATTAGGAAGGGTTTGTGGGAAATTGAAATTGCGGGGCTTCCCGTTCTCGACCTTGCCACAACAGTACCAATAAGGTTGCCACCTACTCACACGGGACTTTGATCCTGCAGATTCAGGTGGTTCCACAATCAACCAGGGGTTTCAATCTCGATACCCAGATGTGTTGTTGTGGTTGTTGTGTATTTCGGTGATGAACCTCCACACCGTCCATTTTACAAAAGAACTGCTAGTCTTCCAAACCCTACGATCGTCAGCTTCCATGATCGTTGGAGGGAGGTTACTGTTTAAATGGGTGTGTCTTTTTAGGGGACCCCCCTTTTTCCCTTGAACCAACCGCAGACAATGGCTTTGTTTCTCAAGAAAGGCACACACACACACACAAATGGAGATTCAAAAAGGGAAGCCAGCAGCCACTCAGTGAGTGCCAGGCCGACTTGGAGAACTTGATGGGCTCTGCTTGCTTCAGGTCCTAACCGGGTGCAACACCAAGATGCTCGGAACCCAAAAACACGTGGCGGTGTCGTTTTGGCAAAAAGACAATTCAGCACCATTCCAAAGGAAGACCAACAGAAAATGTCGCGCGCGAATAGGTAAACCCTCCATCACTGCATGTCCCTGGCTCCAGCACGAACAAGACGTCGTATTGCAAGCTTTAAAGGTGCGGTCCTTCTTTGCACCCTCCCGGCTAGGGAGGAATGGTGGAACCTTGGAATGCAACACACCCGACTGGATGCAGAGACCCGCCCACTGGGCCCACAGAGCCTTGGACATGTACCAGAGTGGGTCATTGCCATCCCTATGGCTACTTCCTTCACTAAGGAGATTCCCCAAGGATAGTTAGGTGAACTTCCTGCCATGGCTGTCGAGATGAATGAACCAGGATGCGGAGAGTCTCATGTTCTTGATGCAAGCCCACGTGCAGGCGGGGAGGGACTAGAGTGCCAACAGCCAGGATGCCGGAGTAAGGCTTGGTACCAGTGAGTCTTGTGCCTTCTTGGACAGGCTCTTGCTCGATGGGGTTGTGCTCTGCAGGAGCTGGCCCACTTTCGCAATCGACCGAAAGCCATCCAAATGATCAAGGAGGTGAGGCACAGAATGCGCGTGTGGCTTGAACGATTCGTTTCTGTCGCTGCTTAATGGCTTCCGCGCTGGTGATCAAAAGTTCGAGTCAGCTTCTACCAACCACACCAGAAGCACGACGCGCTCGCATCTCAGGTATGCATATGCATCAAACTTTCTGAGTGGCATTCTCTACTTTCCAGGGATTATTTTTCCCAAGGAGAAGGCAATGCCTTTCTTCAACTCAGAGCAGCTGATTGTTTCAGCGCACTCAAGGAGGTGAGTATGACCAGCCCCTCATTAGACCACACGGTCTCATCTATCCCAACTGGTTGGAATTGGATTTCCACTTTCCCCACCAAAGCCTTGGACCCACGACCTCAAACTGGGTCCATTGCAGTGGAATAAAGGGAAACCGGGTCCCAACAGATACTGTTTGACTCATGTACAAAGACCCAAACAAATTCAGGTCTTGAACATGCAACGCCACTTCCGGCCCAGAAACCAGGTCTTGGGGCCCACAGCCGTGCACCCAAATCGCTGAACTCAGGCCCCAACACCCGTCAGCAAGCGGTAAGCCAGCGCGCCCACAGCCCAAATGTCAGCCTCGCATGCAGCGTGCATCTGGCAGCCTGTGAATCATTGGTTGCGCTTCGGTGAAATTCATGTTTGGACCTTTTGCAAAACACAATTCAGTATTGGTCCTAGTTGTACCTTTTGGTAAACATCAGAAACTTGTGGTGGCATTACGCAGATGAGTGAGGATGCTAATGCCCCGTGGCGGAAACTGCCAATTCCTCCCTCTCGCCTTGTCCGCGCCCTCCGGTGCGAGACCTCGCAAATGTCCGTCGATCCTCGCCAAAGACTGCGACATTCGGCAGTGCAGCAAAGTCCCAAGGGGAGTTGCACTTCGTTTGCAGTTTGGACCAACTTGGACCTCGTCTACTTGGGGGTTTTGGAGGTCCACCTGTGGAGGAGGGATTGTGTGGACAGCATAAACTTGGAGGTCATGTCGAAATCGAAGCGAAGCCCTGCACATCTGAGGTTTGGGCAAGTGCAAATCCGCTTGCGTCCTGGGCCTTGCCTCCTCCGCTGGCCTCAACTCGGGTTCCATTTGAAGGCCTCTTTGGCCTCTGTCCAATATATTTTGTTGACCTGGTTGCAGCTGGGGTATGTTTTTGTTTAACACCTGGTTCAAGGTTGGTTTTTGACCTGCGCACAGCCCAATGGTCTTGAATCTCGGCGCTCTTTCTCAGAACTCGAGTTGAAACGGCGAAGCAACACCACGGAGAACAAAGTAAGTCGTTGAGTTTCAAGTTGACATATTCTCTCCAGGGTCCCGCACCCATCTGCTTGCACCGCTAGCCTGGGCGTGGCCTGCTCGGGGATAGAGGAAAAGGGTCCCAGGTGGGCTCTAGTCGGCGCTCACATCGGTCCTATTGGGAAGGGGGGTCCTTTTAGTTCTTCACACAAGAACAAAAAAACAAACACACATGTTCCTGCGAGTACCTACGGTTCGGACCGTCCTCTTCAAGTACCCAGGCTTTGAGTGCGACTCGCATCAGAGCTGAAAGCCAACGCATTCCGACGCGCTGCTCCGTTCGCCTTGGACACCTCCGAAGACATGAGGGGCTCTCCTGCGATGCGCTTTGGCTGGAGAAACCTACCGCACGCAGAAGCCAGGCCTCTCTCTCCAGCCGAAGGCGCCTTTTGGCGTATCCGCTCCACAACCATTCACTCCACTTCGCGTTTTCTGCAAAAAAGCCAAAGGAGAGGTGATTCGAAGCCTTTCAGCCAGGGAAAGCCAGCTGGCTGCCATCGCGGTTCGCTTGAGGTTCAAAAGACCCGCAAGAAGTCTGAGCCATCCAGGCCATTCTCTGAGCGAAAGGGAGCCATGGGCCCCAATTCCGGGCATAGGCTCAGTGTCGTCCTACAAAACCCGCTCCATAGGGAAAGAGCAAAGCGCACGGTCGAGAGCAGTGTGAATTTCTTTGGATACGTGGCACCAACAAGATGTGTATACAGTATACATAGTGTATATATAAATATTATTTGAGTATATGTTTGAGTGCGTCTTCTCTCGGGAAGCCTCCGAAATGGTGGTTGTCCTGTTGGTTTGCTTTTAAAGCAAGAGGAGATTGATCTCGGTATGCCCCAACAAGGGAAGTTCATCCACAGTAATACAGTAGTACCAAAAAAATGCTCCCTGTTGATTCCCCTTTGACAGTGGCCAGACTCTGGTGGCTTCCAACGTTTCTTCACCCCGCGGATCTCCTTGTGACTGGAGGCAGTTTCGCAGCCTCTCCAGGAACTGGTCTTTGGACTCGGTGCCCGGATGCATGTAAGGCAAAAAGGGGACAGTAGCCGCATCTCCAAGAGTGTGGGTGTGTGTGTGTGTGTGTGGGTGTGGGTGTGCGTGTGTGTGGGTGCTGAGGAGATTGTAGTTGGACTTCCTACTAAAAAATCCGCAAGGGATTTTTCCCGTTTTGAGACCTGCCCAATGCGCCGTGCTCAAACCCATGATGTGGGCCTCGTGTCCACGACCACCGGTGACATGGTGGCTTCCTTTAAGCTTCAATTGCAGCCTATTACGTGATTGGAGTTAGGCTCAGTTATAGAATGTATATGGTATGGTTTGCTTCACTTGGCGTCACTGGTAAGATTAAAAATGTATCCTAAGTCTACCCCAGTATACCACAAGGGTACCTTGTATTTGAATAAGTACGGCAGCAGACAGGCGGAGCTTGGAAGACCGGACCATGCTTCAAAGCTGATTCTTGGAAGGGTAACCATCCAAGTAACACACGCCTGCACCGTCAAACTACCCTTGACAGTGGGAAATCCCTAATTAATTCTGGGCTATATCCCATTTCAAGGGTAGTTTGAGGCTCCAGGCACACCAAATCTTGTCAACCATGCAATGCCAAGCCCGACATGCGAGCATCATGACTAACCTCAGCTCCGCACAATCAAGGACTCTGCCGCTGTGTAGGGCACGCCTGACAGGAATCAAAGGTCAGAATCTACAATCGAAAGTAGATGTCACCTGCCCATGGTTCTATCATGCTCTGCGGACACAAAAAGGAGCGCCATCTACTTTCATCTCGTGCGATGGTGGATTCCCCCATGCGGGTACGGCGACAACATTCAGGCAGTCCATTGTACGTAGGGTCAAACAATTGTGTTCGAGGGTGCTACATACGATTCCCATGTGATGCCAACTAGAATGTATTTGCTAGAATTTGCTTAGATTCCCCTGAGTTTAAGTCACCTGCTACTGACTTGCAAAGAGACATAGTTGAAAGCCATGACTGTCTATCACCGAGTGTGCGATGCACGAGCGTCACGCAAGGATCCAGCCCTGTGCATCCATGCTATCTGAATGCATCCCAGCCGCCTTCGCGCTTACCTGTCATGTTGCGGTCCTGGCAAGCGGCTCTCTGCTAGATTTGCCGCCGTGTCAACGCCGACTTGCATGACCAGCCCACTGAGCAAGTCGCGGTTAACAACACCAGATCGTAAGTCCTTTGAGGGTTGTAGTGAGGGTAAACTCTACTGAGGGCAGACATTCACCAGGGCTTACTGTACTAAGCACATAGTGAATGCATGTACTAAGCACTTAGTAAGTGCACTCAAGGGTAAAATTGCAGCTAGACTTGCCAGTCAACAACTTTCTGCCAGCCGTCCTCGACGGAAAGATGTTGTTTTGCTTGATGACGGCAATGCAATATTCTTAATTGGGAAGCGGACATGAAGCATGGATCGATTCATGGTTATCTGAACCTACCGCAAGGCTCCAGCCAAAGCCTCGCAAACTGAAAGGGATCCCCAAGACAGCTTCACCACTCTTGTGGTCTTGGATCCGGATCGGTGAGATCCTTTGTGGTGTGCCCAGGTTGAATGACTGGGCTTCAAACATGTTCCAGGAGTTGCTTTTGATATCTTCGGATGACTGGATTTAAAACATGTTCCACAAATTGCTTTTAAGATTTTCGGATGACTGGATTTAATCATGTTCCACAAATTGCTTTTAAGATTTTCGGATGACTGGGTTTAAACATGTCCACAAATTGCTTTTAATATGTCCGGATGACTGGGTTTAAACATGTTCCAGGAGTTGCTTTTGATATATTCGGATGACTGGATTTCAAACATGTTCCAGGAATTGCTTTTAAAACTTTCGGATGACTGGATTTCAAACATGTTCCAGGAGTTGCTTTGATATTTTCGGATGACAGGGTTTCAAACGCGTTCCAGCAATTGCTTGTGAGATTTTCAGATGACTGGATATCAAACATGTTCCAGGAATTGCTTTTAAGATTTTCGGATTACTGCATTGAAACATGTTCCACGAATTGCTTTTAAGATATTCGGATGACTGGATTTCAAACATGTTCCAGGAATTGCTTTTGAAACTTTCGGATGACTGGATTGCAAACATGTTCCAGGAGTTGCTTTAATTTTGAAACTTTCGGATGACTGGATTTCAAACATGTTCCAGGAATTGCTTTTGATATGTTCGGATGACTGGATGTAAGCATGTTCCAGAAGTTGCTTTTGAGAGTTTCGGATGACTGGGTTTAAACATGTTCCAATAGTTGCCTTGGATATTTTCGGATGACTGGAATTAACCATGTTCCACGATTGCTTTTAAGATGTCCGGATGACTGGATTTCAAACAGGTTCCAGGAATTGCTTTTAAGATTTCCGGATGACTGGATTTAAACATGTTCCAGGAATTGCTTTTGAAACTTGCGGATGACTGGATTTCAAACATGTTCCAGGAATTGCCTTTGCAATTTTCGGATGACTTCATTTCAAACATGTTCCAGGAATTGCTTTTGAGGTTTTTGGATCACTGGACTTCAAACATGTTCCAGTTCCAGGAATTACTTTTGAGATGTTTTGGATGTTGTGTGAGTTGTGTTTCAAAATCGACTCAGGCTGGGCAAACTGCCGAAGCTGGAACGAGGCACAAGCGAATGGGAGGGGGTGTCAAAATATGGCCTCCTTGTCTGACCCTGGTACCGCCCAAGGTGCCTCCTACGCGAGATACCCTTCTGCAAGTTGTGTGCTTACTTGTTTATTTTGCTGTTTCAGTTGTTGTCGTTTATTTTTTAATGACGGGTCCTTTGACAGCTCCTTCTGAATGAAGAAGCCCAGCGGCGGGACCAACGCCTCGGACCGGGTTCTGAAACGAAGTGGATAGACAAGTTCAATGAGGCACCCCTTCCAGTAGGGTTGTTTGTTTGAGGATACCATTTTGGAGGGTGGTTTAACAGCGAACTACTTGTTTTGGGGTCCCCCCATTTTGACACGTACCCAAATGATGGGCATAAATCCCATGTAAATGATGTCCACCGAAAACGTGTTGGGGCTGCTTTGCAGGGAAGCCAAAGGAAATACCAGCCCGCAAATTGCGCGGGTCCCATATTTTGGGACACATCTCAAGGCAAGCCACAATGGGTACTGCACACTGCAGTACATGCAAAATGGGTGTGTCTCAGCTCGGAGTTCCTTTGGTTTCCCTTGAAAGCAATCTGGGTTTCCCCTACAGAACGACAAGCCTAAATCCCAAGCGTGCAACGGAAGCCTGGGCTCCTGACATACCCAAGGCCAAAGCCAAGAATCTTGACTTGCGGAATCCTGCCCATCGCTCACACGGATTCTATGCGTCTGTGAATGGAGGACCACCCTGTGTGGATCCGTTGTTGGGGAAGCCCTGGTTGGTTGGATGTCAAAGGGACACCTAACGAACACCATTTTGGATGTTTTCCTATTCTAAGGCACATTTGCTTTACTCGCCCAGTTTGGGCAACCACTCGTGTTGAAAATGGTAAGCTCTTGACTTCAACCGCGGCAAGGGCCTTGAATCCAAACAATGGAAGCACCCTCACCTCGCAGGACTCCCCGGGCATGTCTAGAGGGCGTCGCATGGGGACGGGTCGTCTGCGAGTGTTGTGGTCCATGATCAGGGGTAACTACATTTCCGTTCTGTAACATCAGACAACATCAGACCAAAAGAAACTCATTAGTCAGTTTGCAGAGTTCTTTATTTACTTTATCCACCCTACAATCACAGCTAAAATCGCACCGAAAGGAAACACACCAACATAGGTTCCAACTAGATTTCCAACCGAACATCAACCACCAAAGAGACACTCACTTTGAATTGGCCGGAAAGGCTGGAGCTGAGTAGGCAATAACCCATGGATTTCGCAATGGAACGTCCGTTTCTATGGATCAACTCGTTCCCTGAGAACCCACCGATGAAAACATGAGACCGAGTCGAGTGCGCCTGGAGGCCCGTGACTTCGACCTAAAGCTGCCCGAGCTCGCGGAAAAGTCGTTGGAGCGGCAAGGGGAAACCCTTTGGGCATGGCGAAATGCACCCAGTGTTTTGTGCATGCCCGAACTCGTCCCGTGGTAAATGGCCTGATTGGATTTGCGTCCCAAGTTCGGTGCTCCAACTATTCAAGTTGGGCTCACTGCAAGAGATCAGGTTCATGGTGGGTGACATTGGCCATTTTGTTTCCACATCGGAATGTCGTTCTTGGGGATATCGGAAGTCCGTTGAAAAAGAACCCAGGGCTTCCGAATCTGAGATCCCCAGGCCTTGACTTTTGGTGTATGGGCAGAAAGGTTTGCATCGGCCTCGATAAAGCCGGGCCAATAGGGGCTTGGAAGGCTGATCCTTTGGCGGTGGGTCAAAAACTGGGTAACCCCAAAATGGAACCCTGGTAAATGGAAACATGGACTGCAACCTGTGGTCCCCGGGTGGCTTTAATTTTGACCCACACCCATTTGGAGGCAATTAATTGAAAACAAAAAAACTGGACGTCTGAGCAGCTGGCGACCCAATGCGAAACTTGTCTGGAGTCAGCATGCCGTGGATGCATCCTGCAAGGCGAAGACATTCCAAGTTGGGCGCCTGGACCTCCAGAGTTCGGCCCAACTCTGCAACTGCATGGCTTCCGGTTGTATCAATTTTAGGGACCCCTTTGGGTGCTGTAGGGATTATGTTGAGAAGAAGCGTTGGTGTTTCATTGAAAGACCAAACAAAAGGGCTCCCCCATGCTCGGAAACCGACTCGTCGGATGCGCGCCCGCGCTCCTCGTGCATGCCCGTGTGCTAGTGCAGAGAGCACTTGACGAAGCATCTCCGCAATCTCAGCTGGATTGGGACTTTGTGAATCTTTCCAGGGTCAGGGTCCCCTAAAAATATTGCTGTTTGCTAAATGTTGGTTAAGTTCATGTTGTACTTCTGTATCAATGGCAATCAAGCAAAATAGCAGCAACGTTTCGTTGCTCCAGGCCGAGCTTCTTTCGCCATCATCTAGACATTTTTGAATAGCCACCATAAAGACTCAGTCGGAGCACGTTGGAAAGGGGCCAGGAACGGGGTTTGGTGCACGATGACCAGGTGGGATGCAATCGCTCTGTTTGACAACAAAAAGTTCAACCCGGCTTGGACAGGTGCGCTGAAAAGCGAAGCAGCCAGGTGCTTGTCACAACTAAAGTGTAGGCTCATTGCCAAAGTAGTAAGGGAAACCATGTTATCATATCGAAAGGGCTTTTGGATATCACACCTGGGTATGTCTCATAGCGCGAGCCCAAAAATTATAGTTTTCCTTCGGTTTGCCTGTAAAAGCTTCACAAAACACGCACCTATTCACAGGAGTCACCGATCTTCATCTATCCCAAGTGGCTCACAGATTCTGCAAATGGGTACCCTCCCCCCCAAAATGGGCAGTTTCCCTTTGCTTACCTTTGAGTAAAAGAGCCCTTCCCAAAAAAGACGCACCATGGGTGTCACGGGGTCTGTTTTGAATCCCCAAGTTGGCGTTTTGCAAGGGAAGCTAACAGGCAAGCCTCAATTCTCAAGCTGCCGCCTAAGGTCCGGGCCACTTTCTCATCTTTGCGCATCTGCGAAGGCTCCAGCGAAGGCCTGCGCCGGGGTTCACTCTGAAGTCCCCGTGACAAAAGATTGAGTGAATCCCCATGTCACTCCCAAATGGACCAGAGACGGAATATTTTCACCCTATCGATTTCCAGAAGAAAACACAAATCCGGATAGCTATGAGGTTGCCTCACATCATTTAGTCGGCGACTCATGTCCAACTCGTTTGGAGTTGGTTTTCGGAGTGTCATTTTCACAAAGCCTCGCTCTGCTCTTGGGCACCGCGCTCTTTCTCCCGAGTCCAAGGCCTGAAGAAGATGAATGACTTGCGCACTGGCTCACCGATGGAATGAACCAACTGAAAAAAGGGGTCTCTTGGGTTCCATGTGAAGCTGAGAACAAATGCCACAAGACATATCCCATTGTCAAATAGGGGATCCCCCCAAAACAAAACAAAAAACACAAAACAAGGAACAAGGAACACAAAAAAGGTTCCAATATGATAGGCCTCATTAGTCGCTAAAAGTCCTTGTTGAGATTTTGGGGCCTTTATTGGAGGCCCTTGACAACCCTAGGATTCTAATGGAATGAGCCAAAAACAAAAAAGTGTCTCGGTTCCATGTGAATCTGCGAAGAAATACTCGGCCTGAAGCAAGAGACCCCCCAAAAATACTTCGCCTGGGGCCACGGCGAGCCAGCGAAGGATGTCACAAGTCGGTCTTCGAAGGGCTTCTCGCCTCAATGCACAGGCAAGGCACACTTTTTTGGATCGAATTCGCCTGGCCGCGTGTACGGCTAAACTGTCCCTTGTCCACACTCCGCAAGTTGACATGCTCAAAGAAAGGTCCCCCGAAAAGGATTCCTCTGGAAGGCGTGACTCTTTGGCGCGGTTCCATGTTAAGTTGCAGGCACAATTTGCTTTCAGGGTCCAACAAGCAATTTACTTTTGACTTGCATACAATTCGCTTCTTGACTTGCAGGGTCTTCCCCAAAAACGGCGTCCACCCCGGGCTCCATTAAAAAAAGACGACGTGAAGACGCCAGTTGCAGCAGGCTCGCTGATGAGAAGCCGCTCGTCCCCGGCATCGAAGCACTCCACCACCTGCCACCGGCTCCGGAGCCTGAGTCCAAAAAATGGAATCAAAACCCATCCAAACCAGTGGAACTCGATTTTTAACCAGGCTCACCTAAGAAGGACAGCTATGCCACCAGGTGGAATGGGTCAAGGTGGGAGAAGAAAAGCACCGGCAACTTTTGCGTTGGATCGGTTCCAACGTTCGAATCATTTTTGCAATATGGGAACTCTCCCACAAGGTTCATCTTGCTTTTCTACAAGGAAACAAAACGTTCGACTCATTTTGAGTTGCCCCCAAATGTGGACACATCGTCGCCTTTCTTAAGTCCGTAAGAGTAACATCCATAAAATGATCCTCTGCATAGTGGACCCAAGGAATCCCCAAAAGGACTTTGGAGAAGCTCCGAAAAATGATTCTCAACCCCCCCCAAAAAAAAAAAAACAAAAATGCAGCCACTTTCCTGGACCCAGTTTCCGCATCGCCTTGCACAAATGCGGGTGCGAGATGGAGCACAGCACTTTGAGGTGCTTCTCCAGCTCGTGGTCCTGCTCAACATGGGCAGCTCGGTTTGGAGGGGACGCCAAGTGGAGTATTTTTGTTGAGGCTCAGTGCCTAGCGTCTCCATGACCCTTTAACAATGGGGCCAACCCATTTTTAAGGTGTCATGGAGACTCCAGGTACTCTTTTTGGGGTTGCAAGCGAAACGAAAAGGAAACCAATGGAAGGGGCCAAAGCCGATGCAGTTTCAGAACTGTCGCAGCAATTACTTGAACATTTGGGGAGTTTCAAACGGAAAACCCTAGAAAAGCCGTTACCAACTGGGAGGAGAGGGGGATTACATCCCCAAAATCTGAGAAACACCGCAGCGTAGTCAACACTACGCAAGCCGCCTTCAAGGGCGAGATGGTTTTCTGGATATGGAGACAGCTGTACAACCTCAGTCAATCATGCAGTGATTCAGAGCCATAAGTCATTGGTGACTACTAGAACCTAGCCCAGTGACTATTGGGGGTCAATCCTTGTTGTATGACTCAAAAGTCTAACCAAAACACGTAACAATCAGACCAAATATCCACACCTATGGTTGAAACTGTTTTCTATTCCAGGCTATGAGGATCCGACCCACTCTTTCCTCGACTCTCCCCCTCATTTTTCCCAAAGCTTTTGGATGGAAAGGATCAAAGGGACGGGCTTGGATCCTGCTCACACGAGGCTCTCGCGATCCGATGCCCGCTCGACGCTGAGGGCACTGCAGCTTGGTGTGAACCCCTTTCACGTCCTGGGTGCCTTGGACCGGCTCGGAATGGGAAATGAATTCCCTTCAACGAGGGCGCCGGGTCCCCTTTGGCAGTGGTTTCCTTCTCCCAGGAAATCCACCATTTGGGGGGTTGATGAAAAGGGTCCTTTGGATGGGTTGGAAAACCACTAAAAGGATAATATGTCCCACTAAACGGGAAAAGTTACCTGTGGTCAGTTGGAGGCCGAGGGGAACATTGATCACCCCCTATTTGAGAAGCTTGCGAAGAAATAGAGTAGCCTCTCTAACGAACAAGGTCATGGGCCAAAAGATCCAGGCTCCATGGGAGTACCCGGGCAAGAAATCCATTGAGTCCAAGGGGGGGGAGAAAAAAACAAAAAATACCCAGGTAGCCTTCCGAAAATGAGGGTCATTCAGAGAGCTTGATCTCACAGGGCTAGAATGGTGATACATATGTGTATATATTCATATACACATCATACGGGTTTGTCTTAAGATTCAGGGACCCTCAAAGGAGGTTACCTAAACAAGGCACATACGGTCACATACGTATGGCCAAGTCGAGGGTGCGACTCTGGAACCCTTGAAACATCGCAAGAGGCAGAGCCATTTGAGGCTGCTTGGATATTCAAGCCATGTAAGTGGGACGTAACCATGGTTGTACGAGAAGGAACCCCTGCACTTCCCCACCTGCAACCATGGTTGTAATGACCCAAGTAAGCAAGTTGCTCTTCCTGCTCGCCATTGGCACACTCACTCTCCTTCAACCCACAAAGCCATCAATGAAAAACCCTTCATCAGCATACGCTATTTAGACAGTAGAATGGATCGTATAGTGGTCTTATCTTGGATAGTCCTTTGCCAAAACGCGTCATTTCATCAGCTACGATAAATTCTACAAGGTTAGCCGAAACCCCTGTTTTGATGGGTGTTTGGCGAAACAACTGTAGAATGTAGGCTGGTTTTGTAACATTGTTCCCAACAACACCACCAATGGCCATAGAGTTTTCTCAAACATATGGTGGCTGGATCCATTCGCTTTTTGCTTGCCCAGCGACGCACGCCTTTGGTGTGCACCTCAGCGGCCAGCCAATTCGGCTGAGTGCCAAGGTCACGATATGCCTTTGGCTATTTCCGTTCCAGGATACATCCAACAAACACCGACGTTTCAAGGAAATCCTCCAAATCAGCGTGATTTGTTCACTGGACACTGTATCCTTTAAGGGATCCTGGCATTTTTTGAAGGTTTGGGTTTTAAGGGACAGAGGAAGCCAGAAATTTTGGGGGACAAGAAAACCGCACCCATGATGGTCAACATATGTGTGGCTTCCGAGGAAGGGGAAAGTGAAGTGAGTCCCCAGCCCCGACTTTCAGAATCGATCTGACAAAGTCATTCTGCTGCCACAAGCACCGAGGTTCACTCCTTTCGCCACCAATCCAAAGCCAAGCCACGGGCCAATACAGCAGGGGTTACTCAGCTTCCCTCTAGTTGGTGGTTTGCTTTGGTGGTTTGGTGGTTTGGTGGTTAGGGAGTAGTTTCCCACCTACCCTCTACAGGAAGCACGGGGCTCAAATCCAAATCCAAACCACCTAATCCACCAATTCAGGGCAACCTGAGTTAACTCACCGAGGTGCCCAAGTGCTCGCGTCCAGCTCCCCTCCTGTGTCCAGCTCCTCGTAGCACTCGTAGAAGCCCTGACCAGAATTTTTCGGAGCCGGCCCAAAGCCACAAAACGCACCACTTGGGATAAATCCTGAGTTGAATACCGATAAACCACCAATCCTAATTGGTGGATGTTGTCCATCCGTTCTCTCAAAGATGGAGCCTAAAAGGGACACTGCCTCTTTATGACCGAAAGGCTTCATTGCCACATCTCAGAAGGCCCCTTTCCACATCGCGATGTGCTCCTCCCATATGACCCGCCAAGTGGTTACGTTCCACTCAACAGACATGGGGGAGAAGGGGTTGTTTCAGCTAGCGAACGCCAGTTGTGGACACCGAAGCATCTAACCATTTTGAGGCTCCGCATCCCATCTTGAGACAAACGAAGCATCTGAGTCTCCCATAGCAAAAGCCCGGAAAGATGGTTGCATAGAATGGTACGGCGGAGAAGCCGGCCACAAATGGGAGCTATGGTAAGATGGGTTGTTCCTATGCCAACCATGGCACATTTGGGGAAGTCTACCTCAAACCACTAGTTTCTTGGGAGTGGGAAAACTCTTGACACCACAATTTTGCTCGGGTAACTTTGACAATGATGCTTTAATGGACCCAGAAGAAGGGATACAGCCAACAACCACAGGCTATACTCCTGTCCCTTCGTTGTATCCTCTAATTGTAATGCCCGTGGTTACGCTGATGGATGTGGAGCAAGATGTGGAACATGACCGTTTGTTTTGATTGGCAAGCAAAACTTAGTTTTGAGACTCGAGCATTCCAACCATGTTGGGAGAACCTTTCCAGGACGCCACACCGAGAGTATGTATGCATCTCATATATCTGAGAACGAGCAACAATAACAACCAGAGCCCCAAAAAGTGACCCACTGGAAGACCTAGGCATAATATGGCTGTGGGTCAAAAGTAGGTAAATGGATACATGGACTAAAACCAGCGGTCCCCTTGGTGGTTTCATTTTGACCCACACCCATATATACATATATATATATATATATATACATGAGCCCGTGGCCCCAAAATCTGCGGTCGTGGAAGACACCGCAGTCGAGATCTCCCGCCTGGTCGCTTTGGACTCCAGGCTTGGGCCCCGAGGCGGGGGCCGCGGCCACCTGAGACCAAGCCGTTTCACGGGTTCAACTTGCGATCGGTGCGAGGGAACGAGAATTGGAATGACCCCTATAAAGTAGGTGCGACAAGTAGGGAATCAGGGAAGGACCCCTATAAACCATCCCCTAGGTGCGATGAGTAGGGAATGAGAATTGGAATGAACCCGCCTATCAACCATGTGCGATGATTTCATTCAAGGGAATCTTCAGCTTCATTCCTGCATTCCCTGCTGAGCAGCAAGCAACCTGTTTCACGGGCTCCCAAGGGAAACCAAAGAGAAAGCAACGAGGTCCCTGTCCAAATCCCTGGAAAATACATGTCTTGGTAACAGAAAGCCAACTAGAACGCCCAAATGGGCCATAAAACCCATCTAAACCAATACCCATCGATTTCTATTCAAACTCACCGATCAAAAGGACACGTATGAGCCTGAGGGAAACCGAAAAAAGAGGGTCTTTCTGACAGGGGGGCCCCTCCATTTTCCTTTTAACTCCAAAAGTGGCAATTCCAATGGACACCACCAACTTAGTTTGTCAATTGTTGAAGCGGAAATCCAGTCTGAGGGATTTCAAAGGAACACCCAAGAGGTTGTCATGGGTCTATGAGGAGCTTGGCAAATATACCGAGAGGAATTCGGAATCATGTTTGCTGCGCATAGAAAAATCGTTACTTCTTGTGGCCCCCCACTGAGATGCGCCCGCGCACAAGGTGTATGCTTTTCTGAAGGCTTTTAAAGAGAGGGTATCGTTTTGGGGCAAACCAAAGGAAACCTCTCGACCGGAATTCGTCGGGCCATACATAAGGAAGAGCCAAGGAGCCACAGATAATTGAAGTCTGTATCAAATGGGGAACTATGGATTCCCAGTTACCAACGAATTTTAAGAGTTGGAAAGCACCGCAAAACCGGTTGGAAGTTGAATCCCTTAAGATGCTGTTAGGGTCTTTTTGCACCCACTAAAGTTCGCACCCAACCTCCATTTGCTTAAAGCTCCTGGAACAAATCAACATATCCAGTGATAGCTTCCCTTCAAAAACGGCTGGGAAAACACAAATAGTAAGCAGATGAATAACAACGTCAACAACAACAACAACAACAACAACAACAACAACAACAACAACAACAACAACAACAACAACAACAACAACAACAACAACAACAACAACAACAACAACAACAATAGTAATAATAATGATAGTAAAAATGATAGCAATGAAAATAATGATAATAAAGTAATAACACGAATAATCATAAATAAAAACACTAATAATGCAAATATTGATACTATTACTAATAATTTAAAGAACACTAATAATAATACCAATACTAATATCAATAACACTAATAATAATAACAACACTAATACGAATACTAATAATATTAGTGGAAATAATAACGCTAATAAAACAACATACCAATAATACTACTACTAATAATAAAACACTAAAAACTAATAACACTAAGAATACAGATTCAGACAAAAACAGGAAAACATGCAAAAGCACTGGAAAACAGGGGCCTCCACAGCGTTACACCCACTATTATTAGTGTTATTCGTAGTGTATTATTATGTTTAACACTAGTAGTATTATTCATATTAATACTATTATTGGTATTGTTATTATTCCGTCATTGCAAGGTGTCATTACAAGGAATCATCATCATGAAAGTCATTGCAAGGTGTCATTGCAAGGAATCATCATCATGCAAGGAGTCATTGCAAGGAGTCATGAGAGTCATTGCAAGTTGCATGGAGCCAAGTGCATGGAGTCAAGTGCAAGTTGCAAGTGCAAGGAGCTAAGTGCAAGTTGCAAGTGCAAGGAGTCAAGTGCAAGTTGCAAGTGCATGGAGTCAAGTGCAAGTTGCAAGTGCATGGAGTCAAGTGCAAGTTGCAAGTGCAAGGAGTCAAGCGCAAGTTGCAAGTGCAAGGAGTCAAGTGCAATTGACTTGCGAGGAGTTAAAATCTCTTCTTAGGGCGGCGGGGTAGTGCCGACGACACTCTACGAAAATCGACCCTCTGCGAGGATTGGCGTGGTCGAGGTGCAAAAACTCGTGTTTTGTTTGGCGATTTTGTTTTGGCTCGCGCGACCCTCTGCGGGGATTGGCGTGGTCGAGGTGCAACAACTCGTGGTGTTTTTTTGCGATTTTGTTTTGGCTCGCGCGACCATCTGCGGGGATTGGCGTGGTCGAGGTGCAAAAACTCGAGGTTTTTTGCGATTTTGTTCTGGCTCGCGCGACCCTCTGCGGGGATCGGCAGCCCGCGCGACCCTCAGCGGGGATCGAGGTTTTTTACGATTTCTGCGGTGCTTGCGCGACCCTCTGCGGGGATCGGCGTGGTCGAGGTGCAAAAACTCAAGGTTTTGTGCGACTTTTGTTGTTCGAACTGGTCCTCGGGGGTTGTCTCGTGGTTCGCGCGCCTGCTCCCGGAACCGGCGAGTCGCGGGTTCGATTCCCCCCTGGTCCGAGGGCGGGCTTCGCAAGCTGCACGGAGCAACTTGCATAGAGCAACTTGCGCAGAGCAAGTTTCACAGACCATTTTGCGCAGAGCAACTTGCACAGAGCAACTTGCACAGAGCAGCTTGCACAGAGCAACTTGCGCAGAGCAACTTGCGCAGAACAACTTGCACAGAGCAACTTGTACACAGACATTTGCACAGAGTCAGTTGCACAGAGCTTCTTGCACAGAGCAACTTGCACAAAGCAACTTGCGCAGAGCAACTTGCACAGAGCAACTTGCACAGAGCAGCTTGCACAGAGCAATTTGCGCAGAGCAACTTTGACAGAGCAACTTGCGCAGAGCAACTTGCACAGACTGAACAACTTGCACAGAGCAACTTGTACAGAGACATTTGCACAGAGTCAGTTGCACAGAGCTTCTTGCACAGAGCAGCTTGCACAAAGCAACTTGCGCAGAGCAACCTGCACAGAGCAACTTGCACAGAGCAGCGTGCGCAGAGCAACTTGCAGGGAGCAACTTGCACGGAGCAACTTGCACAGAGCAACTTGCGCAGAGCAACTTGCGCAGAGCAACTTGCACAGACCAGTTTGCGCAAAGCACCTTGCCCAGAGCAACTTGCGCCGAATGGTCACGGGGCTGTGATGCTTTCGGGCCAACCGTGGTCTAGTTGTATTAAGTGTCATTATTATTATTACATATTGTTAGTAATAGTATTATTTTTAGTGTTTGTTTATGACTAGTATTGGTTTGCTTATTTTTGTTATTAGTGTTATTATTACTGTTATTAGTGTTACTATTACTTTATTATTATTAGTATTAGTATTAGTGTTCTCAGTATTATTTTTCATTAGTGTTCTTCTTACTGGTGTGGTTATCATGATTATTAGTGTTTTTATTCTTAGTATTAGTACTATTATTTGCTTTATTGTTATTATTCGCGCTATTATTACTGTTATTCTTATGAATATGAGTATTACTACAACTGTTATGAAAATTATTAGTGTTATTCTTGTTATTAGAGTTATTATTCGTGTTGTTACTATTATTACAGGGTGTAACGCTGTGGAGGCCCCTGTTTTTTCCAGTGTTTTTGCTTGTTTTCAGCGTTTTTTATCTGAATTTGAGATCCGTGCTGTACATCTCAAATGACAAAACTGTCAGAAGAAGATGTCAGATGTCCAGATGTCAGCGCATGCGCATGCAGCCTTTTTTTCACCAGTAGCCGGCTCTCATTTCTATTGGATCAGACATCGTATTAGGACGCAGGCACACTTGTCTTCCCAAGCGAGAATAGAAACCAAACAGCTACGCAATATCAACTATAAAAAACGTTCTACTCACAGTTTTCGCACGCTCCTCCGCATCGAACATCATAGTGTCAATCTATCATCACCAAACACTATGCCAACATCAAATCTACCCTTGAATTACGGATGATACGTGTAGCTCATGCGCATCATTTGACCTTGCTCACCTGTTCAAATCAAGCACGCGCAAGAGGCGTGACAACTTGACTGACAATGCCTTCTCCAAATGGGCCATCTTGCGCTTGTTAAACGCCGGAGGCCGGTACCTGGGTCAACTGGATCTCCAACCTGCAATCGAACAAGCAACTGATCGGTCCTGGATTTCTTCTTCGAGGTGGGATCTGCGGAAGCCTCGCAAAAATGGCAATCAAACGCACGAAAGCAAAAACAAAATGACCTCCATTGGTCCATCCTCCCATCCTCCCGACCATTCATGCAGTCGATCATCCCAATCAGGCCAGAAGTCTTCAGATTCTCCTTGCCAGTCATGCCATCCAGACCAGCAGTCTTCAGGTCCTCCTTGCCAGTTCCAGTTCCAGTCCTATCAAGAAAGCAGCTTGCGTACAGTAATTATCTCAAAATGCAAACCCTTCTCCTCATTCGTCCCCTCCATCAGGTAGGGTCAGCCTCAGCGTGCTCTGCGCTTGCGACAGCGTCTCATATGCAAGCATGTGTCAAATGAAACGCATGAGAGTTGTCTCGCTGTTGCGATGCCCAACGATTTATGCAGTGGTTGTAGAAAAAACTGAGTCCGACGCTTCTGGAAGCCGTTCGTTCGCCAACCAACTCACCGCTTGAGCACACTGGTGGCACATTCAGCAATGACACCAAGCATACCCACAGTCTGCCTTTTTTTCGTGTGAACACAAATTCCGCAAAAATAGTTCAATCAAAAATCAAGCTTTTCCATGCGCCTCCAAGGTTTTACATGCAAAAAAAAACAAGCGCTTGAATGCCCCTAGCGTTGCCATTCACTCCAGCATCACCACTAGCATCACAGCCGCCACAAATAATGTTGAAAAAATAAGCCGCGATTTACCATGCTAAAAAATTCACGCCAAAAAAAACGTCAGGTGCCATGTTCTGGCCGGCGGCATCACCGCTAGCAGGTCGCGATAGCACCGCAAGCATCACCGAAAGCATCACCGCAAGCATCGCCGCAAACATCACCGCAAGCATCAGCGCAAGCATCCCTGCAGCATCACCCACAGCATCACCCAGCTCCACTACGCGATCCGCTCGATTCAAAGCGGGCATTCCCGGCAGGGAGGCTCCACGCGAAGATCCGCGACCTCAAGCGTGAGGCCGCACTGCCCGCTCATCAACCACAGGCTGCGAACCTGCAACCGAACGCGCGCGGTTGCGTGCAAGCGTGGCGGGGCGGCCAGCAGGCGCGCCGGTAGCGTCCCAAAAGCGTGCGTAGGCTGGCAGCTTAGCCTTCAGCAGCCATTCGCCGCCGCGAGACTGCCGCACGGAGGGCAGCAGCCGCTGGCGCACAGCTTCGGGCGTGAGCTTTGAGCCAAAGACGGTCTCGGAGGCGGCCGCCAGCTGCTCCACCAGGTCGTCTTCTGCCCGCTCCCAAAAGAGCTTCGTGGGCTCGTCGGTCGCGAAGCTCACGCTGGGACGCTGGCCCTCGGCAAAAGCTTTGACCTAAAAGGACTCAGAAATCGAATTGCGCAAACCATATTTAGCGCAACCTGGACGTTTGAGGTTGCCGTGGTCTTCTTGCGTGCGGAGAAGGCGTTCAGGCGCTGCGTGTCGCCCTTGCGGAGCATGGTGTTGCGGCGCCGGGCATAGAAGAGGACATAAAACCTGTGCTTCTGAGCGTTCATGGTGTTGAGCACGTTGCAGTACGTGCGAAGCCATGAGAACGTCTGTTCACAGATGCTGGTGTTCACGCCCTGTAGCCTCTTCTCGATTTTCTTGACAACCAAAGGAAAACACTTGCAGGTAGCGGAATGGCCTTTCAGCACGGTCATAGGTGACACAGTTCAGCTTCGGCAGCTTGGGCACACACTCCTCAAGCGTCTTGAAGACCACGGCATTGTTCTCTGGGTGAGTCATCTCTTTCACCCCGACTATCAGGCTAGTCTTCGTGTCGATCAGCATGAACCAGCCATTGAACTTCTTCTTGATGATCCCATCCTTTCGTGCCCTGCCAGCGGCCAGCGTGAGAAGGAGCCTGCGAATCGCATTTGGCTGCTGTCTTTTCGTGTCCATCCATTGCGGCACTGAACACAGCGCTCTTCTCCTGCTTGGACAACACCGACGAATGCCACCAATTGCGGTGCTCCTTGAGCAAATCCTGCGACAAGGGGTTGTCCACATGGATCCCCAAAATCTTGTCGATCCGGTCGAGCTTGCACAATGTTCCCCACATCTCACCTGCCTCTGACAGGACATTGACATAGTGAAGATGTCCTTCGTCACGTCCGCAGATGGGTCGGGAAGGTGGACCCTAGCAGCGGGAGTGCCACTCATGAACTCGCGATGTTTGCGCACCACGTAGTTATGAAGAGGAACCCGATCTCCACTGTCACAGATCCGCACGAGGTGAAAGATTTGACGGCATCGATGCACCTCCCGTTCCCATACGCTTTTGGAAGTAGACACCATGGGGTGGCAAGAAGTGCCGGAGTCTGGGCAACTTTTCCATTTCTTCCTCGTACTCCTGTAGGATCTCATCGAGGAGAATTCGGTGTCGGAAGACTCTAGCTTGGCAAGGAGCTGGACCAGCCATCAAAGAAAACCAGGGATCTCTTACTAGAATTTGTACAATTGCAGCTTTGTATTCAGCCAAGATGCTGTTTCAAGGACCGGACATGCGTTGGTTCATGAACGTGAGCGAGCAGATTAAACCAGTTGTTGTTTGACTACAGAGTGGGATTGTATTGCGTGAGATCGGACTTCTAACATTAGTTTATATTTGTTTATGCTTATAACGAGTACACAATATCATTAATAGAAGGAACATATGAAATAAGACATATGCTACTTTGCCATGAACACTTCCAAGTATCTACTCTGTCACACCCTAGGTCCCTTTTCTCACTCCTGGGCTCGGGGGGAGGGGGGAAGCATGAACAGAACACGTCCCAGTGGCTACTCTATCACACCCTAGGTCCCTTTTCTCACTCCTGGACTGGGCTCCCGGGGGGGGGGGGGGAAGATCAACAAAAAAAATACTCTTCCCCCCCCCCCCAGATCCAAGCCTAGACAGCCCCATGTGTATTCAAACAGTCTCAAGCCTAGACACCCCCATGTGCATTCAAAGGTCTATAAGATCATACTATGGAAGCCCCTACTCTGAAACAAATACAACTACAAACATGCTTGGTCAAAAAACACATGAAACAGAAACAGTGGAAAAACAGGGGCCTCCACAGCGTGACCATCTGTATTAATAATACTAATACTAATAATAACAACAGTAATAATACTAATACTAACAACAATAACAACAATAAGAATAACAATAGTAATACTAACAATAATAACAACAATAATAATAACCATAGTAATACTAACAATAACAATTATAAAACAATTCGTTAAGAAAATGGAAGCCCATGACCCGAAAACTCAGAGCTCAGCTCAGCTCCCTGGACCCGAGAGCCCCGGCATTCAGCTGCCGAGGCAACCGCTCGACGTGGCAGCAGATCGAGGCGGCCTACGAGAGCCGGCCGAACGGAGGCGTCCCCCAAAAAGGACACGGCTCAAACCTCGTGCCGTAGGAGTTCTTTTTTTTTTATGAGTCCCCACTGGGAAACTTTTTGACCCAACCTCGGTATGAGTGTGAACTACGGACCATTTGGTCCTCAAATAAGGAAGGATTCTAAAAAGCCAACGCCCGTGGCTCCCACCCCGCGCCTGCGCTCCTGCATTGCCCATGCTCGGCCATCGCAAGCACGGCCACTAAAACGCCATGCTGCAGCGGAGTCGTTGAGTCTGGTGCATTCCCCCGGTGCGCGCCTCATGTTGAAAATTATCGGAGGTGGTATAATTTTCATGCCACACAAAGGAATGCCATGTCCAGAACTTGCAATCGGCGTGTCTTTTCGCAGCGTTTTATTGGGACTCCGTCAAATATGCTTAAAGCGGACTGCCGCAGTGTCTTTTGCGTGGCAGAGCTCTAGCAGTGTCCCAATGCGGTGGCTGTAAAATCCGTTCGGGCCAGTGCATTCACAGATTACTTGGACAAGAGAGGACCGGGTTTCGTATATGTATATATATATACATATATCATATATACATATATGTATGTCTGTATGCACCTCCCTTTGGACATCGACCCCCAAACTCTTAAAGTGGGTCCAAGAGGTTCTGCTAAAACCCGCCCAAGGGAAACACAGGGAACCCTGTCAGCGTCAAAGCCCCCTGTGAACCCAAAACTGGAAGCACAGACGCGGTACGTGCCAGGCCCCCTGTTTCAACATACTGTGGATGGACGAAATCCATTCCGCAGCAAATGGACACCCAGGGGTTCCATTGTTTATGGGTGTTTGCAGGAAAATTATCATTCCAGGGTTTCTTAGGTAGGATGTTGTCCATCCATTTAAACACGCATTGTTGAAACAGTCTGCTTTTGGCTTCCCTTTGAAGGTGAGAGTCTTGTCACAAATTTTGCTCCAAGCTCCCGGCCTGCCGGCTCCTGGCATCGAACACCAAGCTTCGCTTGGAGATGGCTATGCAGGTTTATGCAGGCCTTATTATCAGCCCCGCAAAAATCAGGTAGAAGCATAACATGGAACCCGAACAACATCCTTTGGGCATCCACAAACCTGTTGAGCTCCATGTGAACAACGTACGGGAGTATCCATAAGCCATAAGCCTGGTAGATCTGATCGTCGTCTCCTTTGACACAGCAACCAGCATGGCCCTCTATTTCGGACATCCCGGCTGCATGCCAAAAAGAGTTGGGCGAGTGTTTCAGGGGGATGGCATTTTTGGGCATGAACCCAAACATCCAACTGTTGGGTAACTGGTCTGACAAAATGACGGAGCATTGTATAGCCTGTCAAGGTGTTGGTCACTAAATAAAATAGGGGCGCTTCTATGGAAACGTCTTCCTGGCTAAACGATCCAGGCATGTTGTATAGCCAGGACGGTTGCGTCTGAAGTATTCAAACTAAAGCCTAAGATGCGCTCAGCATCTGTAGATGCTGTACGACGGCTGAAAAGTACCCGCTGGAAGAGACCGGAGGTGTGTTCTACTCAGTCGACATCATGTTTGGGCGTAGCATGACAGCAAACATCTCAAAGCCCCATGTTAAAGAACCATCATCGAAATCAAAACACATTATCTCCCTGAAATTTTGGGCACATGCCCACATCATAGCGCCTCTGTGATGGAGCTGTCCTCAAGCGATCTGATGATCCCCTCGATCTTGGCCGCGGCTGAGGCTGCGGTGACGGCTTCTGAAGTTGGTACCTGTTGTTGGAAAAGAGAAACACAAGTTCATGTTTTAAGTCGATACTTAGTACTTTTATTCTGTTTTCCAGTAACAGCAGAAGAAGGGCAATACCGCAAAACATGCTGGATCCAATAGGTGTCACAGTTACGACTCGTTCCCAATCTGCAGGTGCCATGAAGTGTGCATCACGAAATCCGTGATATGGTGTACGCTGGAAGAAAGGAACACCAGGTCAAGATGTATGCGGCATGCATCAAGACGACCCTTTTCCCAGTCGTTTGGGACAAGTGTGGCATGTTCAATGTGAGGGAGGCGATCTCAAATCCGTAGTGGACACCACTCTCAAAAGAACAAAACCACTACATACGACCCTCTGGCATATGGATCTTGCCCAACCACTGGGGCGCTGGCAGCATGAGAAATGGCCTGCGACAAATGGGCAAGGTCCGGTCGAAGCTCATGAGATGAATCCCAGGTCTGGGTGTACAGTGTACAGGTGTTGTATACGGTGAGTAAATCTGTGTAGATATGTCAAAGGGTACCTACTCCAGAAACACACCGTCTTGGTTGTAGCTGACAACCTGCCACTCACCGGGCGACTTGTCAGAAACCGGACGCCGTTTTGGACTTGGTGCCCAGGCAGTGGTGGGCGAAACAACTCCGGCTGCACTGTGAGAAACAAATGATCCATTTGCCCGTAGGTACACATGAGGGTTCTTTTTTTAGAAACGAAACGGACCATGGGCGAAGGGTGTGTTACTGGGGTAACTGGGATCCGCTGGAAAAGGGAAGCCCATTTTGAGACAAGCCCATGTCTCCCAAGGAGTCCTTAGCGCGCTGGGATGGTGGCAGCTTCCCCCCCAATCGGTGGTTTGGACTGGTGGTTTGGTGGGTTGAGGGGCGGTTTCCCATCTACCCTCTACAAGGGCCAGCGCTCAAATCCACAAACCACCAATCCAAACCACCAATTCGGGGCTACTTGAAAAATGGCGCTTCACGAGGAAAAACAACAACAAAACACGAGAAAATAAAGGCCTGCTGCGTCTTCACCACCTGCGCGAAACAGGGTTCAACTCGATGTGTGGGTGGTTCTGAAGGACCCCTATGGTGCCGGGATCCTTACAATAAAAACACCTGAACATTGCCTTGTTTTCTGGTGGTTTCCCTTGTACATGGTGGTTTCCAACCTTATTTTGGTGGAAATAGCCATGTTTCAAATGGGCAAAATGCATCTATTAAGGAGCCCTGCGGTGTGCATCCTATTGGTTCCCCTTTCTTTCTAAAGGGGGGGGTTGACCTTTCCAGAATCCCCCTGCTGGTTTCTGCTTCCTAGCTTGGAAACCAAAGTAGAAGCAATGTTAGAGGGGATCATATTGAGGGAACCTGATATTTGTTGGGGTGTTGTGAATGCGGGGCAAAACAACCTGCGAAAAACGCGGACAATCCCATAATTTGCTGGCTTGCACAAATTAAAACCAGTTGTCCTCCTGCCAGATGGTATATATAGTTTCCCTATCTACAACCATTCCACACCATCCAAAGGCGAGTCTCCACTATTGCAAGGCTTTGTCTCTAAACCGGACTCCCCCCCGAATCGCAAAAGCAAACCGAAAGCAAGAAAATGAGCCTTGGGTGCCCGACGTAACCCAAAAACGAACACCTTTCAAAAAACATGCTGCAGTTGTTTCCCTAACAGCAATCCGAACCCTTTGGGGGGGGGGGGTGCAGGGAACGCCTGAGGTTTGTCGGGTTGGCCGTTGTCGGGCCTTGCTGCCGCCCGCAATTTCGTGTTGGTGGGCATCAACCCCCGAGAAAAAAAAAGTCGCACTTTATGTACCAAAAGGTCCCACCTACAACACACCGCGCTCGCAAACCCACTAAGGATTGAGAACAAAAAACAAGTTCTGCAGTCCGGTCGCCTGAGCACGCAAGCATCTTGGTCTTCTCACCAGGGCCTGGCAAGAGATATGAGCAAGGCAAGACGAACACCGTGAGCCACGGTCAAAATCGCTTGTTTGTTTGCCCAGGATGTAGTGAGTTCAACATGTATCTTCAAAATAGGCCATAATCTACTGGAAACTCACAGTTTGACCCAACCTCACATATCGAACTTCCCGCGTTACCATAGAAGTGCGGAAGGAACCCCTTTCTAAATCCGAGAGGAAAGCAGTCTTCCAAAAACAAGTGCCGAACTTTCAGGTTCGTGGGTGGAATTAATTTCTCCTAGGGCCGAAATGTAAACCACGAAAGACCGCCTTTGGAGTGGGCGACCAAAAGGAAACCAAGCATGGCTGGATTTCATGGAATATGCTGACCCCCATAAAGGAAAGGGACAACTCCAAGACCTCAACCTCGATTCTGGCTGCATTCGTGAATGCAACTATTCACGTTTCGTCCGTCACGGGGCGACAAGGACGTGTAACAACCTTCAAGGCGCCTGAGGTGCATGCCAGTCCAACGCCTGAGCAAAGTGGCTTTGTCCTGGACTCCTTGACACACAATTATTGGAACATTTGTGAAGTTCGCAAGATTGGCCTCACAACTTACCCTGGTGCTTTGCTAAACCATCACTGGTTGGAGTCCTTTTGGGGAAAACCACCAAGTATTGGCGGGTCAGAAGCCTTGAAAGGACCACCTGCCCTGCTCCAAGATAAGTTGAGCCGAATCTGAGCTTTCTGCTGCCCTGGAACTGGCCACAGGGCTCCTGCCGGAAAGGCAACGGGCATGGCTTTCTTTGAGTCGGTTCTTGTCGTACGATTCAGCGCTAACCCCACCAAAAACCGTTGGTTCCGGAAACAGCCCCTATTCATCATGGCGGGTTTCAACTCGTGCCATGTCTTGGCCCTAAACAGAGGTCCTGCTGAAGTTGGGGTACTGGATGTTATGGAAACCAAAGGGAAGCCGATGCATTTCATTTTTTGGGGAGGTTCTCTCATGAGACAAACCCACACGTCGGCTTGGCGAGATGCATTTTGCCTTTCGCATGTGACAGGAATTGCTATGTGCCAAGGTCCCCCAATCTTGTTGTCCGTTCTTCATGTCCTTTTCATGTGCCTGTGTGACATGAGTCCTT
>CAUJNA010000613.1:572500-582500 GCA_963377175.1 Effrenium voratum | reverse complement strand
ACGATTTCCCAAGCTAAAATTCTAAAAGAAACGGACCCCAAAGAAATGAGCCTTCATAACGATGTTAACCTCTAAGTGAGCTCAGCTCGCCAAAATTCAAGAATAGCTCGGTGCCAATGGGCATTTGCAAAGCTGGAAAATCCAGGTGCTCCTGATAGCCAACAGGGCGTGTCATAGGGACTGCCAAAATGGTGGTGTTCTTTTTGGTTTCCGTTTTAGGCCCCCGAAAACGGTGGCCTCCAAGAAAACCTTCAAACGCTCACCTCCAACTTGCCCGCGGCAGCTGATCCCCGGGGCTATGAAAGCGGTAAGCAGGCAGTCTGGTCAAATTGTGCATCGGCAACACGCCAAACAACCTCGAACCTTTTGGGTGCAACGCATCGTACAATCACCCCGTGACATTACAAACTGTTCTAATTAGGCGAGTCTCCACCAAACCACTACCCCCAAGAGAAAAGATGGGGTTGGAGAACTCTTATGTAACCACCACATGGTTGTGTAACATGCGGTCTTTCCGTGAGTGGTCAAGAAGAGTCCCTTGATAGTGGTACAGTTGTGGAATGCGAAACAACCAATCTTCTTTGACAGCTGCTTCTGAGTTCTGATTTCAGAGCTACAGCCAGGAGAGCCATTGCAACCTAGTGGCAGTGTGACTAGTGACTCTTAGAGGCCATAAAGGAGCAGGGAACCCAACTTATTAAGGGTCGCCTATTTGGCCATGAGTCAAAATCCCGTACCCCCAGTGAACATCCCAATCCCAACTAAAATAGGTTCTAAAATAGGTGTTGCACCTACCCCAAAATGGTACCATTGGTTTTGACCCACAGCCATTTTGAGACACCCTCAGAATGGTGAATGGATCAATTACCCCGACGCAATGAACTTAAGGTCAAGGTCCCGGTACGTTCCCTTTTGCCGTCCAAGCGACGGGGTCCGTGCAGGTCACCCACGACACTGTCCATGCTGCGCATGGCTCGCACCACGTCCATTGCTTTATGGATACAGCGGGACCCCTTTATGGTGTTTTAAGGAAGTCCAAAATGAAACCACGAGGTTTGCAGTAGAAAGCACCCTCTTCTAAGTGGACGGCAAGCAAAATATTGCAGTTGACCTTGAAATCTGCAGTTGGTTGAGTTGCTCTAGATTTCGGGACATCCACGAGTGCAACAGCAAGGAACCAGTCTGAAGACATTCAGTTCATTCTGTATTGCTTAAGTTGCGTGCATCTCCGGTCAAAGAATGCTTGCACATGTCATCACTTGGCACAGCTGACTGGGCCTTGAGCCGTGCGTGTAACCGCGCAGTGAGGTGCAAAACTCCAGTCTTTGTTGACACCGTGTTGTCTGGTGGACGAATGAAGGACTAAGGAATCCACAGGAATCCGGCCCAACTAAGGTGGGCTCTTTTCTGAATTCAAATGATTCAATGATCCAACAAAGGGCACCTAGTGAGAATCCAGATGATTCAATGGACCCAAACGGTGTCGTGCACACATTCGGAATCCGAATGACACAATGGCACAACAAGGGGCGCTGGGGGCGCGCATCGATTTAACCGCTCTCACAAGAATACCCGACAATATCACCCAGAGGGTCCAAGTACCTCCTGAGGATGGCTTCTGGGGGGTAAAAAGGGGACTACGCACTACCGAGGTACTTGGACCCTCTGGGTAACCTTAAACTTTGGGGCTTCTTCTGACAAATCCACCCGAAGCACCCTGCACCCCGGCTCGGGCTGGGGTCCTCTGCTCTGTCCTGGCGAGTTCTTCGATTCTCTTCCAAAACAAGCAAAGAACTTATGCGGTTCCAACACTTATGGCGGTTTCCTGCATGGCCGAAACAAAGTGTTCCTAAAATGGGTCTCAAAAACGACAGCTTCCTCAAAAAAAACAGAAAGTTTTGAGAGTTCTGTTGGGAGTCCTGTGCCAACATGGTTGCCCCTCTGTCGAGTCGTTCTTTTTTTGTCCTCTGAAAGTCTCAGCGAGGGTGAATGGAGCAACATATTTGCTGAGAACATGAAAACTCGAAAGCACGTTGACAAGGCCTCCTTTACAGCCATGGTTCAGCTAGAGTGGGTGAAGCTGAGGGTCTTGAAAGCTGTCCTTCCGCCACCATTCCGCTTGTGTGTTTACCCAAATGCGGACATGGGAAACTGGGGGTCCGGCCTTCTGGTTTTTGTGGGACATTTCGGGACCCCCCTCCTCGTCCGGCCCAAACTAACAGTAGATCAGTATTTTCGTGAGTTGCTCATGCAGGTATAGGTATACAATATAAATGTAAATATATATATATATATATATAATATAGTACCCCGCCTTCCTCCCGCGGCCCAATACCCACCTGTCTGATCTTCCCATATATATATATACACATGTGTATATAAAAATGTATATATTAAATTATAGATATATGAGGGGGCTTCCTCAAGGCCGCTGGTCCTTCACAGGGCGAGTGCTCTCGCGCTTCGGGCGGCCAGCACCCTGATCAACCTGGGGCAAGACTGCGACGGACTTGCCCTATAGGGGTTTAACAGCATATGCAGCAAGTTGATGGGCACATACTACATATATATACATATGAGGAGCGGACGAAACACTTTACTTGGCCCTAGTACTTTTTTGAACGTTATCGTTTTTGGGGGAGACCTTATCGTTTTACAGTGTTTTCGAGCTTTCGCAAATCCGGCTCTAACAACGCAACTTTGTAGTACAAGTCTAGTACGCGAAGTACACTTCCGCATCTCCAGCTCGAAAATCGCAACTTTGTAGTACAAGTCTAGTACGACAAGTACACTTCCGCATCTCCAGCTCGAAAATCGCAACTTTGTAGTACAAGTCTAGTACGCGAAGTACACTTCCGCAGCTGCAGCTCGAAAATCGCAACTTTGTAGTACAAGTCTAACAAGTCTAGTACGCGAAGTCGCAACAGTCTAGTACCCAGCATCTCCAGCTCGAAAATCGCAACTTTGTAGTACAAGTCTAGTACGGAAGTACACTTCCGCATCTCCAGCTCGAAAATCGCAACTTTGTAGTACAAGTCTAGTACGCGAAGTACACTTCCGCAGCTCCAGCTCGAAAATCGCAACTTTGTAGTACAAGTCTAGTACGCGAAGTACACTTCCGCAGCTCCAGCTCGAAAATCGAAAAACTTTGTAGTACAAGTCTAGTACGCGAAGCACACTTCCGCAGCTCCAGCTCGAAAATCGCAACTTTGTAGTACAAGTCTAGTACGCGAAGTACACTTCCGCATCTCCAGCTCGAAAATCGCAACTTTGTAGTACAAGTCTAGTACGCGAAGTACACTTCCGCATCTCCAGCTCGAAAATCGCAACTTTGTAGTACAAGTCTAGTACGCGAAGTACACTTCCGCAGCTCCAGCTCGAAAATCGCAACTTTGTAGTACAAGTCTAGTACGCGAAGTACACTTCCGCATCTCCAGCTCGAAAACCGCAACTTTGTAGTACAAGTCTAGTACGCGAAGTACACTTCCGCAGCTCCAGCTCGAAAATCGCAACTTTGTAGTACAAGTCTAGTACGCGAAGTACACTTCCGCAGCTCCAGCTCGAAAATCGCAACTTTGTAGTACAAGTCTAGTACGCGAAGTACACTTCCGCATCTCCAGCTCGAAAATCGCAACTTTGTAGTACAAGTCTAGTACGCGAAGTACACTTCCGCAGCTCCAGCTCGAAAATCGCAACTTTGTAGTACAAGTCTAGTACGCGAAGTACACTTCCGCAGCTCCAGCTCGAAAATCGCAAGCTGGTAGTACAAGTGTAGTACGCGAAGTACACTTCCGCAGCTCCAGCTCGAAAATCGAAACTTTGTAGTACAAGTCTAGTGCGCGAAGTACACTTCCGCAGCTCCAGCTAAAGTCGCAACTTTGTAGTACAAGTCTAGTACGCGAAGTACACTTCCGCAGCTCCAGCTCGAAAATCGCAACTTTGTAGTATAAGTCTAGTACGACAAGTACACGCATCTCCAGCTCGAAAATCGCAACTTTGTAGTACAAGTCTAGTACGGGAAGTACACTTCCACAGCGTTCCAGCTCGAAAATCGCAAGTTTGTAGTAACAGTCTAGTACGCGAAGTACACTTCCGCAGCTCCAGCTCGAAAATCGAAACTTTGCGGCGCAAGTCTAGTACGAGAAGTATACTTCCGCATCTCCAGCTCGAAAATCGAAAAATTGTAGTGCAAGTCTAGTACGCGAAGCACACTTCCGCAGCTCCAGCTCGAAAATCGCAACTTTGTAGTACAAGTCTAGTACGCAAAGCGCACTTCCACAGCGTTCCAGCTCGAAAATCGCAACTTTGTAGTACAAGTCTAGTACGCGATGTACACTTCCGCATCTCCAGCTCGAAAATCGCAACTTTGTAGTACAAGTCCAGTACGCGAAGCGCACTTCCGCAGCTCCAGCTCGAAAATCGCAACTTTGTAGTACAAGTCTAGTACGCGAAGTACAATCTAGTACGCGAAGTACACTTCCGCATCTCCAGCTCGAAAACCGCAACTTTGTAGTACAAGTCTAGTACGCGAAGTACACTTCCGCAGCTCCAGCTCGAAAATCGCAACTTTGTAGTACAAGTCTAGTACGCGAAGTACACTTCCGCAGCTCCAGCTCGAAAATCGCAACTTTGTAGTACAAGTCTAGTACGCGAAGTACACTTCCGCATCTCCAGCTCGAAAATCGCAACTTTGTAGTACAAGTCTAGTACGCGAAGTACACTTCCGCAGCTCCAGCTCGAAAATCGCAACTTTGTAGTACAAGTCTAGTACGCGAAGTACACTTCCGCAGCTCCAGCTCGAAAATCGCAACTTTGTAGTACAAGTGTAGTACGCGAAGTACACTTCCGCAGCTCCAGCTCGAAAATCGCCACTTTGTAGTACAAGTCTAGTGCGCGAAGTACACTTCCGCATCTCCAGCTCGAAAATCGCAACTTTGTAGTACAAGTCTAGTAAGCGAAGTACACTTCCGCATCTCCAGCTCGAAAATCGCAACTTTGTAGCACAAGTCTAGCACGCGAAGTACACTTCCGCAGCTCCAGCTCGAAAATCGCAACTTCTCAGTACAAGTGTCGTATTTACGAAGCACACCTTGGCAGCTCCAGCTCGAAAGTGGCGACTCGCCTTCTCGTTTTACGGTGGCCACGCAAGGGTCCCACCCTAGCTAAGTTGCAACTGCAGGGGTTATTATAGAGCCGTGTGTTCGCTAAGGGTTATCGTTTTTGGGGGAGACCTTATCGTTTTCCATGGTTTTGGCATGTGCTATGCAAAAACGTACCCCGCCTTGATAAAGTGGTCTTCGCGTGTTTTGTCCGTGGCTCATATATGTATATGTATACACATCCAATTTTCTTCTGGGGGTAGTGGTGTCGGGGAGATGCAACGATACTACAACTTCTTTACGTATCCGACACCATGCGAGAAAAACAAAAACGCACACACCCAAACAACCTTGCGACAAGCATATCCTTTCGCCGTTAAATGTGCGAAAATGTCACCAGGGCAAGCAAAACGAGGAAATGCCAAAATACAACTTTTCAAGTTTCATGTCCAACAGGTGGTTGACAATAGGGACGACATGACAGAATAAAACACGCACGCACGCACGCAAGCACGCATGCACGAACCCACACAAACACAGACACACTCAGACACACACAGACACACACAGACACACAGACACAAACACACAAACACACACAGACACACTCAGACACACACACACACAAACACACACATACACACAGACACACACAGACACACTCAGACACGCTCAGACACACACAGACACACTCAGACACGCTCAGACGCAGAGACACACATAGACACACAGACACAGACTGCAGAATGAGAAATGTGGTTCCGAGGGTTGTGCGCGTACCGGATGTAGGCCTTGCATCTAAACAGGTTTACTGAGCATGAGCATTCCATGCCTTGAAGCGAAGCGTGGCGGCATTTCCAGCATGATCCAAACAGAGTGACGTGGCAATTTTCCCTAGGTCGCTGGTAGTGGATTCACGCATCATCCGAAGAAGGGTTGAAGCAAAAGTGGCATCCGAACAGTTTAAACCGCCACACGGCGCCCACTCCCCACCAACCGTAGCTGGCAAAAGCGAACATCATGCGTCAGCATGCCGGCGGTTCCATTCTGGCTGGTCGAGGGGATCACTCTAGGCAGTTGAAAGCCGTGTAGCGTATTCTGGTCAATGACCGGCGTTTTCCAGGAATCCCTGAAGTCCCGCACATCCCTTCCTTTTTGGGACGGATGTCGAGGGCTCCGAGACCGTGCCGAAGAGAACTGTCGTGACTGGTGCCTGGGCAAGACTGAGCGTCTCTCATCACGGCGATCCCGTTCGCGAGAGCGGCCGCTGCGGTCACCCCGGCGTGTGGCCGGCGTTCGAGACCGACTGTCCCGACAAGGCATGACTGAGGCTTAGTTACTTTCAAGGGAAGAACACGCTTGCAGACTTTCGTACGGAAGCAGAGTGGCAAACTGGCTCAGCACAGTAGGTCTTGACGACAAGGGCAAACCCTACATGACCTGCGTTTCTGAATTTGCGCCTACTCAAGGCAAAACACACAATCAGAGCACATGGCACCGTCAGGTTTGAATTTTGCTCCTTGTCCCCCTATTTCTTGTGAAACTAAAAGGCCAAAGCAGCCGTCAAAAGTGAGACTTTTCTTGCGGGACAAATGCTGCAACGCCTTCCGGCATGCTCAAATGGCTTCGCAAAGCCCACCTGTGATCCGCTCTTCCACGCCCTGCGTCATACCAGATGTTAGCCGCTTGCTCTGAATGCACCCCACCAGTTTTCGAGGTGCAGTGAATCTGTCTCAGGAACGCACGACCATAGACAGCCACAGAGCGTGGCTTGGTCACATTTGAGCGGGCCCATGCTTTTTGGAGGCATTGAATCAGGGCCAGTGCAACATGCTCACCCAAATTTGTAGCGGGGTGGGCCCTACAAAAGAAGCCACAGGGTGGAAGCCACGACGCATCTTTTGGGTTCCATGGGCGGACCATTCAATGGCCGAAGCCGCTAATGGGCATGGTGTTGTGCGCCCAAGCTATCGGCCGGGTTGACGTGCGCCTGGATGTTGACGGTGGGGCAGACACTGACAAGAAGAGCTTTGAGTTGATCCTGAACCTCCACAAGTTCTACGCGCTGCACCCTTGTACTGAGTGACTCATGTGTTACAGCACCCCTGCTACTGCTGTCAGAGCACGCCGCATGTTCTGAGTGTCAAAGTTGAGCTTGGGGTATGGTCTTGGAGTGAGTCTTGCGGCACCGTGTTGGGTCGTTGCAGCAAAGCATCTGTTCCTTGGGCTTGTTCTGCAGTATCACTTAACGTCGGGAGAACTGATGGAGGTCCTAAGGCGCATTGTTGTCCATGTTGTTGATTGGAAAAATTGGGTCACTCCACAGGCTGCCCAGCCTGACCAAAGCAAACGGCCACATTGTGTGGCGTCGGTTGCGGGTTAGGTTAGTCACAAGGATTTGAAAAGCACTGAAACATGTGCAGACGAGGCAACAAAGTCCGGTACCACCAGCTCGGCTAAGATCCCCGTGCAACAGTTAGTGCTCGCACCCAACAACCCTTGTGGAAATCTTCTGGGAAACCCTGGTAAAACCCTCCTAGAACCCTCGTAGGAACCTTACCGCAGGGCCGCCCCAGACCACCGGAACCTATCTGGGCTGAGACCCCGAAGCTTGCAGCTGTGGGGGAAAAAGTAGCAATCAATACTATGTAGCCCAGAAAGCCCACAGTCCAAATGTCAAATGTCCATTCAAAGCGCCACCATCCACACAATACCAGTGCAACGGTGTAGCTATGCAACAAAAATGATTGGTTTAGCGGGTGGGTTGGCAAGCCGTCCTTCGCAGCGCTGTCCAAGGAGTAGCCCAAGCTTGCCAAGCCCGTGTCCGGGTGTATGTCGGCCTCGGTGTCCCGATGCGCATGCATCTGCTCACGCTTGTCATTGTTCTCTTGCTTGTCCTTGTTTTCCGTGCATGTCCTTATCGTGCTTGTCCTTCTTATCACGCCTCTCCTTCTTCTCACGCTTGTCCTTCTTCTCGTGTTTCTCCTTCTTCTCGTGTTTCTCCTTCTTCTCGTGTTTCTCCTTCTTCTCGTGTTTCTCCTTCTTCTCGTGTTTCTCCTTCTTCTCGTGTTTCTCCTTCTTCTCGTGTTTCTCCTTCTTGCTGCGTTTCTCCTTCTTGTCCTTATTCTTCTTGGGTTTGCCGTCCTTTTCCTTGTGGTCCTTGTGCTTGTCAACCTGGCCGGCGTCATCCTCACCCCGCTCCGTCTCATCTTCGCTGAGGCTGGATGCAAAGATCTCACTCAAATGGTCGGTGTCAGGCTCGAGGTTGCTTGGGCGCTGGTGCTGGTGCGAGCTGGCACTGGCACTCCCACTGGCCTGATCTGCGACTATGACAGTTTCTGCCAATTCCAGCGATGTCGGGGCCGGGCCGCTTCCATCACCGGCTGGAGAAACTGGTTGTTGGCAAAGCGACTCCTGATTCCAGTCGCTTCTAACTTCTAACAAAAAAGAAATGCGCATCACACACCGTTGGTCTGTCAGTTTGAGAGTCTGCCGGTCATTTGTCGACCGGAAGCTTGTGAAAAAAGGCACAGCACAACACGCGTGCAACCCGTTCAACTCCGACCCCTTCGAACCGTATCGAAGCAAACCTATCGTGAAACCATGCTGAACCTGGTTGAGTTGGGCTGAGTCATCATTCAACAAATCAACTCAGACAAGCCGCTGAACATAAGATACCCCAATCAAAACTAATCTGCCAACTGAACCTGCGCGCCGGTATTCGATTCTCGCCTGCCTCAACCTCGTGCGGCAACGCCTCGGCTGACGGCCCCTGGCCTGATGGCTGCTCGGCTGATGGCTTGACGGGTGAGCTCGGGGGACACGCAACATCAGTGGGCATATCAGCAGGCTTGTCAGCATTTTAAGGACCATTGAGGACAGGCTGCTCGCCATTGACGCCACCGTCACGGGCGCTTGCAGATGGCTGTGTGTGCCCCCAAGGAAAGGCACCGCACTGCTGTCAGACTCCAAGCTGCTGATGGACACATCAGAGGTGTCAGCGCTTTCATCACACACGGCGCCCCAACCCGGCGATTTGCAACTGCTACAATCTAGGCCAATTTATTCCAGAATCTCTCCCACGAAGTCTCTGACAGTGGCCACACCAAACCAAAATTCTCTAAGTTCACCCGGTTCAGCTAAATATCCTAAGTCGCGCCTCAGTGGGTCGCAAATCCTCAGGCGCAGCCAGAATTCCTTAGGTGCAGCAAAAATTCCTCAGGCGCCGCCAGAATTCCTTAAGTCCAGCCCAAATTCCTTAAGCGCAGCCAAAATTCCTTAAGTCCCGCAAAAATTCCTTAAGTGCAGGGTTAATTAGCTTAAATTCAGGGGAGGGGTGCACTTAAGGATTTTGGCCTTTGCCCGAGATGAAGTTCGAGGTGAAATTAGTGTTTTTCCTTGCCAAAACAACGTTTTGGAGCTTGAAAAACACTAATTTCACCTCGAACTTCATCTCGGGCAAAGGCCAAAATCCTTAAGTGCACCCCGCCCCTGAATTTAAGCCAATTAACCCTGCACTTAAGAATTTTTGCGGGACTTAAGGAATTTTGGCTGCACTTCAGGAATTTGGGCTGGACTTAAGAAATTCTGGCGCGCGCCTGAGGACTTTTTGAATTTTGGCTGAACTTAAGGAATTCTGGCCCCCACCTAAGGATTTTTTGGTTGCACCTAAGGAGTTTTTGGCTGCACAAAAAGAATTTTGAATTCTGCCCACGCCCAAGGAGTTTTTGCTGCACCTAAGGAATTTTGGCTGCACTTAAGGTATTTTGGCTGCACTTGAGGAATTTGGGCTGCACCTAAACAATTGGCTGCACTTAACTCTCTGGCACAGCCAGAAAATGCTGGACACCTCTTGCACAACCAAGACTGGCCAAACTAGCTTCAAATCCAGAGGCTTCCTA
>CAUJNA010000613.1:555000-570000 GCA_963377175.1 Effrenium voratum | reverse complement strand
GCAAATGGACACGGGTCCGTTTTTAACAATTGGCCAAGAAAATGGCTACAAACAAAATCGTGGGAGCTTGGGCCGGTAGAAAGACCGCTAGCATGTTTGTGATCGTCATCATCTAGTATCTCAGTCTGGCAGGAGAAACCCTGTCGGTCCATGTAGCACCCATTCTCGTAGTCTTAAGAGCGCGCCCTGCTCTGACGGCTGGGTGACGCTGATGCTTTTGCCACCCACATGGCGCTTGTTGGACGAGTCCTTGTGAGTGCGCAGCTTGCACACCACAAAGTACGAGGTGACGTTGGTAGAGACAGGGGTGTGAGCGCCTGCTGCAAAACGGACTATTGGGCTGGACTCACTTCCCAATTCAATGATGGCACGCAGTGCGCAGACTGCAAAAGGAACCAAGCAAGTGTGTGTGCGCGCAAATCAAGTGTGAAGCTCAGACGCCGGTGTGTCTGTCCTCTTCACCAAGTGGAACGCCCCGCCCCCAAGGGCCACCGTCGAAGGGTCATGAAGTGAAGACGCTGGTGGGTCTTCTGGTCCAGGCGCTGGCCTGGGTGTCAAATCACCAACACGTGGCTTTTTTGCTAGCAGGGCTTGCAGGTGGCGGCGGCGGCTGAGACTCTGTGTCCTCCACAAGCTCAGTGGAGCGCTCTGAAGCAAGTTGTGGAGTCAGGTTTGGCTCGTCTTCAAGCAAAGCGCTGGGAACAGCTTCGCCGTGGAGGGCTTGTGATTTTCCCATGAGCCTGTAATAAAACTTGGCCGGCTGGCTGGGCTGAATATCAGCAAGCCGTTCTTTTAGATCCGGGCCACCTTTGCGGATGTGCAGAACTGCGTAATACCTGGGCACGCACGACGCACGCACGCACAGCTAGCCACGCAGGAGGCAAGTTGTCAAGGTTGCTTAAACACAATGACCAACTAGGTCAAACAACTACGGCATTACTCTGCAAAACAAAATGCATCTTCTGTCAAGGGCCTCTCAATTCCATCCCGAAAAATAGCGTGCGTCCACAGGCTACCGCAAAACAAGGAACACACCCTGCAACCTCAGCTGCCAACTGTCAACAAACACACTTTCTGAGAGCGGGGCTTTCGAATGAGGTGAAGCTTCTCAGAATGCGTTGTAAGCAGGTAATGTTTATGGCAATCATCTTCTTGGGTCGCACAACCCCCATTAGTGCAAGCGGAGTGGGTCAAAAAGCTGATCCCAGAACGGAGGCCTAGGCACGCTTCCAACTGACCATGGTGCACGGCTGGCAAGCCGTCGCTGATCAAAGTGTCTGCGAGGGACAGCACCACCAAATAAGCCTTGCTGAGGCGGCCAGTGCTTAGCCACTCCTTCGTGCGTGCTGCACCAGTGTACGGCGACGGTCTAACCTTCGCCTTTGGAGCAAGCTCCGTCCAACCAGATTGTGTCAAAAGCGCCACAAGCTCCAAAACGCTCATCTCGTCTGGCGGGATGTCTCTGTGGTATTTTGACAGCTGTTTTGAACGCTGTAAGACTGTTGCCTGGATAATGATGGATTCAGTGTCGCGCGCAAGTCGGTAAAAATGATCTTGGCTGGAATCAACTAATAGGCCAGCAGATTTCAGCCCAAGCTCTTTGCCAGCAGGAATATAATAGTCAGCACCATCCGGGTAAAATGCTCCAGCCCTTGCAAGCTCAAGCACCAGATTCCTTGACGCTGATGACCTCAGAAACGCAAACTTCGAGACCTCTGAATCATCTCACATAAGCAACTCAACCAAAAAACGTGACACGCTACTCCCCAAGTGGCAAGTTGGAATGCACTTGCCCATGGATTTGCAAGAGCTCCGGACTGCAGGTCCACAATTTGATGGTGTTCAGATCTTTCACCAAAGCATCTGCTTCTGACTGACTGCGGAGCCTCGGCCCCGCCACTTGTGTTGCAGTCAGAGCCAGTGTCTTGCTACTTGCCACTTGCCACATGCTGACATTTTGTCTCGTCGCATCAGTCAACATGAAGCAGAGCCAACAGCTTACAAAAAGCTTGATGAAAATTGCTTCAAGGTACACCTTCAGGACTGCGACGCTGCCTGTGATAGGAGTGACATGGGGGGTGAGGCTTTGATGCACTCGAGATGCCTGTGGTGTTGATGCATCTGGGGGCGGCAGCTGCTGCCGCTCATAGAGCTGCACAATACAATCTGAGACGCGCAATTTCTCACGCACATTGCCCCTAAAACTTTTCTGCGACAGGTTCCTTGAGACAACCTTGAAGAAAGTAGTTGGCCCTGATGATCTGACAGGTGCTGGGGCAACAGGCAGCGCCGGGCCCGGGGCAATCAAGTCATCATCTTCGCCCAGCGGCTGCGATAGCTGTGTCAAGCCATCGCTGCTCTGCCCTTGGGTTGCAGCTCAGCAAAACAGTCAACATAAGCGGCAAATCAACAAGAGCTTGGATAGGCAACCCCACACGTCACGTCAGGGGTTTCGGCCTTGGCTGTCCAAATGCTGGATAGTTTCGAGCGAATAGCTCCTTCACAGGTGTAGCATACTTTTGGAACGCTGCAGTGTCCATGGAGCAAACAATGTTAGTTGTTCCCAAGGTCACCTGGGCTCCAGGAAAGTCAAATAGATAGATAGACGATTAACAACAAAAAGTTCGGGCGTGACTTCCAAAAAGTGATCGAACATCATCTTGCAAGCCAGGTCAGCTGTCACTGGGGGCGCTGGGCCTATCAGAGAATCGGCCCGCTTGGCTGCAATATCCTCTGCCATGGCGTTCTTGTCCGCGTGTTTCAGCCGGACGTGGTTACGGTACAGGAGGTCCGACAACTGTCTCATATCCATATCGTTGAGCTGCTGGCTAAAGCGCAGGTTGAGAATCGACCTGCGGAGGGCAGCGCAGTGAAACGCGCGTGCAACATTTGCATTCAAGCCATAGCGACAAAGGGACTGACGCACTAAGGCGAGCGCAAGACTGCTTGCCTGAATCCTTCTTGTTTCTCAATCAGAAAGAGCTGATTGGCCGCTCTTCGGAGAGACTGGCAGGGCAACGTCATCTTCACGGAACCACAAACATGTCCACAGGCTGGCACTCATTGGCGATTGCCTCCATCAAACGCTAACGGCTTGGTCCCCCTATCCTGAATCTCCCTGGCAACCCAACCACCTGAACAAACGACAGGCTGACCAAGCCAACATTCAAGTTCAAACACGCGCGCACACACACACACACACACGCACACACACACACAGACACGCGCGTCGTGATATTTGATCAGGCCAGGCGCCTCAGGGTCTGATGTTAAGAGTGTACAAAGGGAATCAAAGCGCAGTTCCGTGGATACCAGGGCAAGGCCTGAATTGTGCGCCCGTTTGTACACCTTGCTGACTCTCGAATGTACGCCCTCTATGGGGCGTTCGCAAACCTTGATAGCTGCCAAAGATGCCAGCCACTCCACGAAGTGGGGTTCTTGGACGTCCAACGCCGTGATGTGACCATTCGCAATTGCCTCGACCTGGCTGGCATGAGTGAGATGCATCAACATCAGAATCTTAGAACCTACCAAAAAGGTGAAATTAGACGGTCTGACAAAAACACGTCAGTGTCACTGAGCGAGACGTGGTCAAAGCGAAACTCATTTTTCAGACAATAATGCTGATACTTTGATCACCTTCCAAACGGTTGCTTGTTGTTGTCTGGTGACAAATGGCCTCAGCGGCTGCTCGTCCTGCACACCCCGCTGGCACAGAAACCGCCGTGACATTTGATGGCCAGCGCCATCAGTGGCATCAGGCCTGCTTGCGGCTTCATCAAATTGCTGGAGTGCCGCATGTGCAGCTGCGCGTGACTTGTCAGGGTCTGGATGTGCGATTCCACAAATCAACTGCGGCAGGCGTGACCAGTAAAAAAGCTTCAGCTGCAGCTCAGCTTGCGAGCGTGACCTGGCCCTTTCCCACTCAGACCGCAGCGTGTGTCTCACTCCTACGTCCGTGATTTCAGCCAAGTGCTTGAGGATCTCCAAGTGGGAACGTTGAAGCTGGACATCCAGAAGCGCAAGGGGGTCTCCTGTGGCTAGTTGAGGTGCACGGCACGCACGCCACTGGCACGTGTGGAGCTCAGGCATTTGCATTTGTTCGTGGCACTGGCATTGGCATCCTTCCGACCAGCGCCCGACAAACTCTGCCAAGAACCCTGTGTGCTGGACAAGCTTTGCCATGCCCCAAAACTTTGGTGACTTAATGGCTTGGTTGAGCTGGTCATGATCCAGCGATTCGTACTCATCTGACTGACCGCGGCCTGGCTTACCACGGAACTTTGCAGCGTCCCAGCGCGTCCAAATGATATCCTCGATCTTGCTCAGATTGGCCAAAGAATCCACAATCGCTTGCCATCTGAGGCCTCTGAGTGAATGATGCCATGCGCGGAGACTTGACGCCTCTGCGCTATCAGGCGGCAGGCAGTGTGCTATAAAGCGTTCGCGCGTCATCTTACGGCGAAGGAGCTTTTCCACCTCCCTCAGAGATGAGAGGAATGCATCCCACCTTTGGCACACAGAAGAATTGTTCTCTTGGAGCTAAACATAGAAACAAGGCGAAACATAGAAATATAAACTGAACTTGAGGCAACAACGCGTACTCAAACAATCCTGAATGTCCTTACACAACACTCTGTGAGTGGCCAGTCGCCCGGAGAAGCCTTCAAACGCCTCCTTGGCGAGGATGTCCGAAATATGTTTTCATCCACTGATTGCCAGGCAATTTGGAAATCTCGGCAAGCGACGTGCGTGTGTGAAGGACACCCAGCACAAGGGGTGGAACTCCGCACATTGCTATTAGTGGCCAAGGCTCTGGAGGCGACCCGCGTTATCTTGGCCGTGTGCCTTGGTTGAGGTCAGTGGGTTGAACCGAGCAGAGGATTCACGGACCAGATTTCTCAGATCCAAGCCAAGTCAGGTGTTTTGATCTGCGTGTTAAAGACGTCAGCATCACCCTGCCAGTGAACGTTAAATACAAACTGGACATGAACAACGCTGTGCACGAACATCTAAACACACCCTTATACTGGAGCAGCTGGAGCAGTGTTGCCCCTGTCCCCCCCCTCCAACGTTGGCTCCTTGGTCTGTGACCACGCTAATCACTGCGCTGCAGTATCTTCTGATGTTGGAAGCGCCAGCCTCGCATTGAATAGCTTGCACAAGCGCCCCCATCTTCTGGTGGGTTGCGGTGTTTCCTTAGTTGCCCGTGCTGCCAAGCACAGTAACAAGGCCTACACCACACCCGCCAAGTAACAGCCTTCTTCAAGTCCCTGCAACCATGACACCTTGCCCCAGCGTCATTGGTGGCATGATGCGAATTTGGTGATCAGCGGCAGCTGGGTAGTCAACAACCGCCGCGCGTGCTCCCGCACGCTGTCTGCCTCATCGTCGCCCAGCATTGCTGAAGCAGTTTGTGAAGTGATCAGGCGGCGGACGAAGGTAGCCATCTCCCTCCAGGAATCTGCCACATAGCCATTCCTGGGCTCCGGGTTGCAACCATGGGTCATGGCTAAATACATTGCGGGGTCCCTGAAAAATTAAGGGCAGCACTGAAAGAACACCTTGGCATAAGAAGAGCTCCAACGTCTGAGGGGATGAGTCAAAGCCTCAGACAAACTGTTCTGTAAACTGTCATCACAGGCAACAAACGGTCAGACGGTGACTATGAAAAAGCCCACAAGTGGCACTCTATGATTCTATGTCTATGACTCTATGAAACAACGACAACAGGCTGAGCAATACCTCACGCTACCAACTTACACGCTGGCAGGCCACTCAATTGAACGCTGCAGCGTGTGTTCGCATCCCAGAGATGTTGCCACTGCGACTGCCTCAAGAGCATGTAGGCCAAGTCTACTTTGCACACTGCTCTGGACAATGTTGACGCGCTTGGCGTCGCATCCATAGCCGGCGCCAGCTCCTCCCCAAATATAGTCTCCAGCACGCTCTTCACCGCGTACCCAAGTTTTTGCGCATCACGTGTGGACAAGCGCCTCAGCCACTAGTCAGTGTTTTAAACAGACTTGGACTTCCGTGTTGATAACAAAACAAACCCACTCCAAAATCGACCGAAGCTGTTGCACTTAGAACATGTGACTGTCAAAGCTGCCACTAGAAAATTCAAACAGACCATCATCCACACGGATGTCCCCGGTTGGGCAGAAAACAATGCTTCGGTTAGGTGACGGTCACTGTTGACTCAATTGACCCTGTGCAGTTTGTATACACCCCAATAGATTAGAACTTTAGAATCTTTAGAACGTGGGAAACCACAAATCTTGCATGACCAAAGCTACAGGGACCTATACACCCCAAAAGAAAGCCTTCAGAACGCGGGAAACCACCAATCTAATTCTCCACCAAAAATGGGATCTATACACCCCAAAAGAAAGCCTTTAGAACACGGGAAACCACCAATCTATTTCTCCCCCCAAAAACGGGTCCTTTCAAAAATGGATCTATACGCCCCAACAGAAAGCCTTTAGAACGCGCGAAGCCATCAGTCTAATTCTCCCCCAAAAACGGGCTCCTTTCAAAAATGGATCTATACACCCCAACAGAAAGCCTTTAGAACACGGGAAACCACCAATCTAATTCTCCCCCAAAAATGGGCTCCTTTCAAAACCCCAAAAGAAAGCATTTAGAACGCGGGAAACCCAATCAAATTCTCCCCAAAAACGGGCTCCTTTCAAAAAGGGATCTACACGCACCGAAAGAAAGCCTTTAGAACACGGGAACCACTAATCTAATTCTCCCCAAAAAGGGGCTCCTTTCAAAAAAGGGATCCATACACCCCAAAAGAGTTGAACAGTCTGTGGCACACTTTGGTCCACTGATGCAGCTGAAGGATTGAGTACGCTGGCCTCCCTGACGTGATCGCCACAGCTGGTTTGTGGGTCACGTCAGACAAGCGATCCTGAGTGTGAACAAACAAGTGGCCAAACCGGGCTGCAGCATTAATGCGACCGTGCATCAGAGAGCGTCTTCAGCTTCTGCATTGCCTGCGCGAAGGAGTTCACCTGAAGGGGGCTGCAGACTTGGTGCGTGGTGATGTTCAAACGCGCCCCTCTTTTCCCAAGTTCCCAGTCACGCCTGATGTTGAGTGCCATGGGTGAAAATGCACCCAGCTGATGCGAAGAGACCATCCAGCACTGATGCCAGCACCACGGCCAAGTTCTCGCCCATGGCTCCAAGGACGCATGCACAAAGAGAAAGCAACTCTGACTGCCTGCTGCCATCTCAAAGCACGAAACGAAACTGTTTCAGTGACAGGTTTCCACAAACAATCATTTGTGAATCTGGTCTGGTCACGGTCCGGTCTGAACCAAAGTCGATTCATCTGGTGTGTGCCACTCACTGTTTACATTGAGTTTGGCCTCGTTTGCCAACATATGCGATCTGAGTCGGAAAAGGCAAAAAAACATCCACCGGGATTGAATCTTAAACTCTCCAACAAGGCAATGACATGAAGCCCCTGTTTTGCATTGCTCCAAAAACAAATGGCCTTTTCGGGCTGCTCAGCTTCGAAAACACACAAGATTGAAAACCATGCAGTTTCAGCAACACTGAAAACAGCCCCACCCTTAAGTACACGGGTCCCCCCTGAAATCCATAATTTTGAAAGCCAACATCGCGCAGCCAAGGGAGCGCGTGAGTTTCCGACAAGACCAAACCACTGGTGAAGGGAACTGAGAGTGAACCATGACAAGGATCTCTCTGCCCCCCTGCGCGTGCAATTGAATTCCGCAATTCATGTATGAGCAAAGGCTGCTCTCCCGCGAAAGGTCTGGGCTTTCACACACACACACATACACACAAACAGACACAGACACACTCAGACACTCAGACACTCAGACACACACACACAAACACACAAACACACAAACACACAAACACACAAACACACAAACACACAAACACACAAACACACAAACACACAAACACACTCAGACACTCAGACACGCTCAGACGCAGAGACACACGTAGACACACTCAGACACACTCACACAGAGACACATAGAGACACACAGAGACACACACACATGTGCAAACCGAGGTTGACAACAATAACAAAGAGCTGATATTCCAACTGATATGTATACATATATAGAAATATAAATACATATATACAATCTACTATACATATATGTGCATGAATATTCTAGTCTGGATTGCTACCTTGTGGTTTTCTGCGCAAACAAAACACAGCTAGTGTTGCAATTCCAAAACCAGAAACAATCATTGAATCCGCAAGCAAAGGACCCACATCATGACTTCCACTTTTAACCCCGAATTGCAGCACTCGCCGTATGGGGATGCACCAGCATAGGGGTTCAGAAATGGTGGATTTCCTGTTGACTTTCCTTTCGAGTGAAGTGACAAGGGCCTCAAAAAACCACACCCCAATATCTCCCCTGCAAATTTTAACATGGAGCCCAACAAATCCATCTCATTTCTAAAGCCGCTCCTTGCAACCTTGGGAAGCTTCGGACTTGGCTCCAGACCCAGCCCTGGAGTCCCGGCACCGCGTTGAGCACCGTGGCCGTCTGGAACTCCAGCAGCAGACCTGAGGTCGAGGCGTACCGCTCGGGACATGGCCATGGCTCAAAACCAATGGGATCCCATTTTGGGATAGGTGCACCACCCATTTTTGAACTTGTCTTAGTGTTGGATTGGGATGTTCACTGGGGGTACGGGGGTTTTGACCCATGGCCACATCAATCTCATGGGCCCCTTCGCCGGAGTTGACTCCCTGTCAGGGGGATTGAATGATCGTGGTGCGATAAGTAGGGAATGTGGGAATGAACCCGGGGATCCCCGAATAAACAGTTGGATGGTTTATGGGGGGTACTTCCATTTCTCATTCCCTGCCTATCGCATCAGCAACTTTGTTCTTGCATCATGATTCTACCATTCAGAAATGTAAGACCCTCAATGTCGGATCGACAAGGTCCGACAAAGGGTGCAACTCTGAGCCACACAGGGAGCCTTTCAAATCCCAAAAGCGTTTTAGCATAGCGGCACTCCCAAACATTTCGGCCTAAGAGGTTCGTTTTGGTACTGTGTCCAGGGGGATTCCACGGCAAAGCACAACCACGCTAATCTCCGCTACGAAGGGACACTTATTCTACAAATAAAAATCCGGGGGTCACCCGCATGGGTTCGATGGGTGTGATCCCAGAGTGTAATACAATGAATGGGGTGTATTCCTTCAAAGACATGGATGACCTACGTAGATGGGTTCTTAACTGTGAATTTTGAATTCATCGTGTCAATTATTGGACAAACACATGGGAATTTTGGGACCTGGACAAACACATGGGTTTGTCTCCAAATGGGGAGCTTTGGTTTGCTTTGAACACTGCAACAACAAGCACCCTGAAAACAAACACCCTGACACGCGGCCCGCAGCCGGCTAGGGAACGCGACCTTGCATCTTGAAGTAATTGATGAGGATCTCCAAGGTCATCTTGTTGCACTTCTGGTGGACGCTCACCTAGTCCGCCAAACTGTGCGTGCTTGCAAGGATGAAGCCCTCTGAATACTGGTTGAAAACCTGTCCAACTGGTGCGGTATGTCGTCCATCCACAGCGTCTCTGAGGGGCAAAGGACATTTTTTGGACCCCTTGGTCGGGATCGGATGTATAGTTCCATCCCGTTCACAAGCGTCCACACCCCAGAAATGCTGAGAGATTTAGACGATCGGCTTCTCGCAAAGATACTCCAAGGCTTCACATGTGAGTCGCGTCAACGGCTCAGGCCCTGTTTCCAGGCAGCTTTTTGGCAAAAAAAAAGCAAGAGGCAAAATGGACGTCGGAAAACCGGCCCCCTGATTTGGAAATTTGCGCGCCTGGTGCGGAGCCCGGAGAAGTGCCACCTTGCATCCAATGGCCATGTTCCATGGGTTCACCGGCAAGTGGTTTGACCATCCCCGAAGGGGGCTTGGCAACTTGGTGGATCACTGACCCAGATTGCCCAAAAGCATAGAGCTCCTAATGTTTCCTGTTGACCATTTGAGCATCACCCCGCCGAAACTCGAGTCAACCACGCGCAAGTTGGCTGTGCTTCATGGGAAAACCCCCTTTGGGCCATAGTTCCCTTAGGAATGCTCAGCATTGTCGAAAGTCCAGAAGGGTTTACTGTAGGATGCAATCCACCCCTTCCCCAACCCTCCTCCTATTTTTTCAGGAGAAGGCGGGTTAAATCCATGACCTGGTACACTTTGCCGGCTCAATTGAGACCACACAAAGAACCGGGCGTCGCGCCTGCTTGCAGGCCTCATCTAGGAACTCCAGGCTCTTGCGGATGATCAAACTCTTCCTAAGCTTCGCTGTCCCGCGAAGCAAAGGTCCAAAGTGATCTGATATTGTGTTTTTAGAAGCGCTAAATTGTGAGAACCTCCCAGAAGCAACTTCAAGGTGACACCCCCCGACAAAAGAAGAAGTCATGTTGAGAGCCTCTCAACAAATGAGTCTAGCATTGTTTTGAGGGTACTCTTTTTGAGCTCCCAAATGGTCACATCAGCCGAGCCCGCGGGCCGGCCAGCCATGGTCTTGGGCGCCACCAGCTCCTGTGTCTCTTGAGGGGAAATTTGCTTTCGGGCTGTTAGGTGAGCCAAAGGAACCAATGTGAACAAACACCATTATATTCTCCACCCATTTTTTGGAGACACACCCATGTTACATCATGTTACTTGCACAAACACCATGTGTCTTCTCCCCCCCCCCCCACATTTGTTGAACAAACTCGGACAAACCCCATTTGTGTTCTCCTCCTCCCCCCTTTTTGTGAGACAGACCCATGTTAAAACGCGACACGACGTCGACCCTTGATATGACACCAACACGAAACTGTAGTGGTTCCCAGGGCTCCTGGTCACAGCCTTTCAAGCGTCACCCCAAAAAGCTCGATCAAGACGGGCCCAAACGATCATGTTTGAGCCGCCCAAAAACAGGGCTCCGTAAAAAATACATCCCAAAACCACCCGCTATACAACTGCCTCCTCCAAATGAGCTGGTATTTGGGGTGTTTTGATTTTTCCCTTTCCTGGCCCTTTGTATCTTTCAACAAAAACCCATGGAGCACAAGGATCACCTCTTTGAGTGCCAAGCTGGGGAGCCCTCAGAAGCACCAAAAAAGCGCCCGGTGATCAAGATGTTCCATGGCCATCCGAAAAACACAACTCTGTGAAGTCTGGCTCCCAACAACATTTTGTTCAGGGCCCACAAAACGTAGTGCCTTGAATGGGGCACGAAAACGCACACACACAAAAACAAAAAACGAGCCATGAGCAGATATGGTCGCCATTTCATCGGGTCAGTCCGCCCGAAATTGCGATCCTGGTACAGCCAAGACTTGAGTTCGTTCTCGAAGTCCTTGGCGCGCTCTGCGAGCTTCGCGTTGACCCACTGTGCTTTGCAGGCATGGCATCTGGAAAGCTAGGACAACCGTCTTTCATGCTGTAGGAAGAAGTTGATCTCTCGTAAAAGTGGAAAAGAGCTCTTTATCCTGGGTGCTAGCTGAACCCTGGAAGAAGGGAGACTCAGGTGCCAGCCGTGCTGTTGTTGTCGAGAGCCTTGCACTTGCACTCAAATGTACCACAAGAGGTACTACGGTATTACCCTTCAGCACAAAAACTGGTGTGCTCCCCTGCACACTAACGCGGAACCCAAAGGCGGGTGTCCCAAGATGGAGATTCCTTTAAAATTGTCCACGTGTTCAGTGGTCTGTGGTAGCACAATTCCTGGGCACATGCTTCTGACTGAAACAGCTTTCAGCCTGAGGCTCTAGCCCGTCTGACACTCTGCCAGTCATCCACGTAGCGTGGATCCTTTTCCTGATTGCCGCGCTGGTTGCGGCCATCGACATGTCTTTTTGTAAGATGCGGCCTCACGAAAGCCACTCACTCGAATCCTTTCTGTGCTTTCTGTGCTTTCCCTCCCATCTCTATGAAGGGGCATCCCCCCTACCATAGAGATAGAGGAAGAACACCCTCTATCAATCCAGCAAGCCGCCAGGTATACTAATCCGGGGGAAGAGCATGGGCTGCATGTCAAAAATGGGAGGGGTGGAAAACTGATTAAGGTTCTCTATCGCCTGTGTGTTGCTTTTCCGGAACACCACACACATAACAGCACGTTTTGGAACAAGCTAAGCATCTAAAAAATTGCCATGCCCCTTTGAAACTCAAGCAACAGACTTTGCATGCGCCCGTACTGCTGGCATTGCTTTGCATGGGAGCCGCACCTCTGGTGGTCGGATGCCTGCGAGCCAGGGCAAGGGGTTCAGAGACTGTTCCATGTCTGCGTCTGGCAAATAATATCAGTATTATTATTAGCAGTATTATTACTATTATTATTATCTTTTGAGACCCCAACATTGCCCCAGTGGGACCAAGTCAGCCATGTGGCCATGAAATTCAAGAGCTGGAGCCACCTCAAAAGTGATTGGTGGACAAGAATCCCGCCGAAATGTCCACCAAAACATCCGTGATCCATCAAAATACACACCGATATAACATCGGAACCTCGGAAATAGAGTCTGGGCAAATCTCCGGTGAAGGTCTCTCCTTGCTACCATTCTTCTCGGGGTCTTGGCGCCTGAGGCCTCTATACCGCCCCAGGCCCGACAGGCAGAAACTGTTTCGACCAAACGTCAGCCTAGGATCACGAAGTGATCAGTGGTTAGCAAGTGGTCAGCAAGTGCTCATAGTGAGCGCTAAGATTCAGTTGTGACCTCCAAACGTCAAGTTGGCAAGTGGTTGGCACGCAAGCTTCTAAGGATTGATCCGCGCTTCTCACCTATCCTTCTCTGGAAACAAGACCTACATCATCGGCGGAGAAGGATCACACAGAGGAAGCGCAGCTTGAAGCCAACACCCTCTGTTGGGACACTCTACCTACATTGAACCCAACTGCCAGGCTATGTTGATCAAAACCCCATGCCCTAGTCCACTGTTGTGGAAAATAACATTTTCCGTGATCAGTGGGCCGTCCCTGTGACTACCTTGTATCCCTTTGAAGGGGATCTCGTTGGCACCACAAGTGCCGCTACAAGCCAATTTTCCACAACCAACCGAACATGTAACTCTAGCGGCCACTCCCAACCATTCTCTCCAGAGATCCTTCGTTCCAGAAAACCAAAAACGAAACCACGCCCAAAGCAACTCCTTTGGATGTGTCAAAGGTCTTCGGACGCCCATAGCTGCGGCTTCGGTCCCTGTTGTAAACCAACCTGATTTCAGGGTACCCGACCAAAACATGGTTTCCCCAACTCTCACCCTAACCAGTCTTTTCAGGGGTTAGTGGGATGTAGACCCAAAAAAAGAGCTTTTCGTCCAGCCTAGCCAAGCAAAAACGACCTCGAGTCGGCCTGGAGGAGGTCGAACCTCTTGTCCCACCTGCTCGCACCAGTAGGCGTACTCGTCTTCCGCCTGGTCAAAATGGCGAAGATTCTCCCCGAATGGACATGGACCATTCAGTGAGTCTCCTGGCATTTGTGGCTGGATTTTAGTGAAGTCGGTTGTTGCGGTCGAAGCTTCATGTCCCCCAGGTTTCTGCCAAATGAACCACATAATTACTACTGGCAGTTTTGACCAAGCCTCACATGGCGATTGGAAATTGTTAGAGTTGGAGCCGCCTCCAAAAAGGTTGATGGACGGAAATCCAACCCATGTACATGATGTCCGATGATGTCCACCAAAGGGCCCCGTCCCAACTCGGCCCCTTTTGGATGAGTTTGACAACGCAAACAAAGAATGCAAGATCACCAAAGGCAAGTCTTGTCAAATCGACCTTTACACATCCGATTTGGGGCACTAAGTGTTCATTTGCTATACTGGGAGGTTCTGGCACGCCATTTTGGAGTTTGTGTATGCGGAACGCCTGCGACCAGCTGTGGTATCCAAGGCCTCGATGTAGTACCGGCAGAACGACCGGTACAAATCCTGGCGAATCTTGCATCCAGACTCCAAAAGAGGCCAATTTCAAGGGGCAAATTTCACAAGTGGACACATCAAGTCTTGCAGCAATCTTGCCCCCTGAGCAAAAGGTCATTTGTGTTGCTGGTTTAATGGAGAAAAAAAAGGTCTGAGAAGCTCAGGCTCCCCCCCATACTTTTTGCCCTTTCAAGATGTGGTTTCTGGCCCCCTGCTCTATGGAAACAGGGCAGCTCCGTCGTTCGAATGAATGATGAAGTGCCGAAAAGCACAATGAGAAAAAACTCAACCAAGGCAGAGCACACATGGCCGAAAGCCATATGTTTTGTTTCCAGCTCACATCACAGAGAGGAGCAGGATGTTTGGAGTCGCCCAATTCTTGCGATGCTGGGAACAAGGGCCTTGCAATTAAGTCACTCCTTCTCTAAAGCGAGGGTGCCTTTGTATCGCAACGGGATTAAGCCCCACTGTTTCCGCTGAAGAGGTGATTTGGCTCACGCTCCGCAGCGCCTCCCGCTCGTGCAACGCCCAAAGAAGATCTTGGCGAGTGACATGTCCTTTCCTGGCGAACCGCCAAAATCGGCAGCTTGGTACTTCTCCCCATTTCCCATCGAACAGCTATGGACGGTGTTGAAGACATATCCAAAGGGAAATCAAAGGAATACCAAAACACATTTTGGGGCCCCTTGGAATGCAAATCGGAATCGTGGAGGGGATGGTCAATACGCTTCTGCAACACGATCAGCAGCCCATACATCTCTAGCATGCTTCTGCCTCACATACTTGGAGGCTGTGAACTGTTGCTTCACATGCCGTTTTTAGTCTTATGGCTCAAGGAGTCAAGCTCCACTGAAGCAGTTGTGCCGGTACAGCGCCTGAGGCTATCCAAACAAATCTGCTTGTGCTCTAGTTGACCCTGCCACAAGCAAACACAAGAATGTCCTCCGAAGTCAAGTGTGGCCACTTCGCAGAAATGAAACAAACAAAAAGGACTGGTCATGCGTGCAACTTCCGGTCGTGAGCGCACAAGAAATTTGGTAACCCTAATCCTGGTAACTCAA
>CAUJNA010000613.1:477500-550000 GCA_963377175.1 Effrenium voratum | reverse complement strand
CCGTATTTGCTTTTCAGACTTCAACCCGCATGGTTTATCTTCCCAAAAGGGAACCGCTGGATTGTCGTTGAGTCTATCCCACTCTTGGGGAAATGGACAACTCGGAAGCCTAGGATTCACATGGATTGCTCAGAGCGTCGCAGGCCATTGTTGCAGCAAAGAGTCACAGCCAAACCTGGTATGACAAGAGTCAAACCAAAACCCCATACAGGACTGTCCATGGAGCTTCATCTGCGGCAGTGAATGTGACTCACATTAGGACAACATCAATTTGCATGCAGGGACTCATTCCAGAAGCGGCCGATCGCTGCGTCCGGAAGTGTCAACTGGCCGGCATAGCTCGCGGATGCTGAGCACAGATAGATTGCCCTTCGGCTTCCTCAGCCGAAGGCAAAAGAAGTTTCTGTGAATCTGCAGACATGCGCCCGAGGCATGGGATGCGATTGGAAGAGCCGGATATGAGTCTCGGCGAGTCGTGAACAAAATCACCTTAGATGAGAAATCCAGAAGCAAGGGATCTTCAGCATGGGTACACTATGTCAACTTCACGAGCCACAAAGCACCATCATCTACTTACTGCACTCAATGAGTCAACGGCATGGCGTACAGCCGTGACTAGCATATGGGATTTACTTGAACTTGAATGCCATGTGGGGACGCAGGAAGATTGAGTGTGCAAATTCAAAGCCAGACCTGCTGCGAAACACCAAGACACCTGAGCGACTTTGGCCTTCAAAATAGAGGATTGCTCAATCTGCATCCATCGAAATTGGCAACAACACCTCACTCCTTGAGTGGACTGGCCAAAATCAAGTCTGAACTTGTTGTTTACCACTAAAGTGATCTTCGCACAAAGTTTGAAGTCCACGAACTCAGGAAGTGAGACAAAGGGGGAACAACTCCTTTCGCAGCGCGGGACCACAGGACCATGGACGCTTAAAATGATACCCTCGCCCAACACAGAACCCCTGTCCCAAGGGCCATCTGAACCCAAAGGAAAGTTGGTCTGTGCACTTCCATGGTTCAGCTTCCCTCCAATTGGTTTGGATTCTTTGGTTGAGGGCTGGTTTCCCCTTTGCCCTCTACAAGAACCAGGTGTTCAATTCAAACCACCAATCCAAAGCACCAACTAAGGATTATCTCATTGCGACATTCCCAAAAACCGGATCTCAGGGGTCCCCTCAGATCGTTTTTCTTTGGGTCCCCATTCCCCCCCGCCCAAAACAACTGAGAGGACGGCCGCTGAGCCTCTCACCGCTCCAGTTGCGCCTCCGATTCCGCCGGCGGGCTCTCCGTCTCGAGGGTCTTGGCCAATGGCGACTGCGGCCTGCACTTCGGCACTTCGCGGCATGCAGGCGGTGCTCAGCAGGGACTGAGAATTGGAATGACCCCGAACTAAACCACCAACTGGTGATTTCCTTGCAGGGGACCAAGCCTGGGTTCATTCCAACTCATTCCTTATCGCACCAGCAAGTTCTACAATCATTCAAACCTGGCAGGGAGTAAACTTGGCAGGCGAAGGGGCCATGATTGATGTCATCGTGAGGAAAGACACGGTCACAGTGCCCCAAACTAAGACCCCCCCAAAAAATGAAGCCAGTTGGGGGAGACCAGAAAACTCTTTTGAGGGTGAGGGGATCCGCTTTGGAGGCGAATCGGTCACACCCCAGGCCTCGGTGACATTGGCGGGGAGTCCTCAGCTCAAAGGTCCGCAGGTCTGCTTTCAATTCAGCAAAAAGCCGCTTCTAAAAACGGGCAAATCCCCCTCAAACTCCCCTGTAGAAAGTGAATCCCCTCCAGAAAGCAGAGAAACCACTCCAGCCAAATCCCACCAGAGCCGTCAATTCCCCTTAAAACCGGTCAAAATCCCCTTCAGAAACCAATCAACCCCACCCTAAAAGCTTGTAGAAACCGGGCAAACTCCCCTCTAGAAACCTGTCCAATCCCCTCTAAAAACAGGTCCAACTCCGGTCAAATCCCCCCAGAACCGGCAAGATTCCCACCCAGAAACCAGTCAAATTCCCTACACATTTGCCCCATTCGCTTGGCCCGCCATTCTGTAGCTCTCTGCGGCTCTGGCCGAGGCGGGCAACGCGAAGCATTTGCAATAATGAAGCCTTTACGGTGAGTGCAGGAGGTTCGAATAACATAGAACCATATAGAACAATAGTCTTAAATAGTATGCGGAATTCAGGCAATGAAACTGTGCCTATGAGCTTCTGTGTTGTGTTCCATTTTGGCAAACAACTAGCAGTGGCACAAATTGCATTTCCTGTCAAGCGTGCAAATGAGCGTCGGCGTCCAAACGTTCCATGTGGTAGTGCCTGTAAAGCCAAAGGCTGTGGCGTCCAAATTCCTCGTGCTTGGCCTTCCAGTTTGTGCTATTCCCGGACACCCGTGCGGCATTACCAGCCTTGAATGGATCTAGCTAGCGGCATGTTCGGGGCATCTGCGGCGACAATGGAGGGCGATGATCCCATCCGCATTTTGTGTCCGGGATTTGTTGAAATGTATCTGCATAATCGCAAGGTGTCACCAAGAGCGATTCTCGGCTTTCAGCTCTTAAACATGTTGAACAAGTTGCTTTGCACTTGTTTGAGGTTGGTATGCATCCGCTGCACCTTTATGGGATAGGATAAAATGATGTTTGTAAGACCATGGGGCGTGCGAGTCTAATTCAAGATGGAATCCTGCACTTTCATGGGCAGCAAGCAAAGGGGAAATGGGTTGGGATGTTGTCCTGGGCATCGGACCGTGTGTGCACGCCTATATTGGAAATGAGTGACCACGGCATTTACTTCGTCCAACAAATGGATGCTAGGATCCCACATGGCTGTCCTTTGGTGCAACGCGGAGCATGCGGAGCCCATCTAGCTAATAGAACCAGTTTTGGGGTGCCCCGATTGACAGCCTGAAACCAGTACTCGGGGCTTGTCAGTCCATTGAAGCACCCCGAGGCTGCGGCGCTGATGCTCTCAGATTCTGCGCATACCCCTGGGAGGGGGCCTCGACCCGAGTGGAGACACCGGACACCGAAAGGCTGACTTGCGGCTCGGAGATGGTGATACACGACAAAGGCCAAGAATCCCAACACAACTGGGCAGACCTGGGTGTGGGTCAAGAGAAGGTATACCCAAAATGGATCCCTGGTAAATGGAAACATGGACTAAAACCTGCAGTCCCCTGGTGGTGTAATGTTGACCCATACCCACCTGACAAAGCCTGCGATTTGTTAAAGGGGTCAACGTTGGCACTTGGTAAAACCCCAAGGTACACCGAAAACAGAAGATCTTTGCAGGAGCCAGGTCAGTCGACCGAGCAGCAGACCCGAGCTGTGTGAAGCCCCGGAGGCTACGCTGTTACGCCGGAGCCTCGCGATGGGATTCGATCGTTCGAAATCCGGTTTTCTTGGTCCCTCTTATTTGGGCTCGTTTCTTGGAACCCCACCAAAAAGGTCTCCCCTAGTTTGCTTTGAGGTTCCTTTTGGATTCCCTTCACAACCCTCATTTGAGGGTAGCACTCAAGAAACACACCTATGCCAAAGCCATGACATTGCTTCTCTTGCATTGAACACGAAGTGCTCGTGCTCCGAATTCATGTGCTGTGTAAATGCATGCCTTGTCTGCAGGGTCTGTTTTTTTCCTCCTCAGAAGGACTTATCCGAATGGGGGCTCTCTTTGTGGTAAAGTCAGCCACCTATCTGTTAACAACAAGAGTAACCAAGCTTGTGACAATTGTGTATCCTCTCCGAAGGAGTCACAAGGCTAAGGAGTCACAACAGAGCTCCCTAGATTCCCCCTTCAACATCACTTTTAAAACAGGAACTCATTTAATGGGCCCAACAGAAGCTAAATCGCCCAAAAAAGGGAAACTTGTGGGCAGCCCAGGCAGAATGCTGGCTTTGCGTTCCGCCTACCCGTAATGGAGCTGGACACCACTGGAGCTTCTGCTTGGCAGCCATTGATTTCAGCCACCTACGCGGTGCATTCGCGGGCCATTCGCACCGAGGCAGGGGGTCTTGTTCAGCCAAGCCAAATCGGGGGTCCCTTTTGGCCCGGAGTGATGTGTCAATATTTGACAAAAGGGTGTTGGTAGGACACCTCCGGCAAGGACTCCTGAGGCCGCGCCAGAGACTCGTGATGTGCGCGTATGTCAAGAGGATTGGGAGGTGCATGGAGCTCTTGAGCACGCGAGAAGCAAACGGTATGGCCTCCAGCTCAAGATCCAGATCCAAAAGCTCAGCGCCCTCCAGCAGCCTGGCCCATGGGCCCATGGGCCGGTGGGCCGTGAAACCGCTGAACGCTGTGTCTACGGTTGGCTTCCATAGCTTTTCTTCGGCCTTGAAAGCTGAAAGCCTGAAAGGCCGGGAAATCTCGGCCCGGAGAATCGATGTGAATTCGGAATTCGAGTCAGGGACCATTTGGTACACATATGGGGGGCGCATATTCATGGCTGGTTTAAACCTTTGAGCCTGAAGCTCAGAACCTTTTGGACAAGCCCCTTGGTCCACCCTGGCAATCTGATTTGAATGGTGGAAGCTTTCTGACGGCGTCGGCGCCTGGGTTCCACTGGACTCCAGGCAGGAGGTAGCTCCGAATTGCCTAAGTCAAAAGCCAGTGGTTGCGCATGCGTTCCCTGCTGAACAATGGGAATTGGGCGGGTCTTTCCTGATGGTACCAGTAAGTCCATCAGGGGAACCTTGGGTAAGTTAGACCTTAAGTTGATTAACATAGGGGTCCAGTGGAGAGGGACACCTTTTTATGATTCCGACACTTTTATTCATTGGCTACACCCAGAGCCAAGGCTGCAGCTTCGATCACACCTAGCACGTGCGGCTCTTGCAGAAGTTCGGGGTTCCCCAAGGACCCTAGATGAACACCACAAACCGAAGCATGCTGACGAAAACAAGACGATTGCCCGCTTCCGATTGACAACATATGAGGGTTTCTCAAAATGGTGGAACCTCTTTCGGTTTGTCTTTGAAGGGAAACATGGGAAACCAAAACGAAAAACCAATCATAGTGGGGGACCGCTGTTTTGAGAACCCCACATGGTGCTTTCTTTCAGTCAGGAAATCCAGGTTCAAGCAGACTGGAGGCAAAGTCAGCCGCGTTTTTCATGCCAACCACACCGAAACTGAAGCCATGGGAGCTCCATATCCCAATTGGAGACGAACTGGTCATGTCGCGATGTCTTCGATTTTTTCCCGAGTGAGTGGGGGTCCCTTCAAATGGGCTCCTTCCAGCCAAACATGTTGATTCAATTTCTTTCTATCTCAGATCCACGGCCTCTGGTGCCACCGGCTCCAAAATCAGGGACAGCGCTGATTTTCGAAACCAGCGAGCCTTTGCCCGTTTGGAGCATCGCCGTGCAACGTGTATTTTTCAAGGACTGAGTCAGGGCCCTGAGAATTGAGGCTGGTGGCCCCTTTTGTTTCAATCCTTTGGATCGACCCCCTTTTGCTCAAGGCGCTCGCTGAGTCGCGAAAACTCGGTGGCTGGCTTTCAAGTGGGGTTGACCCTCCAAAGTGGGGCATTTGCCTGTCTAAGTCCCAAGAAGACACCCCTACAAAACAACATATTTCGTGTCGAACAAAGATACTGGGGGGTTCCAGCTGCTCTGTTACAGCTGCCGTTGTGGAAAGTGGAGACGAGGGGGTGGGACCGTGCACGGCATCAGATGTCACTTGAAATTTAGCACCGCAGCTGCCGGGTAAAGATGACCATGCAACCAGCAGTTTCTGAAATTGGATACCTCCGTCTCGGCCCCGCCCTGATAAACACCCATGCCCGACCGCTATCCTTCCCCATCTTTTCCAGGGCTCCTGATTTTCAGAAAACCGGCTCACCAGGGCAAAGGGTTGTGTAGAAAAAGCAAGAACGACAAGGAATCAAGCCCAACATGCATGATTTTTCAATAGAAGAATTGGTCAAGCAGGATGAAAACCTGAATCAGGCCTCATTTTTTTAAATAGAAGAATTGGTCAAAAAGGAATCTAAAAGAAAATTCCTGAACCTGGCCTCGCTGAGGAAGGCCTCGCGGAGGAGGGCCTTCCTGAAGAGGGCCTCGCCGAAGAAGGCCTTGCTGAGGAGTAGGACACCGCTGAGGAGGGCCTGCAAACAGGGTACGGCTCGTCAAAATCAAATATTTGCATTTTGTCCTAATCGGGGACCGCCAAAATCGCAATCAATTTCTGAGCGAACAGACTCTAAATACTTAGCCACGAACACAAAGGCTCTTAGCCACGTCTTTTTTTCGCCCTGGCGAAAAAAAGGTGGTTTCCCTTTAAACGAAACTGAACAAGGGTACTCTGGTACCCTCGAGAAACCCCCCCAAATGGACCCTGGTCAAAGCTTATACGTATTCAAAGGGACACGGGAAATTGGGTGAATCCCCTGGTTGCGAGAAAATGATTGAGTTGCCCCACTCCATGACTGGAAATTCAAACTGAACCTCGCATGGAAGGAATCAAGACCCTGGACAAACGCAACAACTTCAAACCTTAGATGTAAAGCAGGTTGCTCCGGCGGCCCGATCGTGACAAGGAAACGCAACGACTTCAAACCTTATATGTAAAGCAGGTTGCTCCGGCGGCCCGATCGTGACAAGGCTAGACATTCAAGAGGCGTAACTTTTTCCATCTAGTGGGCGACCATGACCATGGGCGACCATGACCATGGGCGACCCTGACCATGGGCGACCATGACCATGCGAGACCATGGGTAACTTTCCCGTTGAGTGGGGCATATCATCTTTGTGGTGGTTGTCCCCAATGGTCATCCCTTGTAAAGGACCTTTGGAACAACCCCCATGTGTCACGGTTCTTCCCATCGGCACGCCTTGAGACAGGCAAGTGCCTGCGCACCGGCCTCAAATGGGAAGCTGGCCACTGGTTCTGGGCATTACCCTTTGTGTGCTACCCAACGGGCTTCTTTGTCATGTCAAAAGGGGGAGTCGCTTGGGATCACAGAAAACGGCGCCTTAAAACCCAGTTTCCGCAAACCATGACATGACTTCGTTGTGTGGCATCTTGCAACTCCTTTACCAAGAAGCCGAAAAGCCAAGAAGCCAAGAAGCCGAAAAGCCAAGAAGCCGAAAAGCCAAGAAGCCAAGAAGCCGAAAAGCCAAGAAGCCAAAAAAGGGGGGCGAAAAAAATAACAAACAAAAACCTCCGTAGAGAATTGTTGATGGCGTGGGGCAAGTGAGGCTTCCATTGGAGTAGGGAGTGCGAAAGAAACGAAGCTGGGTGATTTGTTTGGATCACACTAAAACAACAGTGGACAACCAAAAGGTCAAACAACACACAACAGAAGGCTGAAAAACCAAAGAAGTTGTCAAAATTAGAGGCCCTTTATCTCCAAAAGCCACCTTGGGGGGCGGGCTTGGGAACCAGAGTCCAAATACTTGACCCACGTGGAAATCCAGCCTGGCGGACTGTGGCCGCTCTGACAGCGCAGAGCCGGGCCTGACGAGGCAACTATAGGGAACCGCCATAAAAATCACGCCACTGGTTAGAAGCCACTAGAGGCACTGGTTCTTTATTCCCAGTGGCTTCCCACTGGACATAAGCCACTAGAGCTTGCAACGTTAAGTAACTTTCCCATGAACAAACATGGGGCGCTGTTATTGGGCTGGATGCAGATTTGTGCCATGGTCCAAACTCGGAATCTGTGGGTCATGGTCATTGCTCCCGGATGCAGGGAAGGCGCCGCGTCAGAGAGTCACAGGCCAGTTGCACCGGGGGTGCCCGTCCCTTACATCAATCACAGAGTTCAACCGACCCCTTTGCTTCGGCTTGGTAGGGATGGTCCAGGATGCTCATTTAACTGCAAGGACCGGTTCCTTGTTTTGAAGAGATCTCAAAATGTCCTGGGTTCAGGAAAACCAAACGGAAGCCAATACCCCCAAGGACTATCGAATGGTTAGGTGACATTTGGGGCTTGGTCCATCTTTGAGACATATTGGGGCATGGATTCTATTTGGCTGGACCTCTTGGTGGACTTTGGTTCCTGTGTGCCCTATTGCAAATGATATCCAAACAGGTGTCTGTGCTTGAAACCAACCCTCAAAGGATACTCTCACAAAAATGCACTCCGACATATCTTCAAGGCACAAATTCGCGCTGGCTCCTGCAGCGGACGTCTACAAACCTGGCTCTCACCAGGCTTTGAGTGTCTGCAGGGTCTAACATGAAGCTGTCGAAACTGCGCCGAGCAGGATTGTCTTTTGAAGGGAAGTCGAGGGGGACGGTTGGCCACCAAAACAAAAAGAACCATAACATTGTATGGCCTTTGCGCCCAAAAACATCCCCCCCCCTCGGTTGACGCCTCGCTGAAGTGGGCCGAGAGGACACCATGGCCGTGGATGCTTGAGAAGAGGGCCTGCGCTTGGCCAACGCTTTTATTCGATTCGCCCGCAAAGAACCAGCCGCTGCACTTGGGTTGCTTTTGACTGGTTCATCTTATCTTTCTGACACTATTCGACGCTTATCAAAGGGGGCCCTGCTGACCTTTGATTAGTTGTCCGGGAAACAGCACTGAAAACCACGGAAGCCCGCAACAAATGGAAAATGGATGGAACTCGTTTGTGTCGTTATGTTTCTCGTTGCTCCTTTCCAGGCGGGCCAAATCAAAATGCTGCATTGCGCAGCATTGCCCAGCACATGAGTTTAGGGAGGATTTTAGGGTGAGTTTCAGGCTCAAGCCAATTTTCAGCCATCGTATCATCAGCGTGGTTGGGGTTTGTTAGCGAAGGGTGGGTTCAGGTGAGAGTCACAGCCGCCAAGGCGCCGGTACAGCCACATGAGTGTCTAGACATTGCGGGGCCTCCGTTTTGCATGGTGTTTGAGTGGAAATGAAATGGAACCACTGGCAGCGTGCTGGATCCAGAGCTGGTAGATTTGATAGTCTAAGGCATCAAGCATCAAGCTAGGCACCCATTCAGGGTCCTTCATGTACCCATGCCAACGGGCGTTTCAAGCTACCAGGCTTTGCGAAAAACAAAACATCTAAAACCCACTTTGAGAAAAGGTTCCACACTCCTTGCCCCGCAACTTCCCAGTTGGACTCGCGGCTCGTTAACGAAGACTTCGCACAAAAAAAAAAACACATTTTGGATTCAGATGTCACAGCGCTCCTTCACAGCATTGAAGTTGGGGACAAGGGGTGCGTGGAGAAGATAGTTGGGGGCGAGCAAACGGGCGTTTGCTTTTCTCTGCAGAACCCGGTGTGAGAAATCAACCCATGTAAAACCTCATGCAGCTGGTGTACATATATATATATATCCACAGGTAGGCGATCATTTTCCAGTCGGGGTGCAACTCTAGGGGTACACCAGGGGTATAACGAATCAAGGTTTCGACTGCCGAACTGCTCAATCCTCGGCAAAGAAGGTGTCCAAGGAAACAATCAGGGTTAACCGTTTGGAGCAATCCAAAGACCCAGCAAGGGTACCAAGCTGGTCGGAGCGACAAGAAAGACAACCCAGCCAAAAAAGCCGTGTGCCGGCACGCCGACGCCTCATTGGCTCCGCCTTCAAGAGGTCACCTTGCAGATGTCTCAGCCAGGTTTGTGGGTGCCAACCATTGGATGCCCCCAATCGTTTTGGGTGACCTTCCACGAACAAAAATCAAAAGGAATCTAATCGTTGTGAGAAGTCCCCGAATTTGCAGCACCCGCTGTGTGCGCGTGCGCGTGTGCGTGCGTATGCCGGAATTGGACAGATGAGGGACAACCTCCCATGGCATCTACCCGAAGAATAGCACTGAAGAAGGAATGAAACCTCCAAACGCCTCACAGTGGTGGGCAACAGTTAAAACAACCTCACCCTGGCCATCTTTTACCGGAAACTAGAAATTAGGTTGTCTCAACATTCGGTGTTTAAACACGTTCAACCTGAAGGAGAGCTCGAATCGCACCATGCTCCTGCCCTCTTCAGCGACGGCTGAGTCAGCCCAGGAAGTCCACCGACGGCCCATGTTTCTTCCAAAAAGCACCGCCCTAACGGGCGGCAAACAGCAGTCTCGCTTCCATTCAACAACCCGTGTTTCAAGGATTGGGCCTTGACATCAAGAGAAAGACATCTCCTGCCCAATTTTGCCATGGCACCTCGAGGAGGGTACCTGAAAGATGAACCATTTCCTCGACCCCCCCCAAAAAAAAACAAAACAAAAACAAACATGGCAACGGAGTGAGGGTTCCCACAAGCGACGTATTTCCCGGGCGGCCCGGGGTGTTGCCCCAACCCTCCGCCGATTTCGGCCAAAGGGCGCAGCGCTGTCATGGGCTCCCGCCAAGGCTCCGCCTGGCTTGCCCCCCGTTTTAAGTGTCCCCCTTCACTGAATCACAACTGGGATTCAAGGCCTCAAGGTCCATTTGGGAAAATGGTACCCAAATGGTAAATGAAATGGAAACGAGGATCAAACCTGCGTAGCCCTGACTCTTGAATTTTGAGCCACAGACATTTCCTCATTTGAGGCAAACCCAAAACCGCGCCATGTCGGGCATGTTCCATGAATTGTAGAGGTACCAACCTGGATACGTGGCACGTGAGAGGTATATATTGCATACGCGAATGTAGCAAAGGTCCAGGATCTCTTGGTCGAGCCCGCCATGTGATCCGCACAGTTGGGATGGGCTTGAGAAGTGACCTGGGCTGTCAAAAGCCAGAGAGGCGGGCTGGCGTTTTTTTTTGCTGCTATGGTCAGTTGCAGGTGAGAAGCAAAATCCACTGGCTCGAACCCACCTACAGCAAACTAGACACAATATGATTTTCATGAATACGAGCCATCCGTACCAAATTCGTAGGCCTCTGCCTTCCAATGCAGTATATCGGATCCCTTACCCACCTTGCGGGACAACGGAATCAAGCTCAGGACATCGCACTTTGAGCCTGGTCCCTCCACGGTTTGTTCTTTCCTTTCGTTGAGGGCGCCCTATTTGGAGTTTGAAGGGAAACCGCGAGGTGATGGTGCCATGCCCCCTTTTCGGAGAATTTACGAGCAACACCATTGTGGTTGGGTGCGGGTTTGTGTCAACGTTGGGCAAGCCTTCAAACCAGGGCTTTTCTGTTGGTTTCCCTTTAATGTCAGCCCAAGGGGATTTCCCTAAAAAACACTTTCATCTGAGAAATTCATGAAACAAACTCACCGGTTCGTGGGTCAAGCGATGCATCCAATTGCAGGTTCCTTTCTTGGGAGGCCCCTTTACTTCAGATTTTGAATGATCTGCGCGATTTGTACTATTTCACCCGGGAAAGAATGGGCGTCTCGAAAAAACAAAATTATCGAGGTCAAAGGCATTTCACCCGGGAAAGAATGGGTGTCTCTTTTCTGGAGGCCAAAGGGATTTTTCAAAAGGAAAACCCAAACCACTTTGGGGGGTCCCTTAAAACAGGGGAGACACCGAAATGGACCGCTAAAGACCAGGAAAACCTTGTGCGACATGTTGCTCCTGCCTCCGCCGGGGCCTCGGCGCTGTCGGCGACTGTATACCGAGCGTCCATCTCTCGATGGGCAAGGTACCTCGGGTCTCTCGATGCGCAAGGAAATTCCACGGGAAATCCCAAGGTTTTTGGTCCTTGGGCCACTTACTGCGGAAACTCTTGCTGGTTGCTATACTGGTTCTCTACTTGAATGACCATCCAACTTGCTGAGTGCTTGATAACCCTGGTTCATCTACTTGAGGGAATAACCCTGGCGGTTGAGTAGCTCATAATCCCAATCACATATGTTTCTGGTTAAATGCTGGTTCTTGACTTGACCTGTTGAGCTTGCTGGCCACATGACCTGCACCCTACGTCCCGGACCCCAAATTGACCATTGGCATTGCTGAAATGTTGACAAAGTAGGAAACCAGACAAACCACCTTCAACAACAAAAGGTGGTAGAACTGGTCCCCTACTGTAGGGGTAAGTGGGATCAGGGCTTCGTAAACACCCAAAACATGGGGACCCGAGAACCCACAAAAGTTGCTTTGACTTGCTGGTGCTCAGTAGGAATTGCGGGAATGAATGACCCCTATAGACCATCCAACTGGTGGTTTCTTTTCGAGGGACCAAAGCCCAAAGCCTTCATTCCATTTCTCATTCCCCACTCGCACTGATCGCAAGTTGACCCAGTGGTTCACCTTACCGCCGACTCGGCTCTCAGCCGAAGGCGAATACTTCCCAGCCGCTTCCGTTTCCAAGAGCCACGCCTGCGAAGGGAGGGAACTTTGCTTGGCGGCGAACACCGCCCATTTTGGGGGGGAGATGGACACATACCCACCTTGACTCTGAACAGAGAAAGCCCTTGAAGTTTAGATGGTGCTTGGACCCTTAGGGCTGACCGGGAAGCAACAACCACCCTTGGATTGACACATACCCACCATACTCACCCTTGAATTTTAGATGGGACCTCCTTTTTGGGAAACTGGCACCCCTTTGGGTTCCAGGTTTTTTAGGCCATGTCAGCCGCGCCTGCAAATGGCGCCCTTCTGGTGGCACGCCCTGCATTGCCTCGCAGTGCTGCCTGCCAACAGTCAGAGCGGTGCAACAACAAAGAAGCCCTGGGACCCGGCAGGAGCTAGGAAGAAACGGATCACTTGGGCGTGAATTTCATAAGAGACCCTGTGGTGGACCATCATTGAGGTGGGGGTTGATGTCCACAAATGACTTTGGAGGTGGTTCCTTATTACTCATGGCCAATTGTTGATGAGCAAACAAACACAGCGAGGTGTTGGATTCCACAGATTCAGGACCTTTCGTGGCCATCCCAGGTAAGCTGGAATCAAGCGATCCGCGCGCGGTCCAGGCATGTAAAGACAACCCAGCGGATTGAGAATAAGCACAAAACAGGGCCAAGGCCTCTGACCCCTTTGACAGCTGCTGAGACAAGCCCATACAGCTGGCGCTTGCAGAGAAGCTCGCTTTTTCCCGCCGCAACTCTGTTCCGTCTCGGGATGTGAGCCAGGCCCTCAGATTTTGGACGGCAATTCCACCACCTGCCGCTTTGGGTGTTTGGGCGTTGCCTTTCTTCCTTGTCAGAGCTGAACCTTTACACATGCTTTGTCAAAGGCTCGCCACCCCCCCACAGATATTTTTGGTGTGACATCACCTCCACACTTTGCTCCTAAACAAAGTCAGCAAAGCCATGCAATGTCTGGATGGCACCAGGGGTCACGTGGTGAGACTAAAGACGAAAGAACTGGAGGGGGAGAGTTGAGGTGGCAAGGGCTGTTGCAGCGAAGCTTGGTCCCATTGGAACGCCAGGTGTGCGCAAGCACGGTGCGTGGAGCTTAGAGTTGCTCGGGGTCGTACCATTCAAAACCAATCAACAAAGCGAGTCAATCAAAAGCCGGTCTTAAAATGGTTGACCCAGAACCATGTCAGGAAATACAGAGGCGGCCGCGGCTATCTACGGCTGGGATTGTCCCTTAACCTTCGTCTACCCGAATGGTCGATTTCGGCTGAAGTGAGCAAACATGCTCGCTGAGACGATGACACTACAACATGAACTTCATGTCGTCCCAAGTTAGTTGCCAAGCAATCCCGTAAGATCTCTCAAGGTCGTTGCGCGAGTCATGCGTGAGGACTTTGATTGGTGACAGTCATGAGAATTCTTTCTTTCCGACCTGCAGTCGCTCTTAGGGTGCCCTTTTTTGGGGTGAAGGGAAACAAAGGGGGAACCACAAGTTTGAGTGGGCATCACGTGCTTCATGTCTGCATTGCCTTTCCCGCTGTCCCCAAAACTCCCGCTGCCATCAAGCATGCCAGGTGGCTTTGTTTCAAAAAGCGGACCCCCCCCCCCCCGCACCAAGAAACCAAGAGCTTTCTTCCTTTGATTTCCCCTTATGAAAAGACCCCGGAAAGGGTACCATCCAAAACTTTCCGAGTGGCTGATTTGCCGAAATTGAAGCCCAAGCCTGACTGACGTCAGGATATTCCGGAAGCTTCAACTTGTACTTCTCGACGATCGAAGGAGGCACTGGCCGAAGTGATTGGCGCGCGAAGGCACTGACCGAAGGAGCTTGACAAACCAGCAAGTCCTAGTGCCGCCATTCCACCCTAAAGAGCATCCTTTTAAAGGGTAGAGAAAGGTCTTTCCACCAACCGCTAGAAAAAGGTCTTTCGAAGGCTGTGGAACAAAATTTGAACTCCCAACAGCGCGACACGAGAATTGACACAGAAGCGGGTCCCGAAGGCGAGCTGAAACAGTAACCACCCGTGGCCAACGCTTGGACTTATCAACACCTGGTATTAAATCGGCGGTGTGCCCGTAACCCTTGATAAAGAATCAACAGGTTGATATCTGCACCCGTGCGGGATGAAAGCGCCCTTCATCTTCCCGAAGCCGCCGAAGGATTGTGGATCGAACGCGAGCGCCCGACCCAAGCGGAATTCTTGTCCCATCAAGGTGGTTACACCTTGGCATCCGCTTCACCACCCCAACCAAACCAGGAAACATCAGCTTCAACACCCCACACCAAGAAGTAGAACCACCTAAATTGGTCCCAATCATGTCGGTTGGGGGCGCCGACTTTGGCGCTACTCACATTGGGTCTGTGTGCAAGCTTGCAACATGCCGCGGTGGCCAAATCGGCCGCCCAGGAAGTGTCGGCCCTGAAAGTGTGCAGCGCACATCTTCGGCGCCGTTAGGGAGATGAGGATACCTACGCGAGCGTATTAATGGGGAATCTCCAAATGGGTGGTTTCTCTTTGATCTACCTATCTATGGGAGTGTGCTTGTTCTTCCGAGGGTGCCTTTTATGGAGCTGGTTTAAAGGGAAGCCAGAAGGAAAACCACAATTTTAGGAGTTGGCAGGGAGTTGGCAGGGAGTTGGCAGGGAGTTGGCAGGGAGTTGGCAGGGAGTTGGCAGGGAGTTGGCAGGGAGTTGGCAGCTTGTGGCTGCATCCCGCTTCGTCTCTCGGCATGACAAACCTCCATTTGCTTAAATCCTCTAAAAAAAAAAAAAAACTAATTCCAGTAGTGATAGATTGCTTTGAAACCAACAGGGGAACATGAACATTTGGTGAGTGGAAGCAAAGGATTCATGCTGGGACCATTTTGGCAAGACGTCCTGAAACTAGCCTCAATGATGGTTGGGAAACCGCCGGGACCCAGAAGTCATTTCCTTTCGAGGACCTATAACGAAAATCCCCGCCGTCTTGCCATCCGCGAACCAAATCTGCGATCAATACTCCCAAAACATGGGCGGGGGTCCCCATACAGATCCTTGCCATTGCTCGGTGCACTTTGGCTGAGGCTTCTGATGCTATGACATGGGAGTACCGGCTAAGGTGTATCCGTTTTGGTTTTGCAGATTGTGCCATGTGAGGCTGTTTACACAGGTCACAATTTGGCAACTCGATGCCTTTTCGTGTTCCCATGGAAAGGGGTCCAAAGGATCCAACAAAGAGGCATGTCGCACAACCCTCATGCGGGGTTGGTGCACGTCGCCTTTCGCCACGTGCACAACGTGCTCTACAGGCTTTGCATTGAAAGCAGCTGAACCAACTCGGTTTCATGCCCAAAGGCCGGACTGCACGGTTCCTCATATTTCCCGCTTGAACAACACCCGTCAAACATCACCCGACAGGACACTCACTTGACTTGGCAACCTGGAACGAGACGTTTAAACCGTCCAAAACGGGTGTATTTATATTATGAGGAACTCTGCTAGCCCTTCCTGCAAGGTCGTTCTCCGATCAAACCTTAGTGTTGGCGCAGCTGCCAAAGCGACTCACTATGAGGTTAAGCTGTACTCCCCTCGATCGTGGCGGGGCAAACACAATGTATTTCTGATGTTCACCAATCGATCCAACCGAACTAAACAAAACTGGATTAAACAAATCATACCCTGATGCCAACTGGAAGCCTAGAACCAAGTCACTTTTGTGTTTTTTCACTTTGGCAGGTTTGCCGATGTTCTCCTTCCCAAAAGCTAAGCTGACTTTGGTTTAACCCAGAAACATGGATTCACGTGCAAGTGAAGCCAGGGTGGAAGCTCGATTTGTATAAGAAGCGGCCGTGAAACTTGTGAAACTTGGCCAGAACTCGTCCTTTTGCGTGAAACTCGTGAAACTTGGAAGAACCAAAAGTAAGGGTTTCTGTTTGCTAGAACTCTCACGAGCTTCACGAGCTTCACGCAAATCCCAACAAGTTTCAGAGCAAGTCTCTCCAAGTCTCGCAAGTTTCACATGTCGTAGCTGTTTGGAAGGCAAGCGTCTCCGAACCTTGCAAGTTGCACATGTGTGGCTGATGTCCATTGCAAGTCTGGAGCAACGGGCGCGGATACAAATAACGACGGACAGTCTGCGCAAGACGATTGAAGCCCTAAATGTGGCAAGTGCGGAGCAAACAAACAAAAGACACGCTACACCAAAAGAAGCACTACGACGTAACACCTGTGAATACGAAGTTGAACCTGCACTGTGTTGGGCCTTGGAAGAGGGGTTACGCGCTTAGCTTCAACATTGAAACTGGGGGAGAGGGGTGTGGGGGAGACTGGTCCGCACGCAGCGATGGGGACGATGTCATAGAGGCGTGCCCACATCCCATTGGTGGCACTTGCAATGCATAGGGCTTCCACAGCCCCCTCCCCCCCAAAAAAGCAACAACAACTAGCTGCTCACGAGGTTTCATGTGGATTGCTGACAAGAAATTGTCACGAGTTGCAAATGAGGATCGATGGACACACAGACTGTTATCTGGATTCTTCTTTTTTGGGATGTGCAAATGAGGATTGTTCTTAGCACGTTTGCTTCAGGCTAGTCATGTCATCAGTTCAAAGTTAGTCTAGCGGCGGAGCACTGAACTTTGTGGATTTCAGCCTAGGTGGGTTGTACTTTGTGTCTCCCCAGTAAAAGTCGACAAAAGGACCTTTCTTCAAGTAGATGTACTTGTTCACTTTCCAGCGCACTAGTCAAAAGGTCAGACTGCCCTTGGTCGAAACACGGGAATGAACCTAGGGATTCCCTTACAGGACACCACCAGGGATGGGTTTTTTGGGGACGTTCCCTGATCACTGGGCACCAGCCAGTTCAAGCACTTGAGTCCGCTACCCTCCGCTCGAGAGTTTTTTCCTCAGGCCAACGCCAAGAAGTTGCCCGAGGCGTTGATGACGAAATAGACCCCGCTCAGAACCTCTTGGGTGCTTTTGCCCCAAAAGGAGAAAGGACGACCCACTCGAAAAAAATACTATAGGTAACCAGTTTAAAGAAGTTATCTACCAGGATACCCAGAACTCATGTTGTTGCTTTTGGATACATGTGTATATATATATAATATATATATATGTGTGAGAGACCTCTAGGTAATATTTGTCCCTGCTGGCTTGGTGTCAAGGGAAGCGCCGTTTAGTGTAAAGGGCATAGCCCGGGCATAGCCTGATGTAAAGGGCACAGCCCGGCAGGTGTAGTTTGGTGTCAAGGGAAGCGTAGCCTAGTGTAAGGGTCATAGCTTAGTTGGGTGTCAAGGAAAGCACAATTGAGTGTAAAGGGCATAGCCCGGGCATAGCCCAAAGTAAAGGGCATAGCCTAGATTAGTGTGAAGCGAAGCATAGTTTGTGTAAAGGGCATAGCCCGGGCATAGCCTGGTGTAAAGCGCATAGTCCGGCAGGCATAGCCTGGCAGGTGTAGTTTGGTGCCAAGGAAAGCACAGTTGAGTGTAAAGGGCATAGCCCGGGCATAGCGCTTAGTTGGGTGTCAAGGAAAGCACAGTTGAGTGTAAAGGGCATAGCCCGGGCATAGCCCAAAGTAAAGGGCATAGCCTAGATTGGTGTGAAGCGAAGCATAGTTTAGTGTAAAGGGCATAGCCCGGGCATAGCCTGGTGTAAAGCGCATAACCTAGATTGGTGTGAAGCGAAGCATAGTTTGTGTAAAGGGCATAGCCCGGGCATAGCCTGGTGTAAGGGGCATAGTCCGGCAGGCATAGCCTGGCAGGTGTAGTTTGGTGCCAAGGAAAGCACAGTTGAGTGTAAAGGGCATAGCCCGGGCATAGCCCAAAGAAAAGGGCATAGCCTAGATTGGGCATTCTACGATTCTAACAATTCCAACTTAGAATTGACGGAATTCTTGCCTGGCCAGCATTCCCTGGCAATCATGTTTTCTGCAATTGTTAGGATTCTTAGAATCCTAGAATCAATTCTAAGAATTCAATTAATTCCTACTGGAATTAGCAGAATTCTTGGTTGAACAATCACGACCCCTAGACCCCCAAAGAGGTACGCCAAAATGGTGATGTGTAGCCATGTTGCATGAGGTTGCGTTGTCGAATGCCAATGTGCATTTGGCTCAAGATTGAATTGCCCATGTTTAAAAGGACAGGAATTGTGTTACTTGGAAGTAGCCCTAGGAGTTCTAATAATTCCAATTGAGGCCAGGCAGGTGTAGCCTAGCAGGTGTCGTGTCAAGGGAAGCATAGCCTAGTGTGAAGGTCATAGCTTGGTTGGGCATCAAGGGAGTTTAAAGGGCATAGCCCGGGCATAGCCCGAAGTAGAGGGCATAGCCTGGCAGGCATAGCGTAGGGGGTCACGGGCATAGCCCAGTAGGTTTTGCCTGGCAGGTTTCGTTTGGTGTCAAGGGAAGCGAATAGTGTAAAATTTGTTTAGAGCCTCCGGCTCAATCCGCCAACATTGTCCTCTCCCTCGTCTCCTTCTTCCTCTCTCCTCCCCCGCGTGTTCTGTCGTCCTCTCTCCCTCCCTTCTCCTGTCTCTGTCCCTCTGTATCTCTTCATCTCTCTCTCTCTCTCTCTCTCTCTCTCTCTCTCTCTCTCTCTCTCTCTCTCTCTGTCTCTCTCTGTCTCTCTCTGTCTCTCTCTCTCTCTCTCTCTGTCTCTGTCTCTCTGTTTCTCTTTCTCTTTCTCTCTCTCTCTCTCCCTATCTCTGTCTCTCCCGCTCTCTCCCTGTCTCTCTCTTTCTCTTTCTCTTTCTCTTTCTCTTTCTCTTTCTCTTTCTCTTTCTCTTTCTCTTTCTCTTTCTCTTTCTCTTTCTCTTTCTCTTTCTCTTTCTCTTTCTCTTTCTCTCTCTCTCTCTCTCTCTAGCTCTCTCTCCTCGATGTCCAGGCATTGCCCCTTCATGACCCTGAACTGTCATCTCACTACTGGCTTTCCCTTTGATTTCCCCTGCATGTCCTTTCCTCCTTCATGTCCCTTTCGATGCGAGTCAGTACCCTACATCTCCCGTCGTGCCGATTGGTTGCCTTGTCCCTGCACTCCCCTTGTTTTCATTTCTGTTCCTTTCATGTCCCTCTCAGTTCCCCTTCCTTTCCCTTTCATTTCCCGTCCAGATTTTTTGCAAAAGGAGAAAGAGCCGGCAGGGGCATTCAAGCCTGGGACCCATGTTGACTACGTTTAGTGGAACGTCATCAAATTACCGCGCGGCACGTGGGGGACTCCCCGCCCCCTCCCCCTGTACCCCACCACACGTCGGGGGTTATCCTCTATCCTCTCTTAGGTGTCCAAGCAATGTTGGCGGACATAGGCCAGCAGGGGCATAGCCTAGTGTAAAGGGCGTAGCCTAGTTTAGTGTCAAGGGAAGCATAGTTGAGTGTAAAGGGCATAGATAAACAGACACATGCGTATGTAGGTAGCTATAGCGAAATGCCACCTGAACAGCCCCTTCCCTCCTGCAACAGCATTGCGTGTCTAAACTCCGCCTGAGGCGGGTTTCTAGGATAGCGCTTTGGATTTCTTGCCTGTCATTTAGTATGTCAACCCAAAGGGTTTCCTTCTAAGCGTTTGCGTTTTCCAATGGAACTCGCCTTCTTCACTGGCACGAGAGGTGTCGATTCAAAGGGGAAGAGCCCACCTAGAGGAAACAAGGCGCCGCTGAAGGTGTGGGGTACGGCGGTTGGTTTTGTCGGGGCCAGTGAGTGCCAAGTTGTGGTTTCTCTCCCGAAGGCTCACCACTGCCCTTAGTGCGAGATGAGAATGGGAGGTGGGCGAAAAACATCCGCAGCCATCGCGGCCTCGCAGCTGTAGGCCCTGACCTGCAATGGCTGAAAGCATTTTGGGGCGGGAGGTGACCTACACCAGCAGCACCGGTGGCAAGGTGACGCTGAAGGTGATCTCGCAGCGCTGTGATGGCGCGGTGCAGGCTGCAGTGAGCAGCCAAGCAGCATCATATTTGCGTGTTTGCATTTTGCTGGGATACTAGACTCCTTGGAAATGTGTCCACGGTCTTTTTCAAAATGTGCCCCGCAAGCAATGACCACCCTCATAGCCCCAATTGGGTTTCATTAGCGCTTGGGAGATTCTGCGGGATCATGGTGGCGCATCACTTTGGCTGTTCGCTGCACATTGCAGGGTCAGGATGCTCGACTCAGTGCGTGATTTGTCAAAGCACGGCAACAAAATGAAAGCTAGCTCTCCGAGATAGATGACAAGAGAAGAATCCGAGGTAGACAAGCTAAAAGAAAAGATACATACATACATAGACAGGTAGATGGATGGATAAGATGGATAAGTGGATTGTTCGGCGGACAGAAAGGTAGATAGATAGATTGGAAGGAAGGTGGACAGATAGACACAGATAGGTTGGTAGATAGGTAAATTGACGGATGGACAGGTAGATAGATGGGTGACAGGTAGATAGGCAGCTGGTTGGATCAGGTAAAAAGGGTAGATGGGATTGGTATCTAAGATGGACAGGATAGATAAGAAGATGAGACGCGATAAGACCAAACAAGATAGACAGATGGCTGGACAGATAGACAGGCTGGTCGGTAAATAAGCAAGTAGACACAGAATATAACGAGACAAACGAAAAGGGCAAGAAAGAGAACAGGCAAAACAGATAAAGAGAGAAAGAGAAACCGACAGAGAGGAGAAGGATAAATAGAAGCGACAGACAGAGAAAGATAATGATGAAGAGAAGGAGAAAGAATAGAAAGAGATAAGGACAAGTGAGACGAGAGGCAAGATAAAGAAGAAACAACTATAGTTCTTATATTTCTAAAACTTGCGACCGCCGGCTTCGCTGGCTCTACTGGTAAGTCGGTTTCGTGGATTCCTTTGGGTCTCTAGGCCAGAGGTAACTCATACCCAAATCATTTTGGACCGAGCGGTTTGCTTCACCAGGCGAGCTTCAATACGCAGAGAACCTGGCGTGGATCCCAAAGACGCGGTACGAGCTGTCCAGCAAGGATGAAGGCGGCGACGCTTTCCAAGCCCCTTTTCAGATCTGGTTGATAAGGGACAACCCCGAAGATGTCCATTAGGTAGCGCAAGCAGCCGACTTGCTGGCGCATTAGTTTTGTTGCTACCATGAGAATCGCGCTGCGGAGGTGCTCCGCTTGACCAGCAGTCCAGACCCACAAAGCGTGTCCGAGACTTGTCTGAACCGAACGAACCGTGGGTCAGCTTCACCACTCATGAGGATAGCTGAGAGTTGCTTTAGGTACTGGGCCAGCAGCACGTTGGCGCAAACACTTTGGAATCCCTTGCTTTTCTTGATGACCAGTGAAATTCGGTGCGACCCCCTGCCTTTCTCTGATGACATTGGAAATTCGGACTATTTTTTTGTTCTTATCGCCGGCCTAAGCCAGCGCTGGCAAGTTTATCGTGGGTCTTGCTGGATGTTGCGCGCGCATTTTGGGCATGACACGTGCCCGATTTTGCAGCAGCTGAGGCAGCGATGACAGCGGTTCGTCTTGGGAGTCCTGGGGAGGCAGGTTGTTCATGTCAGGCATAGCAGTCTCACTACCTGATCTGAGATTCTCAGTTTGGCTGACTGATTTACAAGCTCCTTTCCTACAGTTTGAGGGGACACTACGGACGCAATAGGGCAAACCACCAAAACAATGCAAGTGGATAATTAATCCCGACTCCCCAATTATTAACGGACCCAAGAAATTGAAAAAACATAACTGCTAAGACTAAAACAATACTAAACTGTTCTTGGCATTTAGGTGAACTCACCCAGGCTCTCCAGATGTGCTTATTAGGAGCCACCCTAATGAGCAGGTCATGTATGTTGGGTTGGGAGCCAGCTTCCCCAAGGCGTTCGTATGAGTAGGCGCGGCCAGCAATGGCTTCTCCTTTAGAAGTGACTCAAATGTTATATTCTGAGCGTTTCTGTTTCTCTTTCTCTCTCTCTCTCTCTGTCTCGTTGACGGGCTGCCTTGCTTGCCCTTTTTTCCCCAAGCAGCGAAGCATTGGGGTTCTAACTTGAGGTATAGAGAATGGGAAAGTGTGACGCCGGTTCCGGGATCCTGTTTTCCGCTTGTCTTCCTGTCTCCCAGTCTCTCCGGTCAGATGCCAGATGCTGTGACGGTCGTGTCTTGCGCTTGTCTCCCTGTCTCCCAGTCTGCGGTCAGATGCCAGATGCTGTGACCCCGGCTCCGGGGTCGTGTCTCCCGCTTGTCTCCCTGTGTCTGCCAGTCTCTGCGGTCAGATGTGTGACGCCGGCTCCGGGGTCGTGTCTCCCGCTTGTCTCCCTGTGTCTCCCAGTCTCTGCGGTCAGATGCCAGATGCTGTGACGCCGGGGTCGTGTCTCCCGCTTGTCTCCCAGTTTCTGCGGTCGGATGCCAGATGCTGTGACGCTGGCTCCGGGGTTGTGTCTCCCGCTTGTCTCCCTGTGTCTGGATGCCAAATGCTGTGACGCTGGCTTCGGGGTTGTGTCTCCCGCTTGTCTCCCTGTGTCTCGCATCTCACGGGTCGTGTCTCGGGCTTGTCTCCCAGTCTCTGCGGTCGGATGCCAGATTCCCCATGAAGTCGATGAATAACATCGATGCTTTTACCCGGCGTCAAGGAGATGGATGGACCCGATGTATCCTCCGCACCTCACATGAAGGAGACCCTTTTTTTGGTTATACAGACCTGTCATGTGTTTTTGCTGTTTGGGGTCGAGGCTGGTGTAATTTTTTAAATACTAGGGTCTCCAACAGGTTCCCTTCATGAGTCCTTACTCTAAAGCTGCATTCAGAACACTTTCAACAACCAAAGCCCCTCTTTTCCAATTGGAACCAATAACTACTTACTCCCCGAGTTTGTTTTACTTGGGGGAGGGGTAGGAGAAAGGATTAAAGCGACATCAGCCATGGTAACGGGGTAGGTTCGAAAGACTCAGCAAGGTCAGTGCCGAGGTAACAGTGAAGGTGTGGGGAGCAGGCAAGCCCGTGACATGTTTTAGGAGATGAGTTTTTTTTGGAGACTTGACAAGTTGTTTGAGCGCCCTAGGGCTCTGAGGCGCAGCTAACATTCAAAAGGAGCGTGTGGCCCCTTCAAACGGATTTTTGTCCCGCCGCTAGCCTTGCTTTCTCCCCTCGCTTTGTTGGGCCCTAAAGTTGTGTCTGGCCGTTATTTGTTTTTGAGGGGGGGGGGGGCAGGCATGCTCGATGGTCTGAGTTAGCAACACAGAGTGTTTAGCTTGTGCGGCCTCCCTCGCCAACAGCCTTTACGGGGCCCAGGACCTGTTTCTGATTTTTTTCCTCTGGGAGGATGGGCTTCTGGCAGCAACACGAAACGTTTCGCTTACTATAGGACTGACTTTTAAGGGAGTTGTTTTCCAGGTAGGCGGGGGGCACAAAACATTTGAAGTTCTCTCACGCGCAGGGTGGTGCTGGCACTGGCCCTGCAAGAACCGAAAGTGCAAGTTCACGCACTGCGATGGCCAGCAGGTAGACGCGTAATCTCGTACCTCCAGACGGTGATTCAGAGAAATTGAGAAAAGGCCCCTGGGAATGATTGCTTCATAGAAAGGAGACTAAACAGGATGCCTCTGGGAATCCCCAAATAGGCGTGTGTTGAAAAGATCTTTTATTTGCGTCAGAAGTGAAGCTGCTTTGGTTTTGGAGGAGAGATTGCGCGCCCGCTTGTCTCAAGCCTGAGGCTTTTCCAGGGGCGCCGACTGTACAGGGCAGAGCCATATTTTGAGCTCCTGGATCGCTGTAAGATTAAGCCTTGCTTGTAACAGTAGTCCTCTTGACGGACACGAAGAGCACTTTCGAAAACAACTTCGTTGCGGTGTGAGAGTGACTCATTATTGGGAGGCTCCGACTACATAAGGTTTTTAACGCTCACGCGCGACCGGCCTCGCCGCTACTTGAGGGCGTGCGCGCGCACAGATGCTGGCACACGTGATAAGCAACATGCCCACGCGCATCCGCGACCGCCGCGCCCAAGCGCGATCACGTGCATCCGCAACCAAGGCGCCATTGCTGAGGTAAATGACAACCACCGCACTCACCCTGGCGCACATGTGTACGTGTGTTAATATCTGATTAGACGCACACACACACATTTTTATATATTTATATATATGTATAAATATATACGTATATATATATATATATGTTTCATGCACCTGTGAAACAGTTTTAGGAGATGTGTTGCATTTTGATAGGTTTGTTATTTGAAAGAAGGTCAGCAAGTGAGAGGCATGTGTACGGGTAAAGATAAGGGTAACGTTGGTTGCATGTTGATGGGGTTACTTCTTTGGCAAAGAGGTTTAGCAGATGAGGGGGCCACGTTGATTTTCGAAACGAAGCAGTTTGTGGGAAGTCTCGTTGGCGAGTTTTGGAGAGCAATTTGTTGGCTTCCTTTGCCAATGGATTTAGAGCATGTAGCGCTCGAACAGCACCACTCGCCCTGCAGTGGTCAAACCCGCTTTGTTGTCACCCCAAACGGCTCCCAAAACGACAGGTTGTGCAAGGGGCCAGCTGTTAGCTCCTACCTCTTCCAGTGTGGATGGGCGCGCATACGTGTGACTGACTGTGAAACAGTCAGGCAAAATTCTGAAGTTGGCCATTGCGGCGTACCTACACTTTCTGATTCTGAAAGCCCTTGTAATCCCCTTCTTTTTCTGCCGCTATGTGTGCTTCATGGTGGATTCGATCACGTTTTCGGTTCTAGGGGCAAGCTATTAGCTGTGTGACTCGACGCGCTCGAGCCGCGGACTTGAGCGCCCAACTTGAATAGCCAGAGATCTCCCTCGGGAATTTAAGTGTGTGTGTCTGTGTGTGTGTGCGAGAGCAAGAGAGAAAGATGGAGTGATTGATTGGAGTTGCGAGAACTCCTAGAATTATTCTTCTATTTCTAAGAGTTCCAATTGGAATTTAGAAGAATTCCAATTTGCATTGCTTCTCAGAATTCTTTCAATTCCAAGTAGAATTCCTAGAACTCTAAGAACCTAGAGTTAATTCTGGGAATTCTCATGATTCCAATTAGAATTATTCCAATTTCTAGAATTAATTCTAGGAATTCTGGCATAGTTGCAATTGTTAGAATTAATTCTAAGAGTTAGATTAATTCCGATTGGAACCTAGAATTACTTCCAGGAATTGGAATAATTCAAATTGAATTTCTTGGAATTCTTGGAATTCTTGCCTGGTCAGCGTTCCGCGGCAATTCTCCTTCTGAAATCTTTGGAATTCATAGAATCCTAGAAATAATTGTAAGAATTTTAAGAATTCCAAGTGGAATTATTCCAATTCCTACAACTAATTCTAATAAGTCTAATAGTTTCAATTGGGATTATTCTAATTGTGAGAATCATTTTTAGGAATTCCATTAATTCCAAATGGAATTAATCAATTGTTAGAATTAATTCTAGGAATTGGAATTATTCCAATTGGAATTATTAGACTTCTTGGAACTCTTGCCTGGTCAGCATTCCGCGGGCAATTCCGTTTCTGGAATTTTTGAATTCTTAGAATCCTAGAATTAATTCTAATATTTCTTTGAATTCCAATTGAAATTAATAGAATTCACTATTAGGAATTGGAATAATTCAAATTGAATTTCTTGGAATTCTTGGAATTCTTGCCTGGTCAGCATTCCGCGGCAATTCCGTTTCTGGAATCTTTGGAATTCTTAGAATCCTAGAATTAATTCTAATAATTCTAATAGTTCCAATTGGAATTATTCTAATTCCTAGAATTGATTCTAAGAATTCTAAGAATTCCAATTGGAATTATTCCAATTGGTAGAATTAATGCTAGGACTTGGAATAATCCAACTGGACTTATCAGAATTCCTGGAATCAATTCTAGGAATTGGAATAATTCCATTTAGAATTATTAGACTTCTTGGAACTCTTGCCTGGTCAGCAATCCCCGGGCAATTCTGTTTCTGGAATTTTTGGAATTAGTAGAATCCTAGAATTAATTCCAATAATTCTAATAATTCCAATTGGAATTATTCCAATTGTTAGAATTAATTCTAAGAATTCTAATAATTCCAATTGGAATTATTCAATTTCTTAGAATTAATTCTAGGACTTGGAATAATTCCAATTGAATTATTAGAATTCCTAGAACTAATTCTAGGAATTGGAATAATTCCAAGTGGAATTCTTAGAATTCTTGGAATTCTTGCCTGGTCAGCATTTTCCAGGCAATTGTGTTTCTGGAATTTTTGGAATTCTTAGAATCCTAGAATTAATTCTAATAATTCTAATAATTCCAATTGGAATTATTCCAATTGTTAGAATTAATTCTAAGAATTCTAATAATTCCAATTGGAATTATTCTAATTCTTAGAATAAATTCTAGGACTTGGAATAATTCCAATTGGAATTATTAGAATTCCTAGAATCAATTCTAGGAATTGAATAATTCCAACTGGAATTATGAGAATTCTTGGAATTCTTGTCTAGTCAGCATTCGCCGGGCAATTCTGTTTCTGGAATTTTTGGAATTCTTAGAATCCTAGAATCAATTCTAATAATTCTAATAATTCCAATTTGAACTATTCCAATTCCTAGAATTAATTCTAAGAATTCTAATAATTCTAATTGGAATTATTCCAATTCTTAGAATTAATTCTAGGACTTAGAATAATTCCAACTGGAATTACTAGAATTCCTAGAATTAATTCTAGGACTTGGAATAATTCTAATTGGAATTATTAGAATTACTAGAATTAATTCAACAAATTCTAATAATTCCAATTTGAATTGTTCTAATTCTTAGATTTAATTCTAGAACTTGGAATAATCCAACTGAACTTATTAGAATTCCTAGGCTTCATTCTAGGAATTGGAATAATTCCAATTGGAATTCTTAGAATTCTTGGAATTCTTGCCTGGTCAGCAATCCCCGTGCAATTCTGTTTTTTTTTTGGATTTTTTCGATTTTTTAATCCTAGAATTGATTCTAACAATTCTAATAATTCCAATTGGAATTATTCCAATTCCTACAATTTATTCTAAGAATTCTTTTAATTCCAATTGGAATTATTCCAATTCTTAGAATTAATTCTAGGACTTGGAATAATTCCAACTGGAATTAATAGAATTCCTAGTATTAATTCTAGGACTTGGAATAATTCCTATTGGAAGTATTAGAATTGATGCAATTCTTGCCTGGTCAGCATTCGCCGGGCAATTCTGTTTCTGGAATTTTTGGAATTCTTAGAATCCTAGAATTAATTCTAATAATTCTAATAATTCCAATTGGAATTATTCCAATTGTTAGAATTAATTCTAGGACTTGGAATAATTCCAATTGAATTATTAGAATTCCTAGAACCAATTCTAGGAATTGGAATAATTCCAAGTGGAATTCTTTCAATTCTTGGAATTCTTGCCTGGTCAGCATTTTCCATGCAATTGTGTTTCTGGAATTTTTGGAATTCTTAGAATCCTAGAATTAATTCTAATAATTCTATTATTTCCAGTTGGAATTATTCCAACTCCTAGAATTAATTCTAAGAATTCGATTAATTCCAATTGGAATTATTCAAATTCTTAGAATTAATTCTAAGAATTGAATAATTCCAATTGGAATTATTAGAATTCTTAGAATTAATTCCAACAATTGGAATAATTCCAATTTGAATTATTAGAATTATTATAATTCATTCTAGGATTCTAAGAATTCCAAAAATTCCAGAAACAGAATTGCCCGGGGAATGCTCACCAGGCAAGAATTCCAAGAATTCTAAAAATTCAAATTGGAATTATTCCAATTCCTAGAATTAATTCTAGGAATTCTAATAATTCCAATTGGAATTATTCAAATTCCTAGAATTAATTCTAAGAATTGGAATAATTCCAATTGGAATTATTAGAATTCTTAGAATTAATTCTAGGAATTGGAATAATTCCAATAGGAATTATTAGAATTATTAGAATTAATTCTAGGATTCTAAGAATTCCAAAAATTCCAGAAACAGAATTGCCCGGAGAATGCTGACCAGGCAAGAATTCCAAGAATTCTATTAATTCCAATTGGAAAAATTTCCCATTCCTAGAATTGATTCTAAGAATTGAAATATTTCCAATTGGAATTATTCCAAGTCCTAGAATTACTTCCCAGAATTTGAATAATTCTATTTGGAATTCTTTGAACAAAGGAAACAATTCTAATAATTCTAATAATTCCAACTGGAATTATTCCAATTGTTGGAATTAGTTCTAAGAATTCTAATAATTCAAGTTGGAATTATTCAATTCTTAGAATTAATTCTAGGACTTGGAATAGAATTTGAATAATTCTATTTGGAATTCTTTGAACAAAGGAATTTATTCTATTAATTCTAATAATTGCAATTGGAAGAATTCCAAAGATTCCAGAACTGAATTGCAGGGGAATGCTGAATAATTCTAATTGGAACCATTCTAATTTTCAGAATTAATTCTAGAAGATTCTAATAATTCCAATTGGAATTATTCCAATTCCTAGAATTGATTCCAGGAATTCTAATAATTCCAATTGGAATTATTCCAAGTCCTAGAATTAATTCTAGGACTTGGAATGATTCCAATTGGAATTATTAGAATTGATACAATTAATTCTAACAATTGGAATAATTCCAATTGGAATTATTAGAATTATTAGAATTAATTCTAGGATTCTAAGAATTCCAAAAATTCTAGAAACAGAATTGCCCGGAGAATGCTGACCAGGCAAGAATTCCAAGAATTCTAATTGGAAAAAATTCCAATTCCTAGAATTAATTCTAGGAGTTCTAATAATTCTAATTAGAATTATTCTAATTCTTAGAATTAATTCTATGAATTGGAATAATTCCAATTGGAATTTTTAGAATTCTTGGAATTAATTCTAACAATTGGAATAATTCCAATTGGAATTATTAGAATTATTGGAATTAATTCTAGGATTCTAAGAATTCCAAAAATTCCAGAAACAGAATTGCCGGGGAATGCTGACCAGGCAAGAATTCCAAGAATTCTAATAATTCTAATTGGAATTAATTTTATTTTTAGAATTAATTCTAGGAATTCTAATACTTCCAATTGGAATTATTCCAAGTCCTAGAATTAATTCTATCAATTGGAATAATTCCAATTGGAATTATTGGAATTGATAGAATAAATTCTAACAATTGGAATAATTCCAATTGGAATTATTAGAATTATTAGAATTAATTCTAGGATTCTAAGAATTCCAAAAATTCCAGAAACAGAATTGCCCGGGGAATGCTGACCAGGCAAGAATTCCAAGAATTCTAATAATTCCAATTGGGATTCTTCCAGGTCCTAGAATTAATACTAGGAATTCTAATAATTCCAATTGGAATTATTTTAAGTCCTAGAATTAATTCTAAGAATTGGAATAATTCCAATTGGAATTATTAGAATTCTTAGAACTAGTTCTAGGAATTGGAATAATTCCAATAGGAATTATTAGAATTATTAAAATTAATTCTAGGATTCTAAGAATTCCAAAAATTCCAGAAACAGAATTGCCCGCAGATTGCTGACCAGGCAAGAATTCCAAGAATTCTAATAATTCCAACTGGAAAAAATTCAAATTCCTAGAATTAATTCAGGGAGTTCTAATAATTCCAATTGGAATTATTCCAAGTCCTAGAATTAATCCTGGGAATTCTAATAATTCCACTTGGAATTATTCCAAGTCCTAGAATTAATTCTAACAATTGGAATAATTCCAATTGGAATTATTAGAATTGTTAGAATTAATTCTAGGATTCTAAGAATTCCAAAAATTCAAGAAACAGAATTGCCCGGGGAATGCTGACCAGGCAAGGATTCCATCAATTCTAATAATTCCAATCGGAATTATTCAAATTCCTAGAATTAATTCGAGGAATTCTAATAATTCCAATTGGAATTATTCCAAGTCCTAGAATTAATTCTAAGAATTGGAATAATTCCAATTGGAATTATTAAAATTCTTTGAATTAATTCTAGGAATTGGAATAATTCCAATTGGAATTTTTAGAATTATTAGAATTTATTCTAGGATTCTAAGAATTCCAAAAATTCCAGAAACAGAATTGCCCGGAGAATGCTGACCAAATTCTAATAATTAGTTCTAATAATTCCAATTCGAATTATTCCAAGTCCTAGAATCAATTCTAAGAATTGGAATAATTCCAATTGGAATTATTAGAATTCTCAGAACTAATTCTAGGAATTTGAATAATTCCAACTGGAATTATTAGAATTCCCAGAATCAATTTCAGCAATTAAGAAGAATTCTTGGAATTCTTCAAATTCCTAGAGTTAGTTCTAGGGATTCTAATAATTCCAAATTGAAATTAATCCAACTTTTAGAATTAATTCTATCAAGTAGAATAATTCCAGCGTGCGTGCGTGCGTGCGTGCGTGGGTGGGTGGGTGGGTGTGTGTGTGTGTGTGTTTGTATAAGTGCAGGCGGCGTGCGTGTGCATGCGCGCGCGTGAGCACAATCGTGCGCGTAGTTATTTGGCTCGAGTTGTTAGATCTCTTCGCTGGGCACCGCAGGCGCACGGAGTCACAGCTTGCTGATCGGGGCGGCAGCGCGAAGTGCTCTGCACGTACGTAGCGGCCTCGCCTGAAAATAAAGTTGCGCGCAAGGGTGTGCTTATGATAGAGGGTAGTTGGTGTTTGTGTGTGTGTCTCATAGGCTCAAGTTTTCCCTGTGCCCAAGAGGCCGAGATGCGACAACTCGCTGATCGGAGCGGCAGTCTGATGCAACCACAGTGCTTGGCGCAGATAGGGTCAGCACGCGCTCGCGTATATGGCGCTAGCTTGCATGCGCGCACGGCGCTCGCAAGACCAAAGGTGTACTGGACGATGTGCTACTACTTGTTCTGCGTCTGTTGCAAGTGTCACTGCATGCGCGATACCTGTCTACACACTGCAGCTGCTTTGAGTTCTGAAGCTCACTGTTTGCTGAATCTCGCTGATTTCACGATCTGTTTCTGATGGCTTCTACCTGGTCTGTGTACGGTGGAGGAATGCGCTGGGCAGACGTGGAGGATGAGGATGACAATTGCAACTTGGACATTTATAGTACATGTTCGTGGCCGCTGCAGCAGTGCGCGCAAGGCGTAGTCTGTCGCATAGTGTGGCCTTCGAGGTGCCGCAAGTGCACCTGCTGTGGAAAAGGATTTGGGGACAGACGAAGGCACAAGCTGTGTGTATCAGAGTTGCTTCAATAGGACTTTGCTGCGCCTTGCCTGCCGATTTTCGATAGGTCTGGCAGCGAGGTCTCTGAGCGGGCAGGACGGCTGCCCCTTGGCCAGTCTGTGGCGACCCATTCGCTTCATGCGCAGACTTACTATCGATGTGAGTATGCGACGAAAAGGTCTGGGCTTCATGGTCGACGTCATCGCGCGCCTGGAGAAGGAGTTCGCCCACCTGGAAGAGCGCATCAACTCGCGCGTCACTTGGGGTGGCGTAGCTTATTTAGTCTGCTCTAGCAACTGTTCGAGAGTCATGGCCCACAGTTCCCAGGTGATTACTTTGTGAACGAGATTACGGGGCGCCTACAGAACGAGATTGCGCTTCGCAGGGAGCACGCGCGGTTGCGAGTCCACTGGGGTACGCGGACGCATTAGGCGCTTGAGCGCTAGCCGTTGGCTTGCTGAGTTCTTTCGCCACGCAAACCACTAAGGTCACTACTTTATGAAGGGCGTGATTATGCGGCTGGAAGGTGAGGCTCTCCAGGAGGACCACACTGCCTGCCAGATGGGGTGGGGACTCTTGTCTTTCCTGTCTGCTGAAGTTTATGAGTTTGACTACTAGTTGTGATTTATGGATGAAGTGCAACACTAAGGCGATCACTTCATGCCCATCATCGCGGCAAGGCTCCTGAAGGAGCACAGACTTGGCGAAACGTACGAGTATGGTGACCGCTGTCCATGACTTAACTTCTGCATGAATGCTTATCAGTGCCAACCCTTGCGCTTCTGTGGAGACACGATTATGCTGACAGGGGTGAACTGTGGGTTTGGCCTGCGCTACGAGCGCTTCACTATGTGTCCAAGCCTTTATCGCAGTTCCGCCCTTACGCGTCAGACCTCCTTTGCATTATAATGCAAACGTGTGCATTTCGTGTTAGATCACTGTGCACGGACCGCTAGATTGCTCAGGCCCAGACAAGTTGGAGCACACGTATTGCTGGAGCCACTCTTCGGCGCTATTCTGTTGCGTGATGTAGTATGACACATGATTCCTCTCACTCAGGTGATCGACTTTGCGCTGCGATCGTGCGGCGAGTGCGATCGACGGCTGACATGCCTGCGTCAGACCAGTGGTCCTGGCGCAAGATTTCACGGCCATCTTTTCACGTGGGATCCCGCGCCCCGCAGGGATCCAGGGACATCCAGGAGAAGTGGGCGGGACAGACGCAGATGCCGGATATGTGTGAGGTCTCGAGCAGCAAGCCGGACGTCTTCGTGGACTTGTCAAGCCTCACATCGAGGCAGAAGAAGAGGCGCCGCGAGAGCCTGTACTGGGACAACGTCCTCAAGCATGCCAATCGACAGCTCTTCCAGCAGTGGCTTAGAAGGCGCCTGAAGGAGGCAAGGGAATTTACGAGCGCGTTGGAAGAGCACGACTTGATCATGAAGGAGTGCGACTGCAACATCTTCCCGGAGCCTGACGCCGCGATGACATCGAGGAGGTCAACAGTGCGTCGGCCTTGGCGCAAGCCCTCGCATGCCCAGTCTGAAGACCATCGAAAAGTTGATGTGTGTCTCATCGACGCTCTACGAAGCCTGGGCGTGCCATTGCTGTACACATGTGATGGCCCATTCTGGGCGCTGGCGGACGGGAATGCAATGCTCCAACCCCACAAGCACCTTAGCTAATGAAAGAGTTAGTGTCGAGCGCCTAGGGAATGGTAGCTACATGCAGCTGTGCTTGTGTGAGTGTTCCTTGCCTAGCACTGCTTCAGGAAGAAATTGATCAGAGTCAGCGACCCCAGCGAGATGGCGTGTGGTAAGTACGTGCTGTACACGCATGAACATTTCATCAGCCTGGAGGTGTGGTCGGATGGTGATTGTATCATGCGGCCTACATGTCGACGACACGTAGGATTCGTAGAAGCATGGGACCCTATGATCGTCTCAGAATTTGACGCAGTGTTCCAGCTTTGCGAGAACAGTGCTGACCAGCATCTCGAAGGAGAAGATGTTGGAGGAGGAGCGGAAACAGCAATGACCGATGACATAGACACATGGATGCAGTTCTGTCGCAACAAGAGCTTTGCGGTGCAGAGACGACGCTCTCACATGACGATGGAAAGTGGCACGCGCTCGACGAGCACTCAGTGGCTGGCGGCCATGCCGCCGCTCCTGCTTCGGCACTTACCAGAGATTGGAGTTCGAATTCCAGTCCCAACAGCAGACAGACCTGTTCCGCAACTTCCACCTCGACCGAGAGACGCAGCAGATGGACTTGAGTTCACGTGGCTACGATCGTGTCATCCCCATACCCGAGATAGTCAAATTGAGTTCCAAGCAAGTGGGCACATCTACTATTTGGATGGGCAAAGGGCAAGCGCTTCCGTGACCGGCCTCATCAGTCAGTATTCACACGCGCCTTGGCAAAGATTGCTTTCTTTTCAAGTGGACGTATATTCGCATGTTAATCATATTATGCTTGAGCACCCGCCCGCAGGAATTTGATGCAGACACAGTCATTCAGAGGATGATGTGTGGCCGAAAATGGCCTAGGCCTGGGTATTTGAAGAATCTATCCGACCGCAGCACCATCGACAAGATCCTTGGATGCGACGAGCTGCGGGGGATTCACGAACTACTCCGCAGACAGCCCCTATGTGAAGAAGCAATTTGCACCTTTGCGCGCGAAGTTCTTGGAACTTGCTCCGCGCATGCCCGAGAAACATTGAGTGGCTTAGTGATGTCAACCCAAGACATCAAGGACAAGTGGGCAGCCAACTCGGCTGCTGCGTCTTCTGCCGGAAACTGGACTCATCTCCAGTGCGAGTGCTTGCTCAATGGTGGAGTTGTGGCAGGGCAGTGGCCGGAAGTGCTACTGTTCAGCACGTTTTTACAGCAGTCGCCGCGGTTGCTCGCGTACCGAACTGAGTGGTGCATTTGGGCTACCGATGAGAGACTGGCCGGCAGCATCGACTTCGCAGCACTCGACATGGATGGCAAGGTTGTGCTATTCGACTGGAAGCGAACGAAAAACCTGCCTGAGAAGCTTACCAATCCTTGGCAGCGAATGCTAAGTCCCCTGGAACATTTGCATGACGCAACTTGCATCAAGTACCGGCTACAGCTCAATGTGTATCGGTATATTCTGGAGACATACTATGGCATGGAAGTGGCATCTATGTTCATCGTATGTCTGCACCCAGAGCACAAGGATAAGCCCTGGATGGACGAAGTACCTAAACAGGACCAAGAGGTGCACGCTATCATGGCAACGCAGAGGGCGAAGATTGCGACGGCTGACGCACGAGGTGGATCGACTCCAGACCAACTCCCGTGCGAAGTTGCTTTGCAAATACTACGCTGTTTCAACTTCGCCAAATGGAGCCATCCCGCTTCACAAGATGTTGCGCGCACAGTCCTTGCTGGTGCAACAGGGCCCATCATTGCGCAGTTCATTGGACCTCGCAGGACTCTGGGCATGGGAATGGGACTAGCTGCTTTGCGTTTCTCGCAAAAGGAGGCTTGCAGAGGGCCGACCCGCGTCCTCATTGATGAACTACCGCTACCGGGGGAAATACGAGACAAAGTCTCTAGCTTTGTGAATCACACGTCCGCGAGTTTCCCACCTTCTTTGAGCTTGACGTTGCAGGTGTTGCAGGGACAGGTCAGTGCTCGCATTCAGCTTTTCCTAGCTGTTGATGACAAGGAAGGGTTTTGGGCAGTTCCTGGATGTGAAAAGCTTCAATGTCTACGCAGAAGACAGAACAAGGATGTGATGGGAGGCGGTCTGGACAGATGGGGAGCGGCAGCTAGCTCCTCCGTGAGCACATTGGTTAAGCATGACGTGTGTGGCGGCTCCAATGTTAGTGCCGGCAGCGCAGCTGCAGGTGTATCCTCCAGCTTGACGCCTTGTGTTGGTGACCGGATCATGGTCCTCAAGACGCATTGGCTACAATGCATTTTGAACGGCACTAAGACCATTGAGCTGCGCGGCAGACAGGCTCGCTTAGGCCGTGTCTGGCTAGCCGTAGGTAGCGAAGTGCATGGCGCCGCCACCATTGCGACCTGCGAGCGCCTGACGCTCACTGAGTTCCAAGCGCTTTATGAGCATCATGCGTTCCGTTCTGCTGACTTGCCGTATGCAACTACGTGGGCTTTACGGCTGGCAGATGTGCTAGCGCTTGAGCAGCCCATCCCGTACTACAAATTTCCCGGGGCTATCGGATGGAATATCTTTCGGCGCGGGCCAGATGACTTGCCGCCGCAGGCCACCAAGGCAAGGGTCTCGTCCTCCAGGCAGCGTGCCTCAAAGCGCCCTGCCACAAAATCCGAACAAGATGGTGAAGGTCTTGATGCGCAGGGTGGCAACAGAGAGCACGACAGGCAGCGGTTCCATCCAGGCGGAGTGGTCCTGACAAGACTTGCGTTCGACAGAAGCCTGGCGCTGTCGGGCTTGAGGTTGCCAGGACTTGACAAGCCCGACACACTTATCGACTTCGTCCCGGACATTGTCCAGATGGTCGTGCGGAGGCAACAGCGAAAAACTGGGACAGTTGCGCAGACTATCCCGGAACCTTGCAGCAATAGCAACAGCGTTGGAGATGTAGCAGGCGGTTGCTCGAGAAGTCTTGTCAGCTTGCCCCACGAAGTGCTGCGGATCATCCTGGCACAGACTTCAGATCCTTATGACCTGGCTGTCTTTACTTGCACCGCTTCTTTGGTCGACTTCCTTGCACTCAGCAAGTCCACGTGGAAGGATAAAGTTTTACATCTTGCCAGCGTTTCCAGCTTGTGTTGCCAGGGTGCGGGGTTCATGGCAAAGATTTCCGAGGCATGGGCCTACTCCACTATTGAGGCATCCTACCAGCAGCTGCGAGGGCTGCATCCGCTTCGGGAACGCCTGCTCTTCAGGTGGCCGATTCGCAGCTTTTGTTTGCGCAATGGTCCACACGGGGTGCTTTGGTCTGCTGTGCCACTTTTCGGCTTTGCCGATTGGGCTTGCCACTTCCAAGGTCGCGTGGGACGCATTCTGGTCGGTGTCAGTAGTGCCAAGAGCCCGGCCCACGTTGCAGGAGCACAGACCATTTGGTGCTCTCTTATTCACCCATTTACAAGTGACATGCGAATATTTTACTCAATGTCAGGGCAGTTGCAGTCGTTAGAGCCAGGGCTCTCAGGTCGTCCCCAGCTCGAGAACAATGCTCCTCATCGCATACAAGTGCAGTGGCGCTCTGCGTGGTTTCGAGTTGTGATTGATGGGCATCGCGCCCCATGGCTGCGAGTTCTTCACGGTAATGGCGTGCACTCGCACTCTTACGCATTTTTCTTTTACCTCGGGGTGCAATCTCCAGAGCAAGCGCAGGTCAGTCCATCAGCCAGTCGAGTGCTGTCGCGTTCACAGCCTGCGTGTCTCAGCTGCGAGCCCCGCACAGTGTTGGACTGGCACAATAGCCATTGTTGTCGATCATGCTCTGCTTGGCTTTGCAGGCAGCATCGAGGTATTTGCCCCCAATGCCGGGCTGGCTGCTTTTGCCAATCCTGCCTACCCACACATGATTGCCTGACGCAAGCAAACTTGGATGTGCTTGGGGGAGGTGATGCGTCAATGACGCAGGGTGGTCTGGGCCTTGAAGAAGTCAACAACTTTCACGGCTTCCTGGTTGCCCACTGCAATGGTGAGCGACGCTACCGGCCTTTCAGCTCAGACGGGCAGCCCTTGTCGCCAACTTTCATGAACGCATACAACTGCGCTGTTTGGTATTTGCTTGCTGCAGCACGGAGACTGTCGAAAGCCAGAGACCTACTACAATGCACAGATTGGCTGCCCCCGGACGTATCATCCCATGCGCTCCTTTACGTGGTCAGCTCACGACGGGGCCCACTGTTCTGGCTTCCATACTTCTTCTTTCACGGTGTTCTGACCCACATAGGCCGCAGTGATCAGTGCAAGCTCGTAGCTTGGAATTTGGACGAGTACCAGCTGTGCAGCGACGCTGGCGTGGATGGGTTGGACCTGCAAGATGTTCTTTGGAAGTGCGGAGTTCCCGCACCATACGAACATGATCTGACGTATCCCGGCGATGCCGTCAATGATTACCTTTGGCACTACGACATGATGCTTGTCCAGGCTGAGCCAGCGGAGCTGTTGCAGGACAGCCTTGTCTCGAGGCATAGTCAGGCAGTCATGTTGAGTAAATGATTGTCCAACATGTTATCCGTAAAGTGTTGAACAAGCAGCGCAACCGCCTGAGGATGGTCTATACATTGTGCACTACAAGAGTATCTTTACGCTTTGGCAGTGGGAAGGTGAGAAGGGTTATTGGTGGTGTTCCTTTGGCTGGATTCAGGTTCAGGAGGACCTTGCCGCTGCTATGACTGAACTCCTGCAATTTCAAGTCTTTGCTGTACTCAGGCCTTCTGACTTGGTCGTGCGCGAGCTACAACGCAGAAGTGCGAAGCAAAATTACGTTGGAGAGAAAATGCATGAGGACCGGCTCGGGGGTGCATCCAGCTCAAGAGAATCCTTGTTCTCAGCTTTGGATGCGACCTTATCAAACTCATTAACGAACGTGCGTGCGAACCCGCCGGCCTGGAATGACTCCATCCTCGAGAAATGCCGCAATATGAGAGCCAGGATCCAGGCAAAGTATCCGGATTGGTGCGACTTCCAGGTTCGCATAGCAAGCGCTGCAATTTTGATGTACAAAGTGCGGATGGTTGACATGTTTATTCGAGAGCTGGCTATCCTACTCTGGGTGATCGAGGGCGAGAGCCACATGCGAATCCACAATGGCTTCTGCTTCCTATATCATGAAGCTGGCTGTTATCAGGCATATTGCGGCATCCCGCCTGAGTCAACATTCGCTCGTATCAAATACTTCCTGCTTGTCCTTGAGGGTTTGTTCAGGAAGCTGCCGCCGCAAACGCGCAGGACGGATGAGCATGTCCTCAACGCTGCAGCGGCGCTCATGAACAATGCAGAAAGTCCTGAGGCTTTCTTTGACGAGTGCCAAGACGCCGCTCTACTTTCCAGCAATGGTAGCAGACGGCAGAGGCCAGCAGCCCAAGCTGCTCCAGACCACGACCATGCAGACAACGAGCCAGACAACTCCAACGGTTTGCCCTGGACAGTTTTTCTAGCTCAAGCGCTGTCCAAAATCGGTCTTCAGCTACAGTATGCGTTGCTGGAAGAGAAGAAGCTGCTTGCCTACCTAATTGAATGGTGCGAGACTCCGCTGGAGCGAGCGCCAGGGTGCTGCTACACAGACTGCTGCGTGCTTTACGATTGTTCGCCAGAAGGTCCAATTACGTTTGCCCAGCGCCGCCCAGAGAATAATATTTTCATTCGCGTGCCTCGAAGGCTTCTGGATCCAGTGGCCGATGCTGACAAGAGAAGACTTGAGCGATTCTTGGGCACTACCTTTTGGAACAACCAAAAGGTCTTCGATTGCTGCCAGGCGGCGCAAGCTCTAGCCAAGAGAGGCGAGAACATTGATCGCTGCTTCATTGGCGTCGGTCCTGGCGGTGTTGGTCAATCATTGTACAGCCTGCTACTTTCGAGCATGTACGCTCACAATCATGCCTTCATCGACCCGAACATTTGGTTCCAGGAGGATGAGCTGCGCAAGCAGATTGAGCAGTTCGCGCACTGTTTCATTTTGACCGGACAGGAAGCGCCTCAAGGCTTTAAGCGGGTACGGGAAGACCTGTACAAAAAAACCATCTCTGCAAATGGCGTCGCTGGCCGGAGGCCATATGGTGCCGTTACTAGGATGCTCTCGCTTATTGGATGGAAGCGCCTCGAGGTGAATCAAATGTTCCACTTTGCAGGAGTCACGGAGGAAAACTTCAATTCAATTCTGCGCAGGTCATTTGTGTGGTTCCCCTTAGCAAAGTTCGTCGATGACCAGCAAACACAGACGGACGAAGAGCACGGTGTATTCCGGGCCGACCCTTCTCTGCGTGAGTTCTTGGTTAGCGGGCCTGCCATTCTTCATGCGCTGCGGATTCAGCATGCGTTTGAAGCCACGCACAGCCGGGACACTTGCAGGGACGTCATCGAGCGCTATGTATTCAATGAAGATGCTGGCGCTACAGAAGAGGTTATGCGGACTGCCTGCGGGTTGCAGAAGACTATGGAAAGCGCTGCCAACGCCCAGGGCTCAACCGAAGACCAATCTGACCTTGCAGGGCTAATGCGAAACTTGCGCGAGGAGCTTCTGGCCAAGCCAACCTCGTACGTCTCTATGAACGCATTCAAACGACTGAGGTGTGTCAGCTCGGTGCCGCACAAGGACTCTGTGTGGAAGCAAATGTTAGAGACGAACGCGATAATGGATTGCGGAGCAGTTGGCTGGCAGTATAGAGACTGCTACTACCCTACAGTGAACACAGCAGTGTCTTTGCAAGAGGTCTGCCGCGCAGGCGACCTGTCTTGCCCACCTCGGCTTCCAGAAGAGTGGCACACTGAAAGCCTGCTCTCATTGAGCCGCTTGGCCAGCTCGTCTTAGATTTTTTATTGGTTCAGTGTCACGGGATGCCAACCATAATGTTCCAGGTTTGGGCACCACCAGCCTCAGGACGTGATTCCAAAACCCAGAGCCCCAACACCGAGACGATGCTTCAGTTCTACAAAGCCGCTTTGAAACGATGCAAAGCAGGCACGCCCACTTTGGTCGAGAAGTTGCAGCGCGATCGGCTTGCCTGTCAGTTGCAAAAGCTTGAAGACTCCGAGAAGTTTTGCCGATGGCTAGCGAAGACTCCGTCCACCAAGCGGATGACCCAGGGTGGCAGTCCTGGACGCAAGCAACGGAGGGTTGGTGATGATGGCAGAGGTTCTGAGCGGGCAGTTGCAGATGCAGAGACGCAGCAAGAGATCGAGAATGCGGAGGCGCCCCACACTTGGCAATTCAGCGTGTCCTACAAAAACACGCTTGGAGAGCTGCTGCGAACACGGAAGCAAGCTTGCACGGAGTCTTCGCAGAGATGCACCCGGCGACAACTCAAAGCATTACTTCCTGACTGCGTCGACTTCGACATTTCTAATTGCTGCTTTTCAGTGTTGGCGCAACTTGTTGACCTGCTCAAGCCGCTGGAGCCAGTTCCTAAAGTGGTCGCAGATACCCTTCGCATGCTCTCAACTGACCGAGAAGGCGTGTGCGTTGACGAGCTGCATGTCAGCCCTGCGGAGGGCAAGCAGCTGCTACTTGAGACCTTCAACGGGGCTGCTATTCATCCAAACTATGCAAACAACGCTTTTCTCAGAGATGTGCAGCGAGCGTCATTCTACTGCAGATGGCTTGCGTGCACAGTCCTACCGGAAGTTCATCAGAAATGCATTCAGGACCCTGCAAGAAAGCAAGCTGATGTATCGACCTTGTTCTTCTTGTGGTCTGCTGCGGAGGATTTCATTCTACAGGCATGGGTTGAGTTACTGCTACAGCAAGGCCCGCGGCATCTGTCCTTGCATTACGATGGCGTGAGAGTGAATCGTGAATGTGTGGGCGATATCGCAGAGTTCATCACAGCCAGCCACAGCTGGATCAAGAGCAAAACTGGCTTCACTGTGCAGATTGTTGAAAAGAAGCACGAGTACTTTGTGGATTTGCTCATCCAGTCCGCCTCAAGCCGCAGGGAGGCGCCAGTTGCTGCAAGTCTGCTGCTTGAGAATGGCAACTGTGTTCCGTGCGCCTTGAGCCGTGTTCTTCCAGAAGACAAAGTCGCGCAGCTGATTTCCCACCTTTCCGCCTTGCAGGCGCAAAGCACACACTGGAAGTATCGCGACCTCGCGCGCAGTCTGGAAGTGAAGCTTTGCCCTTTTCTCTGCGGAGAAACTCTGCTCCCTGGGAAGTACCTTATTCATTCTGACGGGAAGGAAGCTCACTGCGTCGCTGCTGTCGTTCATGCCAACAGTCAGGACATCACGGCGTGGGACGGAACATCAGAGCTGTCGATGTCGCTGAGAACTTTCAGAAACTGTATCGCTGGCTGCGTTGACGAGAACTCCATTGTTGGCTTTGCCGTGGAGCCTGGAGAGCGCAAGGAGCGGTCAGATTTGCCATCTTTAGCTTCTTCTTTAGACACTCTTCTGGAACTGCGGGCTGGGGCAAAGGGATCGGAATATCCGAGGCCAGATGACGACCAATCCTCTGCCGATGCTTCGGCCTGTGGTGAGGAAGAGGACGAGTCCGTGGTGTCACCTGGGCAAGCCCTTCTTGCCAAGCTGAAGGCGGAGGTACAGGTCACCTTGGAAGAAAAATTGTTTCCGAAAGTCGACGAAAAATATCGCTGCCCATTGTGTCCTTTTCGGGCCTTTGCAAAACTGACTAGAGTTTCGCAGCACATTGCCAAGTACCACACGGTGAAGGTGCAGTTCTGCCCTAGCGGCACGAAGCAAGTCAAGTTATTGTTGGCGCTATATGACGAAGATTGCATGCGTGGGAAGGATGGCCAAAACTATCTCCAGCGCAGTTCTGACACTCTGCGGCAAACTGTTGCGCCGTCCCTTCTGTCATCCCGAACAGATATTGACAAATTCATTCGCATCGTCTTCACGGCGGCCGGCCCTGTCTATCGAAACTTGGACGCCTTGACCGACGGTGAGCCTTTGCGCCGTGTCAGGAATATTTACTACACACGCTGCTTCGCGCACTTGGTCGTTCGTGAGATGCTCTTGTGCAACGCAAAGGCAACCTGGCTAAAGTACTCGCGCTAGGTGTTGCGTGCAATCATCAAGAGAGGTTCCACACTACTGAAAAACGGCGCGTTTGCGTAAACAGCTTTTGCTCTAAGGTCAGAGCCATGATTCCACGAGTTACGCAGGAAGCGGTCGCCAGGAATTGTCTGACCACTAGCCTGCTTCCTTCCAACGTGAAGGACTGGTGGCCGATCGTGGAAGATATCTTCACTTCCCCTAGGCTGAGCGATCGCAAAGATTCCTTGCTGCAAGAAGCAGTGCAACATGAAGAGTTCGTGGCGATCTCAATCGATGCCACAATGCGATGCTGTCTCTCAATTCTGGGCCAATGCCACCCACGTGCGCCGCAGGCGGACCGTTTACAGGCAGCCTTCGACGACGCTGCTGCTAAGCGAAAAGCACCTTGCTTCATTAAAGACATCCTTTTCCTCTCTCTTTTATTCTACTCTTGCTTTTCCTTTCAGTCATTGTTACAACTTGGCCTCTATCGGTTTCAGCTTATAAACTGATTTTACTATGGTGCCAGCACAGGTTTTGACTGTCCGCGGCAGAACCAATGCAGTTCTACTGCTTCACGCCGTGCCCAGCGAAGCTGCTGAGGTTATTGTCACTGCGCTGGCAGAGCTGCCAGCCCATGCTCTGGCGCAAATTCAGTTCATTGCGAGCGACAGCCCTTCAAGTGCACTGGCCCGGCAGCTGCGACGAGTCTGCCCCAACCTTGTGATGCTCAGCCTAGATCCCGTGCACTTGGCCTTTGCATGGGAGTACTCAACTTGGAAAAAACGCACACCTGGCAGCAAAGCGCTCCGAGCAGTCCTCAGCAAGCTCAGTGTGCGGGATCCACAGGCAACAGCTGAGCATTGGGGCTGCGTGTATGAAGGTACGGCGCCACCCGAGCTGACACCCAGAGAGCAGGCTCAACGTGACCGCATCAAGGACGGCGGCATGCCACTGCGGGCAGCCAAGCAAACCCTTCACACTATGGATTACAGTGTGCCTTTTTATGACAGGATGGAAATTGTCAAGGCATTCGCAGCTCTTTCGGCACTCTATCCAGAGGAGGTGGCAAAGGTGTCTCCGGGACCGAATAGGAAAGTTTGCGAACTCTTGTGGACCGCGACATCTCCAGACCGTCTCGAGTGGTACATGAACAACATTCGGTCCAGGCATTACATGGCTTTTGCTCACCATTCTCTGCTTCACGTGGGAACAACAAGCAATGAATCGCTCCACCGAGAGATAAACTGCTGGTTCAACCAGACACAGCAGATGCATCAGGCTGTTCTGGATCTCAAGCTGCTTGTGCTTCAGTATGGCAAGCTTCTATCTCACAACGCGGCAATGTATCATCCCACTTCTTCCCAGCTCAACCAGGCCACGGTGCTCGCACGGGTTGCTAGCCTTGAGATGTGGACCTTAAGGCAATGGCAAAGCTGGTGCTCGATGAACATGGACGTCAATGGGATTGGGAAGGCAAGTCTCCCAATCAATCTGATGCGGCAAGAGCAACAAAGACAAGTACGAGCTGCTCGTAAGAGACCGGCAAGCTCATCGCCAAACTCGCAGACTCACCGTGCAAAAAGACGATCACCTTTCACGCTGCAAAGAAAAGACGGGGTGCGGCGAGGAGGTGTGCGCGATGCGTCTCTGCCAAAGAACGCGCGTCCTCCGGTTCGAAAGCGACCGGCAAGCTTACTCCCATGATGGCTATTGATGCAGGCTGTAGGCAAAATGCCGGTCAGCTCATTCTGTCATTGACCAATTACAAGAGGTTCAGATTGCGGCCGGCAAAAAAAAGTCAGCGTTGCCAGCATCCTTGACGAAGCATCAGAGGCTACGAATGGAGGGGGCGTCTCGCAAATATAGAAATATACTAAGGAGCTCGCTTCTTTCCCCGTAATTCCATTTTCTTTCCTCTCTTTCCTTCCTTCCTTCCCTCCTTTCTTTCTTTCGTTCTTTCTTTCTGCTTTCTTTCTCTCTGTCTCTCTCTCTCTCTTCCTATTTATCTTTCTCTGTTTTTCTTTTTCATTCTTTCTTACTTTGTTTCTTTTCTTCTCACAGCTTCTCCCATCTTACAAGCTGCCAGTCGGCGAAGCCCAAGCATAACAGCTTTGACTAAGAGCGTGGAGTGAGATGCAGTAAGAGCCGGGCTCCTGGCCTAGTATGATGTTGAAGCATTTGCAAGGTTTGCCACGCTGACATATTTGGCTCAAGGAGAAAAAGGGCACTGATAGCATCATGTAGCCATATGCTAACTGTGGCGCACCTGCGCTCACAGACAGCCCGCCTCTTTTGTCCGTTTGTTTTCGCTTTCTGCGCAAGGCCGGCGCCACCAGCAGCTTTGCTTAAGAGCGTAGAGTGAGATGCAGCAGGAGCCGAGGCTACTGGCCTAGGATGATGCTCAAGCATTTGCAAGGTTAGTCGTGTTGAGGTGTTTAGCTCAAGGAGAAAAGGCGCTGAAAAGAGATGCTACTTGTGGCACACTTGTACTCACACGCAATGCACTTCTTTTGTGTCGGCGGTTGTGTCAACTTTCTGCACAAGGTTCAGCAGCAGCGATGCTAGTAGTAGCAAGCTTTTATTAAGAACAAAGATATATCAAACATGTGGTTCCCCAGCAGAAGAAGGAAAAAAAGATGTTACTAAACAAATATGAGCCATTGAGTTTATGTGGACGGCCCGTCAGAAAATGTTAGAAGTAATGAACAGGTTAGAAATACCAACGGGAGGGAATTATAAATGCTTTTGTGTGCTAATAGTGCTAAAACAAGCAAGAAGGGTACGAACATGACATGGAATCGTCCAAAGTCGCAAAGTCGGAGATATTACTCGATGTGCTTAATGTTGCCTTATGTTTTGGCCGCAGCGTCGCGCCATCAGATGATCGACGTACTGAAGGATGAGAAACCATAAGAACATTAGGCGTGATTTGAAATATAGCAACAAATTCTGTAGGTATTTATATATAATAGACGTCGGAAGGTGAAAACATATTGTTGTGGATTGATTGAACAAATTGTAGATATTAGTAAGAGTGCAAATATATTGAATGAACATATTAATGCACAGTTAAGTTAGCCAACAAGCAGCAACGACGACGAGAAAAACATATTGATGACATGTTTGAAAAGAAAGGATTAGGCAGATTAGTAGGCGGTCATAAAAAGAAGCACGCAAGTTTCGTGTAATCAGAGTTACTGAAAACTGAATAACCTAAGCCCGAAACTCTTGCACACTACAAAATAGTTATGGACGAATTGTAAATATATACATATACATATATATATATAACTTAATAGTTAGAATTAACATAATGCCAACAGTATGAATTGTTTGGAACTTTGCTTTTGAACTACGCTGATTTTAATGAAGATAATTTGAACTGCAGTTGTAAAAGATCTGACAGGACTTAGTTTAACTCTTTTTAGAATTCTCGATGTTGCGCAGTATACAGCTTCACAAAACAGTAGGAATACAGTTTTTTGCCTGATAGCATTGCATGAATGACAGTAAGTGCAGCATCCAAAGCTGTCAAAATACGAGTGCAGCGCAAGCCTGATTGGTCTAATGCTGATAAGACATGCACCTACACGCGCGCGCGTACGAACACACAACACGTTTTTTGGGTGGGCGGGTTTGTAAGCTTTCTGCACGAGGTCGCTCAGGCATTATCAAAAGCACGATCATAAGAAGGAAGAGCAGCAAGGACAAATGTTACTAAAAGGTCCCTGCCACATATATATATATATATATATGTGGTAGCACCCACCACCCCCTTCCCCCAATGCCAAGGTTTGCCTGCAGAATACTTGCATGTGTCATGAGATGTTCATCCTAAAGCAGCACTTATTTGGGGACAACCTGGAATTGATGTGGGGTGATCTGAAGATAGTAAGACGTGATGAGTACTCGATTGAAGAACACCTGGAGCCGAAATTGGGCAGTGTAAAAACAAGCTATGGACATAAACATCACACACACACGCACACACTGCCACTCATCCTGACCAGAAGTTAGTTGATAAGCATTATGTTGCAGTTTGTAAACTTTCTGTACTGTGAAAACCAGGCCTCTGGCGCTTGTTTTGTTTGGGGGAGGGTGCAGGAATTCTGGAAGACATATATAGATACGGAGAACAGTTCCTGCCCCACCCTCCATCAAACCAGACCTTTGGGGTTTAGAATTGACTGGCAACAATCTTCGGTTGACTGCGGTTTTAACTGACAATGTGAAAGGAAACATCTACTTTACAGGCACATTGAAAGACAACGTCTACCACTCCTCTGGAAGCAACACTTTGACTTTGACTGTCTGCAAACCATAAACCAGATGCCACGAAGAAACAGACAAGCCCAAATTCACAAATCTCCAAGAAAGCTACCATTCATAGGTGTCCTTTTGGGGCAAATAGATGGGTTTCCCTGGTAGATGATTACCAGGCAAACCAGGAATCGCCCTCTATTTTTCGACCAAAACCACCCATTTACGGACACCGATGCCATGTTTCCCACCCCTTTTCAGGGCTCAAATCCCGGCTTCCAGCCCCCCCTCTCGCCCTCTCGCCCGTCCGCGAACCAAAGGGCCAGAAGCTCCGGCACCAGCTTCAGGGAGTTCAAGGCCACCCCGTCGTAGAAGCGGCGAATGCCGCCTGGAGACGCGGGGCGAGCTGGTGTCGTCTTATGGGAACGTGTGATACGGATGAACCAGATCCGCTTAGGAGGTTGGGCGTTCATTCGCCATAAGAGAAAATAAGAAGGAACATGACACAACAGGATTGAACCAAGTGGGTTTGTCTTTTTCTGAGGCTACCCTCTGATTCAGTGGTAAAGGGAAACCAAAAGGAAAACCAGCAGTTTGGGGGTTTGCTAACAGAAAGACTCACCCGAATCCACTTAGGAGGTTGGTCGTTGATTCGCCATACCAAAAAAAGAAGGAACATGACACAATAGGATTGTTGAGCTATGCCGAAATGAGGCTGTTCGATTTGACAATCTAGACATGTCTGACCAGAAATAGCTTCTAACAAATGGATTCTGGGATGCTACAAACATGTTTGTCCACTGGTGCAAGCTGGAACCCGTGTATTAGGATCCGTTCGATAGAACCTGTTTACTAGAACCCGGTTAGGGTCTCTTGATAGAAATGCCAAGCATCTCATGTTTTGAAAGGTGCCCAAACAGAAAGTGTTCGGCCCTTAGGCGCTTCACATAATATTCCACATATGCCCCATAGGCAGGAAAACTGCTCTGCAGATTAGCATGGAACCTGAAAGAGGATCCCTTGTTGGATTCGGTGCTAATTTGCAGGGGACTATGTCTCAAACCTGCAGACCTCTTTTGTGGGTTGTTCAAGGGAAACCAAAAGGATGCCAGTCATCTCCAATCCAGTTTTGAGAAACAAACTCAAATTTGGCTATGAAGTTGTTTTCTCGGAGACATTTTGGTGGGTATCAGTGATACCGTGAATTCGATCCAACCAACTTTGAGGTGCTCCCAAAAGCGCATCCACCCTGAGCCACCCGGGAGTCGGGAGAGAGAGTCTGAGTCACGCCTGCAGCATACATCGATTTGGCACCTCGGAATGTCAAAATTTCTTGGCGCTCCCATGGATCACTAAAGGTGCCTGCCTGGGGCCCCCAAATAACCATGGGTAACGTTTCCCATGTGGTGAAAGTCATCTTTTTAGGTCTCCCGAATGGTCACCCCATGTAAAGGACCTTGTGATCAACCCCCCCAAAAGGGGGGAGGATTGTGCAATCTACTTTCCCTCAGCCTGGGTGCAGGATATAAGTCTCTGAGACACTTCGGGTTCCGTCCCCTCAGTTCCAGGTTGACGTTTGACAGCTAGTCCCCCATATGTCCCGATCCTGTCGGCTGATTGCACGGGTCAGAAGGGAGCTCCCAGTTTGTTCATTATGTGATTCAACCGTACCATGACAACAACTGCCCCTCTTCATGTACGCAAATCTGATTTCACAGGCAGGCTAGGCATAAATAATAAAGAGATGTCGTAAAACGTCGAGCTCATGCCAACTATAGTCAAAACCTGCTATGAAGGAAGTGCCCAAATCATGGTAAATAAAACGGGCGGCTCTTGATATTATCTGCACCGATTTCTGAAGAAACGTCCCCATTTCAAACCTTCATCTCGAAGCGGCGTTTAGTTGAGTGAGTGGCTCAAGTGAGACTGCTTGGAAGTGCCAGGTCATACAGTGCCTGCCCCTTTTGTGTGCTGGTGATACCAAAAAAACACTTTGCCACCAAAAAAAACAGTAGCAGGGACCAACGTTGGTACCAAACCCTTGGACCATACTCCCGGGTACACCCTCAAAAGATCTCAAAAAGGAGTATGGGCCAAGTGGCTAGGTAAGCCTTAGACGGGGAAAGCCTCACTTCCGTAAACCTGAGACCCACGCAGTCTGTAAGGGATGCAGAATCTTTCAGCGTCGGACCTGGCCATTGACTCACGCTGAAGCAAACTCCTTGTGGCCTCTCCTTCAGCACCAAAGGAAAGCCACCCCCGTTTTCGGGGGAGGAACCCCTCGAAAAAGGACGAGGGAGCCACCAAAATATCGCATGTCCTGTTAAAAAGGCGGGCACGGCCCAAAAAGCCTCCATGCACAGGACCACACACGCAAATGCCACGGTGGCATCGTCAAAACTCATAATGTGGGATCTTGAGTCCCCTGGTTTGTGTGGGAAATGTAGAGCTCGTCCCTGCCAGATGCACCACAGACTGGTGACCCAATCTGTGGATGGTTTGACAAACATCACAAGGAACAATGAAGAAAACACACGCACACACCGTGTCATCATGTGCTGTCTTCGGCGCCTGCGCTCACGAACTGCCACCTGCGCAAACTGCCAGCATGTGGCCGTATTTCGGGGCATGTTGCAAATTCACGGCATGGGAACCCAAACGGCCCTGGTTTTTCCACGCATTTCCATGTTCTTGCTTACTTCGGGGTTCCAACTCATTCTCTGCCTATCCAACCAGCAAGGTGGTCATTCAACCCGCAAGAATCAAAGCAAACCTCAGAACCCAGGGGTGCTCGAGTTCCCCAAACGGAGCAACCCGTGGGCTTAAGATGGCTAAAGGGGCACGAGCCTCCTCCGGAGGGTATCCAGGGGGTACGTAACCTCGGACGGACACTTGGCTCCAGTTGGACCACAAGTGGTGAATCTTTCAGTGGCTGGATTCTTTGGACATCCATTTTCGTAGGGGCCTATGTCCATCGAGCACTATTGAGGGTAGTCCCAAATACACTCTCCCCTCATGCCTCTCCCAGCGAGGCCGGGGCTGTCTGAGCAACAAAGCCCGAAGCAGCGCCAACCACCAAGTTCCTGTCAAACGCTCTCTGGTCAACGCCTTGCAAGTTGAAGGAAAGTCCTATGGATCATGCGCTTCCCTTGAGCCTTGAAAGGAACCTAAAGTCCATAGGGGCTCCATGACCATCCCGACCACCCCAAGTAATTAACGGGGTCCTTTGGTGGCAAATAAAGGTAGATGGCAATGGGCGTTCCCTTTTGGGAAGTCCACCGCCCGGTTGACTCGTCTGGGGTTCATCCTTCAACCCTGCATCTCAACCAGGCCAGTTGCGCCAGGGATACAAATGAGCTGGCGCAGCATTCCGCACGAGCCAGAATAGGTCCTGTAAAGCCAACTGAGAATCACGCTGTCCGGAAGGCGAACGAAATATCCAGTTTTGGATTTGACTTTGCTTTGGGGGGGGGGTACTCTTTTGAGGGCTGTTTCAAGGAAACCAGAAGGACACCAATAACGTTCGGGTGTTTGCTTATCTTAACACAAACTCATTGCGTTGAGTATGTGTCGAACCCCCCAATGCTGGGGTTCTCTGTTGCTTTCCCTTCAAACCAACTTAAAAAAGAGTGCCCTCAAGCATACACACCCAAGTGGCTATCATTTTGTAGTACGGCACCCCCTAAAAAAGGTTGGTGGACAAAAAAGTACAACATAGGAATCAAAGCCACCAAAGAGCGGCCACTTTGAATCCACACTGAATGGGACAAGGTGTACAACCCTAGCCTTCCCATTTAGACCTCACCCCACCAGAAGGAAACACAACAAAAACAAAAGGCAACCAGAACTTGCTTCTAAGGGTAGAGCCTTTGCTTTTTTTATGTCATAGGAGGTGATGTCATGGTTTGGGGAAAGGCGATAACTTTTAGTCAACCGAGGCGGGCTGTCGGTCCCCCGGCTGCAAAGACTTGTGGTCCACCGTGGGGCGGTGGCCCATCTGCTTCAGCAGCCACGGGGCCAGCAGGTCGTGCAAGCCCGTGGCAAGGCAGATGTACGGGAGCGCCGTGAAAAGGCACCTGAGGCTCATGGGTGTGGCTCAAAATTGGGGACCCTCCACTCTTTTTGGTTTCCCTCAAAAACCATCCAAAAAGAGGTCCCCTATTTTGAGAACCCCCCATGTAGCTCGTCAACATAGGGATTTCAACATAGGGATTTTGGGAACGAATGGTGGTTGTCCTTTTGGCTTAAAGTCTAAAACGGCTACACTCAAAAAACACACACACACACACACCCCACCAAGGGAAACCAACAAGAATCTGAAAAAGGGTTCGCTTGGGGGCTTTTGGGTTGCGGGCCAAACGGATCCGACAATTGCTGCTCAAAATTGGGAAAGTGGTTGCGGGGACCCACAAGGGCGAAAGGGCAAAACAGGGGTCCTCATATGGTTTTAGCACCACCAAGAAGGGAAACAAATTGCATATATTTCCCGATATTTCCCCTCGAAACATCACTTAACAAGCACCACGAAGGGAAAAATCACCAAGTCTGCCAATGGCACAAAGGCAAGCCTCGGTAAAGGCTCAAGATGCCCCGGGTCCTCTGAGTCTCTCGCAAGAAATGCCAGGCTCCGCGGAACTGCTGCTGTCGGCCAGTGTCTGCAGCTAGGTTAGTATAGGCAACATCCAGCGGATACCTTTCCAAGCAACCAACCAACCAACCAATCAATTAACCAACCAACCAACCAACCAACCAACCAACCAACCAACCAACCAACCAACCAACCAAAATGCTCTTTGCGATCCACTCAAGGGAACCCAAAACTAATGCCAAGAGCAGAGGTACACCAGCATCAGTGCACCTGCACCTGAGACGTAGAGGAAGGAACATCTACGCAGATAGCCTTCGAAGCCCTGGTAGTGGCCTGGCCGAAGCCCATAAAACCCAGGGCGCACGTGTGGGCTGGTGTGTTGCTGGGGGAATAGGCTTCGAAAAGGGGAGAAAAGTTAACAGGCACCAAAGAGCAACCGGCAACCAACAAGGCATTCTAACAGAGCAAAAAAAGTAGCAAAGAGCAACCCAAAAAAATCAATCATGAGAGCAAACTGGTACCAAAGAGCAACATGGCTGTGGCGGCTGTGGCTCAGAAAATGGTACCCAAAATGGCCGCTTGGTAAATGGAAACGAGGACCAAAACCTGCGTAACCCTGACTCTTGAATTTTGAGCCACAGCCACAGACCGGTACCAAAGAGCAACCAAGTGTCGGTTGCCCCCTGGCATGACCCACATCTGCGTGGTCTTCAGCGCGCTCAGCCGGGCAATACCCCCAAGGATGCTGGCCGTGCAGTGCGTGAAGGCGCCACGCCAGAGCCCGCGATAGCCCTGGCTAGAGATGACGTCCTGTCCAGTGGCCTTTGAGTCTTGGCTCAGCTTGTGATGGTCCAACATGGGAAACCAAATGGTCAAAAGTTCAAGGCCGGTTTTGGACAAGTGAGCATACTTGAGCATACTGGGCCCATTCAAGTGATACCTGCAAAGCTACCTGGTTTGAAGGATTTGCTCATTATTTAGAAGTCCTTTCTGGGTGCTATGGTAAATAAAGAAACTAACACTTTGCTCTAGTTCGCACCCAGTTATTTGGTTTGCTTTGGCATACCAAGAAGAGTCCGACACTTCGAATTGCCCTCGTCTATGTTTCAATCTTTGAGGGTGCCCGCCTTTTAGGTTGCTTGAAGGGAAACCTAAGGGACGCACACATTTGGGCCGTCCGTTGGAGACACACTACTTTTAGGTGGCCCAAACTTTTTCTACGCAGGCCCTCACATTTTTCGGCCGAGCCCCCTTTGGGGTGCCTTGTTGAAAGGCAAACCGCCGGGAAAGCACGAGTACAAGACAAAAGGAAACCACCCATGAAACCAAAAACAGTGAAACCACCCAGCAGGAACCAGCCAGGAAACCACCCATGAAACCATCCAGCGAAACCACCGGGACTTCAGCTGGAAAACACACTTTAAAAAGGGATCCTTGCATTATACACCTGAACATTGCCTTGTAAATTGTGCTTTCCCTTCATTTTGGTGGAAAAAGCCATGTTTCAAATGGGCAAAATGTATCTTTTAAGGACTCTCCTGGAAGCAAGCCATGAGCCCACTTCCAGCCCTTGGCTCCGCAGCGCGGAGTCCCACCTCGCGCACGAGTCCCTTTCTGGGTATCCCTGCACCGGTTGTCTAAAGTTGAGCAACGGGGTCCATGCAGAAACCGAAAGCAACATTTATGCTGTAGGAGTCATATGGTGTGGAGCGCAAAAAAACTTTATCCTACTCATTGAGATGAAAGCTGACTGGAAGGAAGCCTTGGAAGACCATTTTCATGGGACCTTCAGTCAGACTGCATGTCCTCTAGCAGCCCAGCCCTGTTGTAAGCACATACCTGTCCCGGTGATTTCTGTGAATATGGTTTGTCCTTTATCAGTCCCGCGTCTTAAGTGGAGCATCAATCCACAAATGTTGGCCGAACCTCATAAGAATGCTTAAAACAAAACAGCAGCAGCACCAACAGCAACACCGAAACCACACCGGCTGCACCACAACCAGCACCAGCAACAACAACAACAACAACAACAACAACAACAACAACAACAACAACAACAACAACAACAACAACAACAACAACAACAACAACGACGAAACAACAGCCACTCCGACGACGGCGATGACGTTTTATTTGCTATTATTATTATTATTATTATTATTATTATTAATGTGTTTTTTTTTGTTTGGGGGGGGGGGGCGGATTATTATTGGGATCCCTGTCTGTACTGTATCTCGGTGTTGGCTCTGCATCCTAGCCGCTAACATGCATTGTCAATCTCCAACAAATACAATGCAGAGCCAACCTGAGGATTCTGTTTCGTGAGACTTGATAAAATGCAACGTCCCAACCTCCACAAGACAAATGCTGAAGGTCAATCGCTGCATTTTAGAACAGCAATTTAGTCGATAAAATGCCAAGTACCAACTTCAAGGCTAGAAAAATCAGAATGCAGAATCCGTATATCCCGCATTGGAATCGCTGCGTAGGCCAGAACAAGCGCAATGCACAAGCACTTCTTGTTGAGTTGACACCAACCAGTCAAACCGTGCTGGCAATTGTTGCGGGGCCGATCGGGATTTCTACAGTTTGGCTAGAATGTACCCTGGCTAAAATGCGGAGTGAAACACGCACACACACACACAACCAGGTTTGATGCACTTCCAAGCTTAAAGCTTCGTCATCCTGCTAAGCTACGTGAGCAACAACAAAAACCTTTCTAAAATGCACGAGCCAAGAACAAATCAAAGAACACAAATCTAGAAAAGCTACACTTCTCCTACTACTCCTCCTACTTCTACTACTACTACTACTACTACTACTACTACTACTACTACTAGTACTACTACGACTACGACTACTACTACCACCACCACTACCTACTATTATTGGTTCCTCTTTCTGTTGCTTGTTTCTGCAAAGCCGTGTGGATCACGCGAGGACTGAATTTCCAACTTCGTTTTGTGCGGCAGGCGTGGGACGGCCAATTACCACCCTGGTTGACATGTAAATTACGTTGAAGGCATCGGTGGAAGTTAGAGCGCTGCAAATGACCCAGCAACAGCTTGCAGGATTTTTGCTGGCAAGGATTGCGTTCGATAAAGAAGACCCAAGAGGCGAACATTTGTCTTGCCGTGGAAATGCTAGGACTATTATGCTTATATGCTTTTTGTTAGTCGTAGCAGTAGGTGTCGTAGTAGTAGCAATTCCTTTAGCCCAGCATTCTCCCTGTGGATTCCCTCAAGTGGCACCACATGTCGCCTGCCTGGCGGCAAACCTTGATGCGCTCCAATGGTGCCGAGGCCAACTTGGACAACACCCGGGCGTAGCCATGGGCTAAAAGCACTCCGAAGAAGAGGCGCCGGTCAGCGTCAGCGGCGGCGGTGGCTCCATCATCTGACATCAAGCTAGGTGTAGGTGTTCTACTCCCCGAGTATCTTGGAACCCGCCAAAAAAGGCCCCTTTTTCAGGTCCAAACTGGTCCAGTGGAGATTCAGACCCCTCCAATAAAGGTCCAATGATGCTTCGGGTTGGGTTGGTCAACTGACACCGGGAGAAAAGAGATCACTTGTTGGCCCGTGGCGGGAAATCATTTGGCAGCAAAGGCAAAGCTGAGTTCCAAAGAGAAACCAAGTCGAATTTGCTTGCCAAGATAGACACATAATCACAAGGCCCGTCCATTTTGAAGCTGTCACAGCGGCTGCAAAGATGGCAAAGGAGCTTGCACCATGTTCTCGTGTCAAGCGGGTCAAACTCACGGCCGAGAGTGGTTCAACCTCTAGCTATCAATCTCTCTCTCTCTCTCTCTCTATATATATATATATATTGAATTCACTGTGAACCCCCTGAATCTTTGCTGAGAAGAATCAGGCTCAGAGTTGGAATGCCTCACCTCAATCTGCCCAAAGCGCAGGTCGAGCAAACCTCAAAATGGGTGCTGAATACTGGGCCAGCGGCCACGTTGAATGCTCAACTGGGAGGGAAACCAGGCAGATGCATCATACCATCATACAGTTGGATGAAAACAAATGGCACGATCTCCTCATCTCCAGTGATTCCATTTATATAACAAGCTTAGCAAGGGGGCTACCACCCTTTCAACTGAAAGGCTTACAGTCGACGATCTGCGCAACGCCTATCCACCTGACAGGTCTGACAGAGGGCACTTGGCTGCAAGGAAGGACCCTCAGCTGGAGGACCCTTCTCCACGTCCCAGCCCGACGGGATGTCCACAGACACCACCTGGCATCTCGCCGCTCTGCCCCCCATGGCTTGGTTCACACAAAAACCCACAGCTCCGTTCGTTTGGGTCCGAGAAAGCTCTTCCAATACACCATTTGGTAAACATGAGACTGCTTTCATCTTCGACAAGTGTCTTTCTTCATGTTGCAAGTTGGAAGGGTACCTCTTGAGATCTCTTGGGCCCGGGGGACTCTTCAACTGATCTGGGTCTGTCGTCTGAGGCTGTAGCCGGCAAGCCTGCACCGGAGATCTTCCTAACGCGCGAATCCAGGCCAACACAAAATCACGCGAGGGGCCTACTGAATTGACATCTTTGGCCCTTTCCTCTACTCCAGTTGAACACATTGGGCACACGTGCGGGCTTGCATCTTTCCCGCCGAAGCCATGAAGCCATGAGGCCACGCGCGGCTTGCTGCCCTCCCACTCCTCAAGATCTCGTCGAAGGGCGCGCGCACGGCACCCTTGAAGGAGAAGCCGAACTGGCACGGCACGTGGTGAGCTGGTCCGCGCTGGCGAGAATGGACCAAAAGTGGGGGCCATCTGTCGGATTTCAGAACCCCAGAAGTGCTTTCTGGGAACAATGAGCCCTTTCTGGGTTGAAGTCCTGTTGGGAGAAGTAGAGCAAAGGCGGCACAGGGCACTCACTCCGGCTTCCAGTTTTGGAGCAAACCAGGTGGACACAATAATTCAAAACCCAAGGAGGTCCAGCTTGGTTTGGGTTGGATTGTCTACTTGGGGGGTTTGCTCCCAAAATGGATCCCTGGGCTGAGGCAATCTGATGCAATCAAATGCAATCAGGCCAGACCAACAATGGCATCCACCACGGTGCAATATCTTTCCATGGACTCTGGCAAGGCAGCCTCCATGGGAACCTGTAGCTGACGACAGGCTGACAGCTCATCTCATAGGCGCCAGGCTGCAGCTGGGGCACGGAAAGTTGCTTCAGCTGTGTGACCAGATTGACCTTGCAAAGATCAGCTCAGGTGACCTGCCCCCTTTCATGGACGATATCCCTCAAACCACTTGGAGATGGTTGTCCAGTTGCGTGTTCTAAAGGACCTCACATGTGACTTGAATAGTGACAATCACTGCGGTCCTAGGTGTCCTTTTGGAACAAGACCTGGGAATGCTTGATAAAAAGGGAAGGAAACTGAAAGTGGAATGCACTCAACTCACTCAACCCAAACGAAACTGCCCGGGGAATCCACTCAAACGCAATCACAAGCGAACCCTTGACTTTTTCTTTCCTACATGGGTACCTTTACCTGGAGTGGAACCTACTGTGGATGGACAAAATCCATTTCGCACCACTTGGAAACCATGGGAAAACATTGTGCGTTGGTATTCACAGGGGAATCATCCCTCTAGGGCCGCTTAGTTGGTGCAGGATTTCGTCCACCCGATATATTTGGCCCGATCTCATCCCAACTCGGTGCTCCACGAACAGCTGCTGCTTCTCATTCGGCTTGGGATAGACCACGTGGGGCTCGTAGCCTCCCGGCTCCGTTGAGTTGGACAAACGAACAAGCGGGGATACGGAGGGGGCGGGGAGATGGGGGGATTCCCTTGGCGCCATTTCCCATATCAAACTTGGTCAAGGTGCATTTAGGGGGAATCCTCCCGTATCCCTGTTACCCCTGTATCCCTGCTAGCTGGTTTCCCTGAAGTGCCCTTTGGACGGAATTCCATGGTTGGGCCTATGTCCGAGGCGTAATCTTGGGGTTTGCCGGTTTGCCGTTTTGCCGGCGATTTCTCCACGGTGCTATTGAAGTACATGCCGAGTTTGCTGACTTCGTGTGCCTGGTTACAACCATGGTGTCACCTCGAGGATTGGCCAAACACGACAACCAAACTGTTTGAGTTTACCACCAACATGGATACCTTTTTGGCAAAGAATCGTATATTGCCAAATGTTGCCAAATGGCAACCAAAAAAGACGCCTCCCGAATTTGCTAAAATGGTCTTGACAAGATGCAACTCAAGTCCAAGTGAGTTTAGCCCCCGGCCAAAGTGGACCAGGTGCCTTGCCGCAACAAGGCCATCCTCAGGTCGCATGGCCAGTGGGTCCAAACTTGGGGTGGCTGTTGTTTGAGTGCAAACTTTGCTGGGGTTGCTTTTACCTTGGTTGCTGTTGACCCCCCTGCATTTTGTTTTTTTAATGGGAGTTGAGTGGAAAACACCTTTATTTCCCAAAAAGTTAAAGTCTAAAGATCCAACCCAATAGCAGTCAAGTTACGAGCCATTTTGGGGGTCCCCAAATTTCAGACAACCTCGGCCGGAAGAAACCCACTCAGGATCCCAAAACGTCATGGAACACTTCATCCCTAGGCTTTGTCCAAAATCCTGGGAGGGCCAGTGGAAACAAACAGAGGCTCGGGCCCCTCCGTTGTTGCCAGGCCCACAAACCAGCAGTACCGGCTTGGCCCCGTACCTGTTGGCTGGCTGCCAAGTCTGGCATCCTTCTGTTGAGCAAAGGGTTTGCCTGACCCTCGGGAAACGGACACGACCAGTTCCGGCACGGAACCAAAAAATCCGGTCCACGGAGTCCACTGCTCCGCCCCAAAACAATATAACATGCCATGGGCATCTCAACAAATGTGGTCATTGACTTTTAGTGGCACAGGTCAACTCCATGGCCTGGGGGGATCTCCCGTAAGCCAGGCCACACCAACTGGCGTGAGGAGTTTGGGGGCGCTCTCCGCTGACGGCTGAAAGGCCCTCTGAAAGGCACAACCAAGCAAAACAAGAAGGTTTGGAAGACCGTAAAACACAAGAATAAGGGCACAAAAACAAACAACATAGAAACAACCAGTTAGCGGGCCCTTACACCACAAAACCACTGAAGGCCTAGACAAAATTTAAACACCGAACTCCCAAAACAAGCCGCTGCCGCAGAAAAACACACAAAAACAAGGACCGACTCTTGCGCACTCTTTTTTTGGAAAGGCGCTGACCACAGCGCAGGCCACGGAAAGTCCTGACTTTCGCCCAACAAAAAGGCACCTGATTTTGGCATTGTCGTCTTTTTGAGTTGGTACGCCCCCCCTTCCTTTGTGGTTGTCCATTTGGGGGGTGCCCCAAACTTCCCCCCATTGTCGTCTTTTCTAGTGTTAAAGGGAGCCAAGAGGAAACCCGCCATTTTTGTTTGGGGGGGGTCCCCAAAAAAACAACCCACCCACACATGCAGCCTACCCTCCGAAAAGAAAAGAATAAGGCTTTGCGGTGGGAAAAGCAATGTCCAAGGCATTCAAAGGCTAAGGATCCCCTCTCTGGGCTCCACGTTAAAACGGGAAGAGACCTTTTCCTGGTGGAGGTTGCAACCTTGCTTCGGGGTGGTGGTTGACAGTTTGCTGCACAATAGCCATGTGCATGACACACACACACACACACAGAAAGAACACACACACACACGCACGCTCCGTGCTGGAAGGGAAATAACATTAGTAATAACCAAAACCTTCCGAATGACTTGATGAAACTGGGTTGGGTGCCCTGAGTTCACGGATAGGCGTCCTTTCGTGGGTGAAACGGGGCTGATTTGCTGAGGAACTCTTAGGGTGTAGAAGCCATACTCTCCATTTGGAATACCGCAAGCATACCACCAAAATAAGGCGAGCGGGTGTCTCCTGGTACCCTGTTTGGGGTCGTTTCGAAACCCGCGTAGCTCGGAGTCAAACGGGGGGGGTGCCACTCAGTCAAGATCCAGGTTTCGAAGTCTCTGCCCAAGGAAGGTGAAGAAAGTTTCGGCTCAACGGGTGCAGTGGGAATCTTTCTGGGGGGCCCTTTTGGTCATCCCAAATCTGGCAGGGTCGTGATCAACACCTGGAGACTGAATGTCGACCCAAAACTCTGGTGAAGAATCCAACGGCCGGATATCCGCAGCTTATTCTTGGCTGCGACTGTCCCCCTCCCCACTTGATTGTGGGCCGTCTGCGATTCGCAAGTGTCTCGTTACCTGGGCAGACAACTTTCCTTTTGAACATGGTTCCCAGGGTTCCCTCATAAATGAATCTCCTAGAGCAAGAGTTATACTGACCCCCATTGATCTAACGCTTGAAATCCAAGGAACCGTTCCCTTTTGGAAGCTCTGTCCTGCAAGCTCCATGAGCTGGTCAACGCTGAAGCCAGGGCTTGCCATCAGCTCCTGACCAAAAACCAGCCGTGCGCAGCCCTCGCCCTTTGCGGTTGGAAGGGAAACCACATGGACGCCAACCATGTTAGGCCCTAGTTTCAGAAACACCCATTTGTGCAAAGGGCAAAGATCTTCCAACTTTGAAACTTAACGTTGGACTAATCCGGCCCACTAGAGGAATCACTGACTTGTAGGTACAAGAAGAACTTGTCGGGCCTTGACACAAATAGAAAAGACCTCACCTAACAACAGATGAATGTTTGCCAACTCAACAGGCAAGACCGTGGTGCAAAAGTTTGTGAAACCCATGCGGGAGGAGGGTGTGAGATCCTTTCAGAACGAGCTGGTGTAGGCTAGCTCTTGAATTTGCAAGTCTCAAGCTTTACTCGGGTGTGACTCACAATCAAAGACCCCATCTAGGTGGTCGGCTTTTATGTTTGTTTCCCAACCCAGACCCTATTTTGAGACAGACCCACCAACCCACTTCCTTGATCTGCCTTTTTAGCCAGGACTTGATCTCCAGATCCAAAGTGAGGTAACATGGGAAGCTGCCAGTTTAAGGTAAGCCACGGATGAAATTGACACCCCACCAGCCGATCGTACGGCAATGCAGCATCACCAGCTGAGGGAGGGGCAATTATGCTACATCACCAGGCCCCGTGCCCCATTCAAAGCTGGTTTTCTTCTGCATCATCAGCATCTGCACGACTTCTGAAGGCTAGATAACAAACCCTGGCTACATCGCCAGCATCACCGAGACTCGTTGTTGAGCTCTGGCTGCATCACCAGCATTCAAATGCCGGGTGTTTGGGGGCGAGCGCATGCCCACGGAAGTGCGGCTTTGGAAGTGCGGCGTTGCACGCCGGGAACGCGGGGGACGTTTCCTTCGGTTCCCTTGGCAAAGCCATAAACTGCATCGCTGCGTTCCCTCAACTTTGAGCACCCGCTCCTCGTCAACTGCAATGGCCTCCTCTTGGTTCAGCAAGCGCCCACAGGCACCCTGGCTTTGAATGGCAGGTGAGTGAGACATATCTGAGCCCTTCCCAGCCTCACGATCCTCCATGTCCGCTCCTGGGTACAGCATTTTCGCCTCTCCGATTTGTTTTTTTCCCCTACGTCTCAGGCGCAGGCCGTTGACGGCTGTCACAGTCTTGATGCGGACCCCAAGTGGCTGTGGGTCAAAAATAGGTACCCCAAATGGAACCCTAGTAAGTGGAAACATGGACCAAAACCACCTGCGGTCCCCTGGTGGTTGTATTTTGACCCATACCCAAGTGACTCTTTCAACAACCTCCCGGATGAAATGGGGGAACTGGTTGCCCGCAGTGATCCGGATGCCCGCAGAATACTGTAAATTGAATTGTGCATTGATAAACCAGGGCTTCACTAATCCTGCCTGTAAACGAGCTTGAGCCGAAACCGCGGAATCAGCTGTCTGCAGTGCTGCAGTCTCAGGCTTCAAGCGAAACCTTAGCGCTGCATTCCAAACGAGCAGCAAACAAAATGTGTTGCCCAAAAGATTGCGCGCAACCAACAAACATACTTATGTCCTTGACTGCGTGAGTATAGATGCTTGTCGAAGCGACAAATTCATGCAAGGGCCAGGAAAGCCACCAAAAGCACAGTCCCCGTGGTTAGCCGCAAGGCTATAGTCGTGCAGTGTACGAAGCATGCCACCTATTTGGCTACCAGCTGGGTGGGCCTATGCCTGAAGTCTCCGTCCAAGTCTTGCCTCCACTTGAGCGCCTGCAGCTCTCGCTTCTTCTCCTCCTTTCGGCTCTCTTGGGCCACGCCTCGCGCGACCCGGCGAAAAAATCTCGCGATGCTTCACGCGATTCTTCGGGGGAAACAACCAGAGATGCTTCAGAACTTGGAGCAGAACAAATCCAGGCAGCGCCACAGGACTACAGTAAAATGGCAGGCAACAAAACACCAGACGCATCTTCATTCGCGCCATCCCAAGCGGTTATTTCTTGTTTGAGACACACAAGCCTTGGACGGGAGACGGCAAAGTGGAAAGAACTTGTGGCCAGTATCAAGGCAGTGCCCAAGTGGGTATTTGGCGGGCTTCCTCTAGAACTTTCAGCTGGTTTTCGTGGCAGTGGGGCATGAAGAATCACACACACACACAAAGCGGCCAGGAACCAACCTGCGATCTCCTGTTCTTGCAGCTCCACGGGCTTCTCCAAGACACCCTAAACCTGAAATGAGAACTTTCCTCTGGTTCTCCTGTAGCCGACACAAAGACGTAGAAAAGCAGGCCTGGGACCAAGCCCGGGCAGCTAGTCCGAGGCTCCCAGAAAGCCGTCAGGGACCCCGCAGAACTTTGGGAAGGAAACTTGAGAGGCGGGTGAACGAAAGCTAGCCAGCCCAACGACGACACGTACAACTCAGGAGTTGCTATTAGGACTAGCAATCCTAAACGAACCTCTAGAAATGTCTAGAAAGACAGGTTCCTCAGCTGCAAACATGTGGACGAGATTATGGGGAGAAACCACGCGTGCCGGGGCAGGGGGGAAACGAGCCCCAGGTTGGGGGTGGGGGGGGGAAAGGGGGGGTGCCCTAGGTAAGGATTTTGTCTTGCGAATCAGGCTTTTTAGGGGGCCAATCCCTGATTTAATCAGGCATTGTGGGAAGCTCAGCCCCTCAAAAAAAAGCAACAGCATAGAGAACTCCCGCTAGCATTCTAGCTCTAGCTTTCGTGAACAGAAGCATACCCTAGGATTTGCTCTAAATCATGGTAGGTTCGAAGCCCTGAGGGTTGCTCCCCAGAAACCCTACTCCCGTGACCCAAGCTTAAAGCTTCCCAACACATCACAGGCGCATGGCTCGCAAGGGCCCGGCTCTCAGAGCCCGGCGCACACCCAAACCCTTCACAAACTCCAAGCGCTCCTCCTTTCCGACGCCGACTCCCCAGTCGCGTCGGCCGAGCGAGCGGAACGCGAAAAAATCTGTGGCTGCAATGGGACTTGGGAAACTTGGGAAAACCGGAGTCCCCCTCCCGTGTTTTGGGGGCGATTTGCGCACGCTGAAACCACGACCCCGACCCGGGCGTTACATTGGTGGTGGTTCTCACTAAACCTCTAAAATTGGTCACTCCTGGACCCGGAGATTCTCGATGCAGTTTGTGAGGCGCCCAAGACCAGGACGCCATGCTCAAAAACCCGTGTGGGTCATGGACATGGTCTCCAAAGCAACCCTTGTGCTGGTCTAAATCATCGGGGTTGATGACCAGACCTAGGAGTACAAGGTTGTTTCACCCATGGCACATGCAAGGCAGGCCACGTGATCGCACTTGGGGAGATAGCGTCAGCTCAGCCACCCAAAATCACCCCATGCATTATATGCCGCCACTTCCACTTCCACCGACTCTCCAAAGCTGAGGCCTTAAACCAGATTCATGGCCCAATGGTGCCAAGGAAAACCAATCTGGGCTCGACGTTGTCATCGCCTGGGTCTTCTCCGGCTCTTTCTCCTCGTGCACTTTCTTTGCGACCTTGCCCTGGCAGCGAGTCGGCAACCCATGGGAAATCCGAGACGAAATCCTGGTTTGTTTATTTGTCCTCTAACAAGTGAGCATTTTCAGGGTCTCATATTTCCCCTTTGACACAAAAAATGTCCAAGGCCAAATGCATGCAACAATTATAGGGAGCCCTGATTTCTCGCGCGGGTCGCATGGTATCATTGGTCCTTGGCCAGCAACTTGGCTCCTCCTCTTTGATGCCTTGGCCAAATCACCGAGCCATTTAGAAAAAACCTCCGCAAAGTCTACCCTCATTCCAAACCGTGGAATGAGGGATCCCCAAGTAAAGGACCCACAAAATGCTCATGCTACCCAGACTAATTCATCCTTGGGGACCTTTCCCAGTTCGTCTCCAGTCCCGTGCCTTCCGTTTGATGCATCAAACCCAAGGTGCGGCAGACTTGGTGCCGGACCTCATGCTGCCTCTCTCAGGCCTGGAACGGGGAACATAGCAGGTCCCAGTTGAGTCATTATCATTCAAATTGGTATCGCAGAAGTCCACTCAAAACCAGGAAACAGATCCTGAAAAGGGCAGATGTCGGCACCTCTTCATGGTTGGAACTTTTCCCTGTATAAGTGAAGCTACGCTTTCCTGCTGCGTTCATTGCAGCTCTAGGGCTATTTTTGCCAACCTCCGCCGAAAGTACACACGCGTCTCCCTGCGGTGACCCTCCGCTTATGCAGAAGTGCCCGCACCGGCCGCCAGTCTGGTCGACTCCAGGCAAATGTCTGATCCACATTTCCTAAATGTATGTCTACACATGTATATGAATAAATATTATATATATATGTATATTGGGAAACAAAAAATTGGTTGCGCGTGCGGATGTGTGTGTGTGTGTGCGCGTATGCATGCATGCCTGTATGTATATCTATATAAATATATATATTATAGGTGTGTATGTATGTGCGTGTGTTGTGTGCATGTGTATATTCTGTGTGTATATGTGTGTAGGTGAGCGCATGTACGCGTATGTGTAGATGTGTGTGTGTGTATGTATGTAAGTCTGTATGTATGTCTGTATGTTTGAATGTCTGAATGTCTGTATGTCTGTATGTCTGTGTGTATGCATGTATGTATGCCTCTGCATATTCGGGTTTTGTTCTTTCTATGCATGCATGCATGCATGCATGCATGTATGGATGCATGGAAGGGTAGGTGTGTGTGTGTGTGTATGTGTTGATGTGTTTGTGCGCGTTTGCCTGCCTGCCTGCCTGCCTGCCTGCCTGCCTGCCTGCCTGCCTGCCTGCCTGCCTGCCTGCCTGCCTGCCTGCCTGCCTGCCTGCATGCATGCATGCATGCATGCATGCATGCATGCATGCATGTGTGTATGTGTGTGTGTGTGCGTATGTGTGTTTGCGTATGTGAGTGTAATTGTGTGAGCGCGCCGCGCGCATATGCAGCGAGGGAGCAAAAGGCGCCAGAAGCAAATGCTGCCTTGTCCTGGTCAGCACACTCCCGCGCACGCTTCACCTGGCCTCATGATAGCTCAGAGGGCGACCGCCCGCGCTTGCGTCGTTGCGCGTCCCAGGAGCTCGCTTCTGAAAAGAGTTCTGACGCCAAGCTTCACGAAGCTCATGCCACAACAAAGATTCATCGTTCGCCAAGGCACGATCAACTATGTATATATGCGCGCATACATGTGTACGTGTGCATATACATATGCATGTGTGTGTGTGCGTAAATACACGCATACGGGCGAGTGTGGTTCTCCTGTTGGTTTCCCTGTAAGCCAACCCTGCAAAAGGTACCCTCAAACAACAGCCACACACACACACACCCAACACCCACACCAGGGCTGTTCCCCCCAAAGGTGGGCAACCAAAGTTGGAGGTTGATTCAAAAGAGGCTAATTGTCACGTTGGCTGGTTCATCAGCTTAAACACACCCTCAGGGAACAACAAATATCGCATGTCTCCAAACTAGCACCTCAACCTGCCCCAGCCTGCCAGGACCGGGCGGTGGCCGGTACACAGCTCTCGGGCGCGCTGCGTCCTGCTCGGCTTTTGGCCGCTTCCAAAGTCGGGTGGGGCACCATATGCGTGTTGCGGTTTTCTTTTACATACAGGGATTTTGCACATCAAACGCCAATAGTTACATATAATATATATATATAGATATAAATAAATATATATATATATATGTATGTGTGTTGGCTCCGGCCCTCAACTGCGCTGCAAAGCGGTCAAACCCCCATTTAGATGACAAGGAAGAACCCCATTGCCAACCCCACTGGACGTGAAGTGCCCACGCTGCACTCCGTCGGCCTTTCACCTCCTCCTTGCCAGACTCAATCCAATGCAACTCAGTCCAGCCTAAGCCTAAGCCAGCTTCACGCGCCTGAGCCAGGCAGAATTGTCTGCAGCCCTGGATGAGCGCAAGCCAGCGAGTCCAGGCCAGTTGACCTGCCCAGCCTTTGCACGACCTTGCTCAGCCCCAGTCCCTGCTCAGTCCAGGCACCAGCCATTGAGCAGCCCGGCATCATTTGCTCAAGCCCGCATTGCTCTTGTGGTTCTTTTGAGCTTGGCCAAGGCGGGATACGGAGGGCAGCGCAGGGGAGTACCCCCAAAAGCAAGGTTACAATAATAGTAAAGTGTAGGATCGATTTCTCACGTAAGTTCTCCTGCAAACACCTACCCTTCCGACACAGATTTGCACAGGCCCTTCCGACATAGATTTGCACAGGCCCCTTTTTGGGAAGATCACAACTTAGAGATTCCCCTGCCCAACTTGAAATTCGGCTGCGAATCAGGTGACTGAAAATCGGAGGAGGCACTTCAGTGCCGTGTTGTAGGCTGCAAGACTTGCATTACTTCAGCCTACAGGGCGAAGGATTCAGCAGTTGGGCCTATTCAAATGGCATTCTCGAAATCACCTGCAAAAATGTGATTACAAGGGAGACCGACTCCCCTCCGAAAGGCTCACTTTAAGGTATACCAACTCGAGTATGAAGATGTGAAACACGCAGAGAGATAAGATAATCTATAGAGACAGAGGGAGAGAGACAGGTCGAGACGTAGACAGGTGAAAGAGGGGTAGACCGACGATTGGGAGACGAGGAGACAGACAGACAGACAGACAGGCAGACACACAGCAGGAAGGATGGCTGGCTGGATAGATGGATAGATGGACAGAGGGTAGATGGATAGATAGATACATACACGGATGGCCGGGCAGACAGGCAAACGGAAAGACAAACACACAGGCCAAACAACTGCCAGGAAGACAGAAGACGGACAGACAAACATCCAAACAGACAAACAAACAGAGAGACAACGAGACAAACCAACAGACAGGCAAACAAAAACAAAAACACGATAGAGAAAGAGAAAGAGAAAGAGCAGAGATTGAGAGAGTGACAAAAAGAGGAAAATAGTTTCAAAGACAAAGAGGCTATTGCAAGCTGTTGTCAAACATGGAATGCGCCGAGTCAATCTGAAGCAGCGAGACATCAAACCAGCACTCGGCCCGCCTGTATCTGTGCTGGCATGGCAGGTGGCCTGAAACATGTCTTCGGATTCATCCGGATGCTAGTCACGGGTAGTTCTCCTTTGGGGAATGATTTCATTTTGGTCCGTTGATTAGCACCTTAGCGCCAACCTCTGCACCCATCCGAACACTACGTGCGCGAGAAACAACTCCTCAAGGCGCGGGCACTTTCCGGTGCAGCATGTCCAGATAGGGAGCACAACCAGCCGACCGTGAAACATGCCATCCGAATAGAAGCAAACAAACAAGTGTTTTGACTCCACCATGTCCCGAATGAAAAGCCTACAACCGTCAATGATGCCGTAAGAAAAAACAAATCTGGCGGAACCTCTGCCAAAAGTGTCCTCCCTCCAGAGATGCAGCATAGAAGCAGCACCCTTGTAGAAAACTGACTCGATCTATGTTCGGATGGATCCGTAGGACCATACTCACCAGAAATCAACTATATTTCTTTAACGATCAAATTCCGAGCACCGAAGGACTGAGTTGTGGATTTGGTGTCTTGCTTGCTCCTTCTCATGGCCGGAGGCATCGGCCGCATCGGTTCGTTGGTGGGTTTGTGGCCAGGCTGGGGTGTCCGTCTCCCAACGTCCCAACGAACCAAGCCTCAAGGGGTCCAACAACCCGATCCCGGCCGACTGCAACTGACCAGGCCGAGCTGCGAAAATCCATGCCTCAGGCCGTGCTGTGCAAACGCAATGCGGAGAATGGCTGCCTTGATTCAAGTGCGTTCTGATTCTCACGTAACACCAGAGACTACATAATCACTAACCTTCTTCTCCTATGACTAAATTGGGTTCTCAAGTAAGCCTAATTCCACAAACCCAAAGCCCGGGATTGGGCAAAGTTGTTGCCTTGAACGTATCTCACTGTCATAATTGCGAGGAGCTGTCTTCAAATGTCCAAATAGCTAACACAACAGCACAGGATCACATACACATACATATACAGACACAGCACATGCATACAGTCCCGTTTTTTTCAGATGCTTTGACGTACTTTACATTCTTTGGATTCCCATGAGTTCGACTCCTGGCATCGCCTCCCGCCCATTCTTGGCAGAACACTTGTCGTCAAGGTTTGACTCACGAGCGTCCCCCAAAATGTATACTTGCTGACTTGCTGGTGGTGTTGCTCGCCAGCACGATACAAAGGCGTACACCAGTCAGCATCAATGGGGTCCCTCTGTGCGCTCGCTTCCACCAAGCATGCATGGACAACTATCACATCACCTTGAATGGCGGCAGCATGCACCGGCGTATGCCCACACCAGTCTCCTTTTACCCTGTCGGCGCCAACCCTATACAAACATCTCCCGAAAAAACAATGGCAGCAATCAACACAAACCACTCAACCCAAAAAGCAGAATAAAGCGTAAAAATGCAACCAAAGAAACATGCAACCACATCCGCCGAAATGTGGGAATTGGGGACCCCTCCAATGGTTTCCTTTTTGCTTCCCTTTCAAAACCACTCATTTTTGGGGGGTCCCCCATTTTGAGAAACCCCGATCTTGCTACGGGGATTCCCGGGGCTCCGGGCGCCACGGGCGTCGCGCGCCCACGCTCTAGCGCGCTTTGGGGGCGCCTGGCAGCTGCAGTTTGGCGCGCCAAAAACTTGCCAAGTGGGGTTATTCTGGGAAAGGATTGAGTTCCATTCTTCGTGCTTACACCTAGGTAGACTTAGTGGGAAACAACTCGCCAGAATCATGCTCCCAAAGGTTAGTTGGGTTGCGTTTAGATTAAAGCCATTCGTGCCCAAAAGGGAACCCCAGGTTTACTCGTAGGCCCGCTATCCATGGTGAAGTCGCCATTTGTGCTCCTGTGCTCCTGGGCGTCTTCAAACTCATCTCGGCTCCCTGCCAATGTGTCCCATCGATTTTATGGGTGAATTTCCTCCATTGCTGTCTCGGCCCCGAACGCGCCCGTTTGAAAATAAGTGCTGCTTGGCTCAGAAGCTACTTGCCTCACCTCAAAACATGTCGGGCGAACTTGGCCCGTTTTTGCCATTCGCGGTCTCAGAAAAGTTTGAGCTGCACCCCTGCCTCTGCGCTAGCCTGTTGCAGCACAAACTCGATCGTGTTTCTTCTATTCACGAACTTTGGCTCTAGTTTGAGGATGCGGCGTAGCCCTTGATACAGCCGGTGTCAGGTGAAGGTAGTCCACACGTCAGCTTGCTTTGGATAATTGCGTCATATACCTGCAGTTTCCACCGAGCGGAAACCCAGCTCACGTTCCCTATTGGCGGTTGAACAATCCGATTGGGACTTCTGCGTCTCAATGATAAGAAGAGCCGACATTGAAGGATCAAAAAGCAACGTCGCTTTAAAACCCTTGGATGCCACAAGCCAGTTATTCCTGCGGTAACTTTTCTGACACCTCGAGCTGAATACTTCTCAGACCAAACAGCAGCTGGGTCACGTGGTGCCCCAAGTAAGTCGCACGGTTGTGTCCAGTCACTGCGATAAAGCAACTCTTTCCATGTTTAGGCAGAGGCCGTGCTGCATGGACACTAATTGTGTCGACTTCCGGTAGAACCCTGCTAGCGGCGCAAGCACTTTGAGTGACAAAAAGCGTGGCATCTGCGTAGTACATGGTGGTCAAAGAAATTTCCGTGTGTGCGAGCATTGGCATTTCGTCTGTCCAAATTCTGGGTGACACTTTGGTCGATAACACTGATTACCACCACAAAAGGAAAGGGCAAATGGCACGCGGTTTACCCGGATCATGGAACCCATACCTTGATAGAGCAATCTCCTTTTGGGAACCCGTGTGTTGGGTTCCATGCGAATTTGAAAAGGACTGAACCCTTCTGGATGATTTTCCAATAGGGACAGTTGCTTGAACCCTTGCACTAATCCATCCAACCGGAATCAGGAATCTGAAAAGAGACCTTCATGAGTGAGGTTGCTTTACCCCCAAAGCTGGCCAAAATTAGGCTGCAAATGGCTTGCCGTTCTTGCAAAACGCCCTCTTCAGTTTGAGGACCCTTTGAGAAGTTCCACATTAGGAAAGGTACAGTATGTTTGTTCAATTCCTTTTGTTCAATCCACAGCAATTACTTTAGTTCAAGTCCTTTTTGTTCATCCCTTTTGTTCCATGTACGGTTTTCCTTTTTGTTCCCAGGTTTCCTTTGAGACAAAGCCACTCACCTCTCGCCTCTCCCAAAACTTTGCCCGCCTCCGACCTCCTGCCTGTGTCGAGATTGGAGTTCGCATGCCGGTAAGGGGGGGGAGGCAGGCCCTTTTGGATGGCTCAAGGGAAACCCAAGGGAAACCAAAGGAACACCGAATCATGGCTGGGTTTCAAAAGTCTCGAGGTCTGTTAAAATGTAAATAAACAAACCAGGAAGGCAAACTAAGAAACAAGCGATTGCTCGGAGGGGTTCTGACAAACATCAACTACAACCAAACATGGCCGGGGGGCATTTTTTGGCTCCTCTTGTTGGAGTTGTATTGAAGGAAGACAAACGATAATTGAAGCAATCATAGCAAACCAACAGGGGAGACTATTTAGGGTTCCCGCATTCATGAATTCAACAGAAAGGCTTGATGCGATTTTGAGCCAACAGGCCGCCCCTTCATTTTTCCCTTCATTTGGTAGGCATAAAAGCGCCCCTCCAACAACAATCTATGACATGCATCTCCTGGAACAGCCTCAGGTAACCCATAACCCATACCCACCGAGATCTGGGACTATGCGGACAAAACCTGCGAGAAAAGACGTGGAAACATGGCGGGTAAATTTGGGAGCCAAATTGTCCTCAAACCAACACTAGCTAATCCTTTTGCCAGTTGCTCATGTGCTTCCCCAACATATCTCAGGGTTTCCATGGCACACCCCGCGGGCCCAGAAAAAATCACACGTCGAAGAACCTTGCGGCGAATATGCTCTTGGGCATTTCCGGGCGCAATTCGAGGCTACAATTACGGGCCCTTTTGGATGAATTCGGAAGGAAAGCAAAAGGAAAATGGCCAAACCTGTTCGGGCACGGAATACCTGTCCACATGCCAGCTCACTCAACTCCCGGAGAACAAAACTCATTTTCGCTTTGAGTCCCACATACATCTTTGGAGCAAAACGGTTCCCTTGATATCCCTTTCAGACGCAACAGAGTTCCAAGAAACGAATCTTTGCTTTTTGAAACAACAAAACTGGACTGAATACTCACGAGCTGACGCATCGGGTCGCTCGCCTTGCCCAATTCGATGATCTTGTCCCTCCCTGGTTTAACCTGGCGTCGAGCCGAAGTTGGGCCAACCCCTGGTGTGATCCCTTGAAACAACCTCCTTTTGATTTCACGAGACGGGGCCATGGTGTATTCCAGGTCTGCCCATCCAAGGAACCCAAAGTCGAGGCCAGGCGCGCAGCTCGACACGAAAGGCGGTTTTGCGTGCCCGCCTCTCCAGTACGCTTGTTGTACAACATGCCAGAATTCCAATTTACTCACTTTACGGAGCGCCTCAGATTGTCAGATGGCAGGTTGTGGGACCGAAAGAAAATCCGGGGAGGTGTTTGGGCCGTAGGCACCCAACATCCTCGCGTACTATTTTTGCTGATCTTCCAAAAGTCGGGCTCTTTCACAGCATCGCGGTGCTTCCATCGGAAGGTTTGCCGAAAGCTTGGAATGCTCCATGCGAATGCGATCCTGTTCATCTTGAAGCGGCTGGGTTTTGCACCTCGCCGGTGAAGGCTTGTTCTTTGAGAGCGTTGGCCTCGTTGCCTAGCACATAATCCGCAAGCGCCTCGGCGGTCACGCGTTAGCGCTAACAACTCCCCGTTTCTGGTTCCCCCTGTTTGAAAACAACATATGATCGAACCTTGTTATATAGGTCAGGGCAGTGGGTTTGTTCAACAGGGTGCTTTGGACCATGGCGTGGGCATGAGGCCGCCGCGCCGTCCAAAGAGGAAACTCGAGACGCCGCCTCGTCTCTATAGAACTTCATCCGGGCTATAGCCTCGCATGTCGCCCCGGCAGGTTGAAGAAAGCAACGCAGGCTATGTCAATGTGATGTTCGACTTTACCCGCCCCCCCCCCCCCCAGAAACTTAGTGAACATGGGCTCAGAAGTAGCTGGCACGTTTTCGAAGGGGGTTGCTGCAAAACATCGCACAAACAGGTAGACAGCTCAGAGTCGCAGTCGACCGTTTGGAGGCCAACCAAACAGCAGAGGTTCCGTCTTCCACAAAAGGATCATCCGAGGTCAAAAAATCACTAAAAAAAGCTCTTCCAAAGCTCCTTCTGCGCACGTTGTCCAATTCACATCCTTTTCTGGTTTGAAGGCTTCTTCCACCTCAGAAACAAAAAAGGACTCCTACAAAGTTTGGGCGCTTTCAGGGACCCGGCTCCAAAAACAAGCCTTCCCTCCTTTCCCCGCTGTTTGGTGCTCCAAAACGCACCAAAGGAGGTCCAGGTTTTGAGAGATCCGCCTCGGCCGCGTGCAGGTGTGGCGGCAACACCGCCTGCGGTGGGAGAAGGGCGGGGAGGCAGAACCCGAGACTTTTGGCTTGGAGTACAAGATGAACAATGTGTATATACATATATATATATATATATTTTATGATATGCACTGTGCACATGTTACATAGACATATCTTATATGTAAATCTATATCCCACCGCACATAAACATAAAAGTGCGGCTCAACCAGCCACTACTCTCCCAGAAAAGGTTAGGGGCGGCTCTAGGAACTTTCTCCAACATACCCCTAATCGAACAGCTGACTCACATGGCCAACGGGACAAACCTGAAAATTGAAAGGGACCTTCACTGCCAGGGAACCCAAAAAATGAGATCCCATCGATTCGCAGTGGCACACGAGATCGAACGACCCGGCCACTACGATTTTTTATTTGGAGTTCCAACCTTGAACTTCGCAAATCGCCAAACGGCTGTGGGTCAGTGCCCAAAATGGAACCCTGGTGAATGGAAACATTGACTAAAATCTGCGGTCACCTGGTGGTTTCATTTTGACCCATACCCACACCACTTGCGGCAATGTGAGCCTCTGGAGGAATAGTCCATGAAGCCTTGGGCTCCTGGACAGCTGACATTTCAAGGCCAACTGGGAGTGAACATATGAAATCTCTTGGGGGGCACTTTGTTTAAAGCGAAAAACTGGTTGGATTAGTTTCGGATTTATTTATCTCCGCCATGGCTTTATATGCGCCAGGCACTCAAGCAGGGCCCCAACTTCAACTGGACTGAAACCGAGTTCACGTACAAGTTGTGCCCTCGACTTGTTTTGTTGTTGTGTTGTTTGTTTGTTTTTTGC
>CAUJNA010000613.1:447500-472500 GCA_963377175.1 Effrenium voratum | reverse complement strand
TCGCATTCTGCGCCGAATATGGAGATCGCAAAAATACCAGCAGACCCGGCAAAACCATAACAATTGCAGTTCTACTGCTCTTTGCTCTCTTCATGATTTTATCCTTGTCTTGCTGCTTGTCATATGCCTCTATTTCTTTATGCATGTCTGTCTTTTTCTCTTTGTGTCTTTATTTATTTCTTTTCCTTCTTTTATGAGTATTTCTCTCTTTCTTTCTTTCTTTCTTTCTTGCTTGCTTTCTTTCTTTCTTTCTTCTTGCTCTCTATCTCTCTCTCTCTCTCTCCCCCATCTTTCTCTTTGACATCTTCTTTCCTTGGTGTTATTTGCTTGTTCGCTGAACTTCACTTTCTACCCCACTCTCTCGCTCTCTCTACCTATCCAAGTTGCGATCTACCTATCTATTTACCTATGTGTCTCTGTCTCTATCTTTCAACCTGTTCATCTAAGTATCTACCTATCCATCTATCTATCCACCTACCTAATCGCTCCAATCGAGCAAGTTTTCTCTCAAACAAAGCGTCCATCTGTCTTCCAGAGTATGCAATCTGTTTTCTCTCTGTCTATCCATCCAACTACCTACCTGTCTGACCTTCAGAAGCGCTGCGTCTGCCACGATCTCTGCCTGACCTTGCGAAAGTGCTGCGCCCGCCACGAGCTTTGCGCTTGACTCCTGCCCTTGTGAAAGCGCTGCGCCTGCCATGATATTCAGAGCTGCGCCTGCCGAAGCCTGCGCCGCACCTTGCAGAAGCGCTTTGCGACAAGTCCATTGCCTGTCACACAATCTGCGCCTGAGTCAGCCAAGGTACTGCCCCTGCCGCAAAATCTGCACTTCAGGCTGCCAAAGTGTTGCGCTTGCCACGCAATCTGATTGAGAAGAGAAGCGATCCAACAAAGCGCTGCGCCTGCCCCGCAATCTGCGCCTTCGTTGGCCGAAGTGCTGCCGTGTCACGCAAAACTGACGCCGCGAAAAGCGCGCGCACATACCAGGCCCGGGCCCGACCCCGTTCCGTTCCGAGCCCGTTTCCTGACAGGCACGCTTGTTGCATTCGTTTTTTCTTCGTCTTCTCCCTTCGATGAGCGTCCGTGACACGGAAACCCCTTCTAAACTTCCTTTCATGAAGTCATTTTGGAGACCCCCGTGTGTCCCAAGGTCCACACTCGCACATCCAGGGCGACGGAACGACCAGGCTGCCCAGGTTCCTGTCACTTCAACGCCCCGGCAACCTCCCAATCGCGTGCCCCTGCCAGGAGGTTTTTTTGGAGAATGAGTTTAAAAACATGCTTACAGCTGATCCTCTAGATCTCCTTTCAAGGAACCCTGCGTACCCCAAGAAAAAACACTGAGGCGGCAAGAGGCCACCAAATGCATGCTTGAAATGGTGCATAACCATATCGACCAAGCAAACACCAGAAGTGCCCCAAGCGCTGAGAAATTGGGCGGTTCCAACCCCTTCTGAGTGGCTGTTCAAGGGAAAACCACAAAGGAAACCAAGAATTAACAGGTGTTTCCCATCCAAGGAATTTAAAAGGTCCCATGTGGGGGTTACGCGTGAGCCAGGGCTATTAACGCTGGTTAAAACCCACCTGGGCCACTTTCTAAGTACCTGCCTCCTGCTTCATTTCCTGCCGGCTATTGTTGGATGGGGGGTGGGGGGGGTCCGGGAAAGCGGCCAGCCTCTTGCGAACGCCATGCAGCGGAAGGGAAATGAAGATGGCTACCAATTGGGGCAGCCCCCTGAAAGCCATGGAAAACAACCCTACTCGGTAAGGATCCAAAGGTGAATCAAGCGCAAGCGGGTAAAACATAATTTCCCTGGCATGACAATACCGAACGATGATGGATATGAGCACAGCAATGCCCTCAACACGGTACTGCGCGCCACGGTTAAGGCCGAGACACATCAACTGATGTTGGCAACATTGCTGTCGGATTGCTTTTGAACAAGTGCATGATTTACAGTAGACATGTCCGTAGAAAATTCCTGTTCAGATTGGAAAGGGCTGAGCAAATGCGAGGCACAAGGGCATGCAATGATGGCAGTCATCAAGAAAACAGGGGTAGGTGGAGAACCGAGCATACAATTATAACAACAATAGTAACAACAACAAGGATAATTATGAATATAAAACTCATGCTGCTGCTACTGCTACTGCTACTCCTACTGCTACTGCTACTGCTACTGCTACTACTGCTACTACTGCTACTACTGCTACTACTGCTACTACTGCTACTACTGCTACTACTGCTACTACTACTACTAGTACTACTACTTCTACTACTACTACTACTACTAACTACCACTACCACTACCACTAGCATCACCACTACTCCCACCACTACTCCCACTCCCACTCCCACTCCTACTCCTACTCCTACTCCTACTACTACTACTACTACTGCTAGTACTACTACTACTACTACTACTACTACTACTACTACTAGCGGCGACTGCCACTCCCACTCCCACTCCCACTCCTACTCCTACTCCTCCTGCTCCTGTTTCTGCTTCTACTCCTACTCCTACTCTTTACCGCTGCTACTGCTGCTGCTACTTCCACTGCTACTGCTGCTGAAACTACACCTCCGATTTCTACTGATACTTCTACTACTGCTCCTGCTACTTCCACTACCAACACTAATAACAATAGCGATAAACAACAAACAATCAAACAAACAAGCAAACAAACAAACAAAGTGGCAAAGACGCACACATAAACAGCAAATAATATACAAAGCATAAAAAAGACGGTCTGTTCAAAAATACCAAACACACATAAACAAACATGAACACATAAACACAAGTAGCAACAATGATACCAACAACAATAAGTGTTCTAAGTACACCAATGCTAATGTTAATAATACACATAATACTAATAATAATGCTGCAAATACAAATAACAATAAACGTCTGGTAATTAGTAACAACAACGATTTACGCACCTAGGTTTCCCTGGGCCTTTTTTTCCGTTTCGAGCAGCAACAACGCTCACTTCAGCAAAAAGCACTTGACTGGAAAATTGTTCTGGTGCGCGTCCGCACATTTACGCTCATTTCCCGCCGAGGTCCGCTCATTTTCCAGGAGAAAGCTGGCCAACACATATTCATGTTTTTTCCGCTCAAAAACTGAAACGAGCAAACAAAATGCGCAAGGCCCCAAAAAGTGAGCAAATGGAAGACTTAAGTATATATAAATGAACGATCATAGTTATAACCGAGACAATCGAGAGACATGCCCAAACATGCCCACTACAGAAATGTTGTTTAGTGTTGTTCTTGTTCCCCAATTTACTGAGGCGTTTTTGTTGGTTCACATTTGGAGGCGTGCTTTGGGGGACACTAAAAGATCTAAGCTATTTAGAACTCAGGTTGGCAGGTTGGGACTTTCTGCAGGCCCCGCAACGAAGCAGTTGAGTTGCACCCCTTTTTAGTAGCAAACAACCCAACCCTTTCCCATGCTCGAACGCACCCCAGCTCCGTTCCTCCCTCATGAGGGCATCCCCTGGATTTTGTTGCAGCGTGAGTTCCATGTCCCCTGGGCCATAGACTTCTCAAAGTTTTGATCAACCCTCGTCTGAGTATTTTCAAGATACCCGATTGAGGTTGCCTAAGAGGGAAACTGTAGGTATTGCCCATATTCCATGAAAATGTCAGGCGTAGTCACATGTGTATATATATATTACTATATATATATATATATATAAATATGTGTATCAACATAGGTGTATAATATATATAATATATATAATAGTAATAATAATAATAATAATGATAATAAAAATAATAATAATAATAATAATAATAATAATAATAATAATAATAATAATAATAATAATAATACTAATAATAATAATAATAATAACAATAATAATAATAATCATAATAATCATAATAATAATAACAACAACAACAACAACAACAACAACAACAACAACAACAACAACAACAACAACAACAACAACAACAACAACAACAACAATAATAATAAAAATAATAATAATAATCATAATAATAATGATAATAATAATATATTAATAATAATAATAATACTAATAATATTAATAATAATAATATCTATATATATATATAACCCAGAAAACACCATCCAGTTTTTCACCGACATCTCCCGTCCGGCTGCATCTCAAACTCCACGCGCTCGCCCTCCTGCAAGGTCACCCGCCTGCCAATGGGCGTCCGCGGCAATCGTTTACTAGTTCTTGTTTTTTTTTTTTTTTGAGGGGTGTTTGATGTGTAAGAAACCCAAAGGAACTACCATTTTTTTTATCTTCTTGCTTTGAGAGGGGTCCCCCTATGTTGACCACGATAGGGGGACCAACCGTGTGTTACAACTTATTGTCATGGCCAGACTCAACTGACCGCCGACCGCCCTTTTTGGACGGCGGCGGGGAAACCACGAGAAACATCAATGCGGATTCACCCGAGCTTTGGATGGGCAGCAAGAAACCAACCAATTTGCGCGGGCCGATTGCCCAGATTTTGGAAAGATGTGGAAAGGCTCATTGTTGGTTGGTGGTCGTAGCTACGCAAACTACAAATGGAGGGGGGTGACCCTGCTGCCCAATGTATGCATGGTAGCCAATTTGGTTTGGCTCTACGGGTTGGTTTAGGGTGAGTTTAGGGTGATCGTGGGTGGTCGAAAGGTTGGCCCAGAGTTGAATTAGCTTTTGCATGCATTCATTCACCAGCAGTAGGCCACATAAAACAGCAGGGGGGTTGGGAGGGGCGGCATCGCCCCCATGCACCCTTTAAAAAAACGGGGGGGGGGGGGTATATATATGCAGAGAGAGTGCGTTCCTTCCTTCCAGACCCTGTTAAGTTTTTCTTGGGTGGGTTTGGGGGCTGTTCAGGATGGTTGGGTTGGTTTCGGCTTGTGAAAGGAAGCCAACAGCAGAAAGGTCATCCCAACAATGCGAGACATGCCGCAATACCTTCCCTCGATTCGTTGCTTTTCCAAGGGTTTTTACGCAACTACAATGTTTCCGGTGAAGCCAGGAGCCCATCTCGATTTCATAGTGCCCACGACTCCATTGGGCCGCCACATCCTAAGGCCTCCCGTCAGAGTCGCGCCGCACATTCCTCTTGTGCACGAAGATGTCCACACCGCCACCGTCCGGGGCGATGAAGCCGTAGCTCTGGCGATCAAAAGGCAAAGGGAAGAAGCTCGCGAAGCTTGGGCCGCAAAACCGACCTCAAGCTTGGGATCTTCAGTGAACCTGTACTGAGGGACACCAAGGGAACTGCGCGTGCAGACCCCTAAGAACGCCAGAGTCAGGTTCAAACAGCGAGAAGTATTCCTGGTGCTTCCACCACAGTCTTCATTGAGTGCCAGCCTTGCCATTCCCGAAAAGCACTACAGTGCCGCGACCTAAGCAGCACGCGGCTCTGAGCAGTCAAACATACAGGCAGGTTCCCTAATATGGCATGGGAAACTCTCCCTGGTGTTTATAAAATTTGCAGCTCTTCCCGCATATGTCCCTCCAAATGGACCATCGACCAGTAATTTTCACCGTTGCTCATCCGCTCTTCCAGCTGCCCGCCCCGGCTCAAACAGCATCGTCTGGGTCTGTAGGGGGGCGACAACTGGACGATTTGGATACGTCGTATTTGTTGGTCGGAATGACTCAACTGCTTCCCGGTGGAACCATTTACCTGCATAGTAAGCAACCAAGGGAACCACCCTTCAAAACACCGAAAAACAGTTATCCAATATAGGGCGACTGGGATAGGGCTGTGATGAGAAACGAGCAGGAATGCGATTGGTTCTTTTCACACCCCTGAAGCAATTCGAGATGTGGTACAGGGGAACCCTGAACCCTCAATGCCAAGCTCCAGGACGCCTGCTGCATGATCTTTTTGACGAATCCAAACTTATGTCTGAGGGTCAGACATGGGTCCCGAAGCAGTCTGCAGGCTCGAAGCATGGAAGGCTGTCACGCTTACAGATGTTTCCAAAAGCTTCCCTTAAAATATGAGAGCGGGGCGCTTTCTGTAAAATATCCCCCCCCCACCGATATATCTTCCCACTTTGAAAGTCGATGTTTCAAACGTCATTTTTCAATGGGACTTCTGCGAGAGCAAAGCCGGCAAGGCGACGCGCCCTGGCTGGATCCAAGCTTGAGCGTTGATTCAATGCGCCCAATGCAGCCACTGATAAGTAACCCATGAGCACAGCTCGTCGAAAAGCGACTCTTGGGGGATTCGCCCAATAGATGCTTCGTGAGTGGACCACTGATCGAACCAAGCACTATCATCTGGGTGAATTATAATATTTCACCAACCTGACATAAGGTGGTTCTGGGGCTATTCCCCGCATAAACCACCATTTGGGGTGAGGTCGAGTGAAGTCGTAATGATTCAACCAGAATGATAGCATGGCCGGCTCAAAGACCTGCACTTTTCTCCGTGAAACTCCCTGCCCTCGCTTTCAGGGCGGCGTGTGCCTTCCCTAAACGGGGCTCGCTGCGACGGCCTGGCGAAAGCTAGGAGCCCTTTGAAAGACTTCGACGAGAGCACAGCCCTCAGTCTGCACAGGTGTTTGGCACAGTTTGGCCGAACAGCACCTGTGAAAGCCGGAGGCGATCTATGTGAAACTGGCCACTTCTGGACACTCACCCCTCTGCGATACCATGGATTCAATGGATCCGGCCCATGACTACTTTTTCTTCACCTTCAAGGGCGTCCCAGCATGAATTTATTGACCCGAAGAGGCAGCCTTACCACAATCGTGAACCTGGCAGTCAGTGGGTCTGTTGCCAGGACCATCCCTAGTTGGGGCCTTGGGAGCCGACCTTTTCTGAAGGGTCCCGACCCACTTGTGGTTGGTGGAAAGGGTCCCACCTGTTGCTGCTTAGAATGGGGTCGTGCTATTAAACCAAACTGCCTCATGACTATGGGACAGGACTACACATTGCCCATTTATATTGAGAGAGAAACCGGGCGCTTTGGAGTGTCCAAACCCTTCGAACCAAGCCCGGATCACTCAAGCGAGTCACATGGCGTCCAGTGCCCGACGAATGCTGGTCCTGGCAATCTGCATTGCGCAGCCCTCAAGCTTGGCGCACCTCTGGGGTACACCAAAAAGAATATGTTCAAATTGTGTAGCATATTTCATCTATACCCCAAAACATGAACTATGTTTGCAGGAGGCCCCCAGCTAACAGGTAACCTGCGGCAAATTCGCGTGGAATCCCACAAAGTAGGAGCCGAACATCTCTACAAAGAATGGTTTTGATGTTCCCTGTGAATCTGCGCAAGGGCTTATCCATCGCCTCAGAATGACATGGAGCAGATCAACGGCTCAAATGGAACTGTTCGAATTCCATGATCTCCTGCCGCCTGGCCATGTCAGGCTGATCGCTCGCCATAGGCGGCTGATTTCGAGACCCGTTGCAAGATTCGCCCACCCCTCTGACTCAATTTTCTTGGGCTTCTGTAGCAGGTCCCAAAGTCATCAAAGCCTGAAGCATGGCTTCCATTTGGTTAAGACCCCTGTTTCTTTTTTTTTATAGTTCCAATAGTGATAAACTCCTTTTAAAACCAACACGGGAAAAAATAAAACCTATTCTTAAGCAAATGGAACATGGGCAAGAACCATTCACAAAGCCGCGCCTTGGAAGCGCAGCGAGCGTCCGGTGCAGAGACTGCGCGGTCGCAGTTTGAACTCTTCGCGTCAGAGGGTATAGACGGGGCGTCAAATGGGCTTGTGGACATGAGACATGAAAAGCCCGTCGTTTAACACGAGCCTTCTTTTGGGGACCTATGTAGGGGTCAGGGCTGATCGTTGGGCTCACTTCATCCTCGGATTTTGCGGGTCTGCCTCAAAGTACTCCGAGTGCTTCCAATTACCATTGTGAATATACCACATTGTGACTCCCTACCATGGTGGCAACTGGAAGCATTGGGCAAGGGGAATTGTTGGCTGGACCCCCGACAAAAAGTCGATATCACTTCTTTTGCTCTGTAAGTGAAGTACGCGTATACTCCAAAACATGAACATGGTGTCTCAAAATAGACGGGGCCCTTGAAAAAACTGCAAAATGCTTCCTCTGGCGAGGGGCAGTCGTTGGTGGGTTAAATGAAAACTATCACTAATTCCTAAAAAGCTAAAAACCTAAGGAAGCGCATGGCTCGGAACCCCCAAGGAACTGGTAGGTGTGCTTCTTGGCGTGCCTAGAAGCCACGTCAAGTTCTGGAAGGGCTCATTATGTCCACTGCAGACACTTGTTGGGTCGCTTGGACTTGGCATTCGCCGAGGCTAAACTAAACCAACAAAAACCCTGTTGGCTGGGCCCATAGTCGAAAGAGTTTCAGATCCCCAGGGCTTCGGTTCACAAACGGCTTGGGGAACGAGGGACGGTGGGAAGTGGATGATTTCACTTTCGGTGTGAATTTGTGCAAGGAATCCCTTGGTGGACAATCATTTAGATAGGGATTTCTGTCCGCCAACCATTTGTTCCCATTGTTCACCCCTTTTGCATCCTCACTTCCTGCGTGGATTGGCCAAAAAAAGGCCCAACCTTTTTACTCACCACCCACTTGCCTCTTCCCAAACATGTTTTCGAAGTCCAGGAACGTGGAGTGAGGTGAGCGCACCCAGAGTCACGGGCCGTGCCTTCTTGGCCGCCTGAGGCGCGGCTGCGGCATAGCTCAGCGCCCGCAGCTTCTCCTGATCGCCGGAGTCATCGCTGCGGCGGCCGCCGGGTGTGGGGTTTGCTCATCCCTCTGGTTGGAAGTGGACATAGGTGCCCTTCTTGGAAAATAGATGACCTTGGTAGATGATGGAGCCACCAGGTGAACCAGGGCCTTCTACTTATTAAGCAAACCAACCGAAAAGGACGCCTATGGAAGTGGACGTGGGGCTTCCCAAAGCCATCCTGTCAGCGTCCATTGGACGTTTCGGGGCTTCCAAAACCCGATTGTCAGCTTCCATAATCTTAGGGAGGGGATGTCTCGACATAGACCTTGCGGTTTCCTTCCTTGCGCGTAAGAGGCGACCCTGCACTTTGAAGCCGCACCCTGCGGGTGGAGAGGCGGGGGTGTCTCATCTGCACACGCAAAACTGATGTATCCCCAAGGATCCTAGAAAGTGAAGAACGGTAGCCGCTACCCTTCTCCTCCTGGTGAGGGAACATGCTCTGAGAACACGGCAGGGGGAATCTTTAAGCCTGGGCAAATGCCAGAAAAAAACTGGACTTGTGACAGAGCTACACCACAAGCAAACACGCTAAAGCAAACTATTAATATAAGACACGCGTTAGATACTTCTAGCTTGACATGTGACATGGCAAACTAAATAAAACCAACCGCAAGCTCAACATCTAGAACAATGGTTGACATCGCGCTTGCCATGTGTAGCTTATACGCTAGTTACGCTAAAGATGTGTTATGCGATGCAAAAGGACATAAACATACACCAGAAGGTGGTAACAAGCAAACATACGAGCCCAAACACCCCCAATGGGCGTGGCCGTGGCCTCTTGGGAGTAGCTCGGTAAGGAGCCGTTCAGGAAGAATGGCAGCAGCTGCCCAGCAGCCTTGCAAAGCGACGGGCCATTCCCGGGAAAAGTCTGTGACACACGGCTGTGGGTCAAAATCCCGTACCCCCATCTGGAGGTTTCACTTGTCCACTAAATTCGACATTCCTTAAATTTCAGCAATTCTGTGTCCGAGTTTCCTCCTCTTTAAAGGTTGCTGACCATCTCTAACACCTGAAAGGGTCGTTTGACCGCATGTGAGTCACAAGCATCTTGCTTGGAAAGCAACCAGAAGTCCGAACATATCGCAACATGGCAGTCCCCTGGCAACCTTTGAGTCTGAAGCAAGCAGCCTTTGGACCCTGGTGCCCTTTGCCGCCGTTTCAAGGGGATAGCATGCCCCATGGCCCATGGCCCAGGAGACGCCCAGCTCATAGGTTTGCTGTCCCCAACTGTCCAGTTGGGGGTCAAGTATGTAACCAGAAACCACTGTGTGTTTACCTCATCCAAACATCGGCAACCCGGCGTGCGGGGGATGCATGCTGCAATCTTGTGGTCTATTCAGGGCGTCTCTCGCGATGTCCCAGACATTTTGCCAGTGGTTTCTGTATTTCACCCGGGCATGGGATACATCAGTTTTCCCTTCAAATACGGCCAGATCAAGCCTTTAGACGCATTCGCCAACATGCGGCCCCAAAATTAGACACTTGCACCTCCTGATGGGGAAAACACTGAGAAACCACCAATTTCGGCCACCAATTAGAGGAAACACCCATTCAGCTTAAAGTCTGGCCGAGTGCTACTTTTGAGCACCGCTCCCTCCTGCGAGCCGTATAGTCATTATCGAGGGTTTCATCATAATTCTAAGAATCCGATTGTTTGCATCAACCAGTGGACTTAAACCTACTTGGACAAGGGGTCGCCCCAGCCCCGCTTTAGGAGCATGGCCGATGCTGCCGATGCTAATTTCCCATAAAAGAAACTAGAAATGTCCCCATGCCCCCCAAACTGACCATACTTCTGGATATGTTGACCCTATCTAAACAGGGGTTCTTATATGATGAACTTCCCCCCCCAACATGGTCTCGTGAAAAAGGCGTTATGCTTTTAATGTCGGACATGTGCATCTTTTGAGAAGCCCTGCAAGCCAGCAGTCAGAATCTCGGCGAGGGGGCCTTGTGGCGCACCATGTGCTTCATTCGCTCGGCCGATTTTGCGCGTGGCAACCCACTAAAATCTGATGCACTACTTCCAAAGCACGCTTGACCCGGCCTTCTTGCGGCCAGTTTGACTGTCAAGGCGTCAAGCTTGCTGCAAGAGGCTTGCTCCAAAGACACTGGGACAAGGGTAGACATGAGGGCAAATCAAAGGAAACTAAACAAGTTTGTATTCCAGGATTGGTCATCTAGAGGCTCGGAGCAGAAAGGACTTGGGAACACACTAACATGTCCCCTCTGGCTTCAGCGCGAGCATCGTCAGCGCCATCAAAAGTTGCCATTTGGCTGCCCTCAGCCAAACCAACTGTTGGCCTGGCACTCACGAGAATTGCGCAAAATCGGTCCTCTTAAAATGGATCGTTCTCTTCTCGTTTCTCATCAAACACCCAAAGGCCCAAAGTGCTGCAATTCGAACAAGAAAAAACAGAAAAACAAACTAATCGAGCTCTCAAGAGAGCAACTACTTGCAAAAAGAAAGAGGTCCACAAGCTCCCAGCTTTGTTGCCCCTGATGCCGCGCAAGTGCAAATCCACTTGCCACGTGTTTGCAGGAAACCAAGGGGTTTCCCATCCTAAAAAAAACAAAACAAAACAGAGAACATGACCAAGGGTACTGAGTGGCGACACAAGCCTGCGATCAACTGGGTAAAATCATAAACTGATACGGACAATGACAACCAAAAAACAAAATATCAATCTACAAAACCGATAGGGGACCACAACATGCCAACCACCTGGTAATGGCCCGCCCGTTGCTTACTTGCTAGAAGGTTGTGAGCCTTCTCGATAGCGTCATTGATGTTCTTCTGCATCTGTTTCGCTTTCGAAATGCCGCACGAGCGAGCTCCATCCGGGCCAATGTCCCATGCCTGCGGTGACCGCGCCAGTGCAAACAAAATGCAGTGCGTCTATCTACAAAACAGAGCATACGACGGGGTCAAATTTGCGGACCTTGGTTTTAAAGGGCCTCCCCCCGCACACAGATCAAAACGAATCCAAACAATGGGAGGTTCTAAATTCAACTTTTGACTACCACCAAGGGTGCAACAACTCGCTTGAATGGATTCGCCAAGAAAAGCGCAAGCTTTGTGTTTACCACTAAAATGGTCTTCCCAAAATATGTAAACTCCAGGAACTACAAAGGGGAGCCCAAACTTTGACAACCCCTTCATTTCAGCCAACGAAGTCATTGCCTCCATCACCAGAGGGTCCCGGTGGACCACACGATGCATTTGCGACATCACCTCGGCGCCCAAAACTGATGGTGTACCCCTTTTGGAGCGGTTTTTACAGGAAACAATTGAGAGGAAGCTCACCATTGTGGTGTGGTGTGGCGTGGCGTGGCGCGGTAGTGCAGGGAAGTGTGTGGTGTGCGGTGCGGTGTGTGCGTGTGTGTGTGTGTGTGGCCCCTACACACATGATACATACAGTGCTCCTTCTGCGCAAGCTCTCGGAACCCTTTGGAAGCTGAGTCACAATCAAAACCCGGTATTAAAATGGTCTACCCAGAACCACGTACAGAATTGGGAAGGCGGATATCCGAAGCTATTTATGGCTGGGATTGTCCCTTACCAACCTACAAATCTACCCGGGTTTGAGGACGTGGCTCAGCTGCGGAGGCCAGGCTTCGACCGAGGCGCCTTGTCGCCAGCGGTGATCGTCCAACAGAGCGTCCCGGCCGACTGGGAGAACTTCACCGCGTGCGTGGTGGTCTGGCGAAAGCGCCAGAAGAGGGGGTGGGTGAATTGGGTAGTATGGGTCAAAAACTGGGTAACCCCAAAATAGAACCCTGGCAAACGGGAGCATAGACTAAAACCTGCGGTCCCCTGGTGGTGTAATTTTGACTCATACCCAATTGGTCCCCAGTGAGAACTTGGGTATGTTTTGGATTGGTTTAAGCGGAAGCCACATGGGCACCAATCATTGGTGGTTGTCCGGCAGTCCTAGGCATACCCATTTGTTTGCGTTGGCTGTGAAGAAAAACCAAAGGAAACCAACCCCGTCCTTCGGATCCCCGAACTCTGAGACAAAAGCATTGGTCTTCCCAGAAAAAGTGGTGAATGGAAGCCGAAGATAATGCCGGTAGAGCATCTCTGCAACCCACAGAAATGACAGAAACAAGCTTGGAATCATCTACTCTACCCCTCACCTTTACCATTCAAGTGGCATTGCAAAGGATGCAAGCAGGGCAAGATAGGACAAGCATACAAAGGCAGCGGGGGTGTCTCCACAGATTTTGTTGGTTTTGCCCCGCAACGTGGAGGAAAAAAATCCGGGTCGTCACCTCCAAATATCATGTTGAAAGGGGGGTATACAAGGGCCATGACTTCAAGCAGTTTAACCATCAACCCAAAGAAAACTGGTTCAAAGTGGATCAAACGGTGATGCTTAAAACCACCCGTTAACAGGCCATTCCTATTCCTGGCACCCCATCATGTCTGTCTTTATACCGTTTCTAGCGTGTGTAGCCGCAATATGCAAAATATTGGAGCTTGCGGTGCTTTTCAGCGCTTACGCCTTCAATGGTTGCCCTTCAAGAAGCCGGGTCAAACTGGGCACTGTTCAAGTCGAACAAGAAGGTTCTCAATATGCAAGTTGCTTAAACAGTGGATCGAAGATTGGAGAATCAAGATTCTACAAAAAACATTTCAGAGGTTCTTCAATCGTGGCTAGCCCCATCTAGCCCCCAAAGTCCCTTGTTTGAGAGGTTGTTGCAAAACCAACAAATTGTGTCGTGTGGGTCCAAGATCCAATATTGCACCGACCACTTTCTAGGGCAACCATTGAAGGAACAAAACGAAACGCATCATGCCAGATGTTATGTCATGGTGCCTGCTCCATGTTTCTTGAAACCCTTTCCTCTCATTGGCTTGCCTCGGCGCGTGCTTAATTAAGATGCAAACGGAATCAGATAAGACAGTGAAACCAAACTGAGTTTGTGTTGTTCTTGCAATAGCAACTTCACCAGAAGTAGTTCTCCAAATCTAGCTTTGAATAGAAGCGCAACTAGAAATCCGCCGACAACAGACGGCGTGGACACAAAAATGCTCCTTACCTCTTTACCTGTTACCCCTCCCCTAACCCCTCCCCAGGGGCACCATTTCTGGACTATTGCGGGGGTACCACGCGGTGATTCGAAGACGCTTCACTAAATCTGTTCATTGTGCGGGCTTGCGCAACTCAGTTTGTCAAAAACAGTGGGGTGTTCGATTCCCCCCGGGTGCGCTTTCGCATCCTCAGCAGCTCCAGCGGCACATCGCCAGCATCACCTGCATCATCCGCATCAGCGCCTGCCAAGGATGCGGATGATGCAAGTGATGCTGGGGATGTTGCCCATGCTGGTGAAGGAAATGAAGGGGGGAAAGGGGGAAAGGATCTCAACAGCGAAAGGGGGGGAAAGATCTCAGGGAGGAAAGGGAGAAGATCTGGGGAAAAAATGCCTTAAGGGGGAAAGGGGGGAAAAGATCTTTGGGAGGAAAATGGAAATCTTTCTCGGGGGGAACAGGCCCTAAGGGGCAATGGGGGGACAGGATCTCAAACGGGAAAGGGGGAAAAAGACTTTGGGAAGAGAAGGGTGGAGATCTTGGGGGGAAAAGGCCTTAGGGGGGAAACGGGGGAAAGGATCTTAAGCGGGAAAGGGGGGAAAAGATCTTAGGGAGGCAAAGGGAGACGAACTCAGGGAAAAGGACTTAGGGAGGAAAGGGGGGGAAAGATCTTTGGGAGGAAAAGGGAGAAGAACTGAGGGTGGGAAAAGGCCTTAGAAGGAAAAGGGGGGAAATAAATGATCTCAACAGGGAACTGGGGGGGGGGGGGGGAAGATCTTAGGGAGGAAAGGCAGAAGATCTGGGGCAAAAAGGCCTTAGGGGGGAAAGGGGAGAAATGATCTCAACAGGGAAAGGGGTGGAAAAGATCTTAGGGAGGAAAGGGAGAAGATCTGGGGAAAAAAGGCCAACAGGGAAAGGGGGGAAAAGATCTTCAGGGGGGGAAAGGCCTTGGGAGGGAAAGGGGGGAAAGGATCTCAACAGGGAAAGGGTGGGAAAGATCTTAGGGAGGAAAGGGGGGGGGGGAAGATCTTAGGGAGGAAAGGGAGAAGATCTGGGAGAAAAGGACTTAGGGGGGAAAGCCCAACAGGGAAAGGGGGGAAAAGATTTAGGAAGGAAAAGGGAGAAGCTCTCAGGGGGGGGAAAGGCCTTAGGGGGGAAAGGGGGAAAAGGATCTCAGCAGGGAAAGGGGGGGGGGGAAAGATCTTAGGGAGGAAAGGGAGAAGATCTGGGGACAAAGGCCTTAGGGGGGAAAGGGGAGAAATGATCTCAACAGGGAAAGGGGTGGAAAAGATCTTAGGGAGGAAAGGGAGAAGATCTGGGGGAAAAAAGGCCAACAGGGAAAGGGGGGAAAGATCTAAGGAAGGAAAAGGGAGAAGCTCTCAGGGGGGGAAAGGCCTCAGGGGGGAAAGGGTGGGAAGGATCTCAACAGGGAAAGGGGGGAAACAATCTTAGGAAGGAAAGGGGGGGGGGGAAGATCTTAGGGAGGAAAGGGAGAAGATCTGGGAGAAAAGGACTTAGGGGGGAAAGCCCAACAGGGAAAGGGGGGAAAAGATCTTAGGAAGGAAAAGGGAGAAGCTCTCAGGGGGGGGAAAGGCCTTGGGAGGGAAAGGGGGGAAAGGATCTCAACAGGGAAAGGGTGGGAAAGATCTTAGGGAGGAAAGGGGGGGGAAGATCTTAGGGAGGAAAGGGAGAAGATCTGGGAGAAAAGGACTTAGGGGGGAAAGCCCAACAGGGAAAGGGGGGAAAAGATCTTCGGAAGGAAAAGGGAGAAGCTCTCAGGGGGGGGAAAGGCCTTAGGGGGGAAAGGGGGAAAAGGATCTCAGCAGGGAAAGGGGGGGGGGAAAGATCTTAGGGAGGAAAGGGAGAAGATCTGGGGACAAAGGCCTTAGAGGGGAAAGGGGAGAAATGATCTCAACAGGGAAGGGGTGGAAAAGATCTTAGGGAGGAAAGGGAGAAGATCTGGGGGAAAAAAGGCCAACAGGGAAAGGGGGGAAAGATCTAAGGAAGGAAAAGGGAGAAGCTCTCAGGGGGGAAAGGCCTTAGGCGGGAAAGGGTGGGAAGGATCTCAACAGGGAAAGGGGGGAAACAATCTTAGGAAGGAAAAGGGAAAAGATCTGGAAAGGCCTTAAAGGGAAGAAGGGAAAGGATCTCAACGGGGAAAGGAGGCAAAGGATCTTAAGGAGGAATAGGGAGAAGATCTCAGCGGGGGGAAAGGCCTTAGGAAGGAAAGGAGGGAAAGGATCTCAACAGGGAAGGGGGGGAAAGATCTCAGTGAGGAAAGGGAGAAGGTCCCATGCAGGGAAAAGGCCTTAGGGGGGAAAGGGGGAAAGGATCTCAACAGGGAAAGGGGGCAAAGGATCTTCGGGAGGAAAAGGGAGAAGATCTGAAAAGGCCTTAGGGGGAAAAGGGGGAAAGGAGCTCAACAGGGAAGGGTGGGAGAGGATCCTAGGGAGGAAAAGGGAGAAGATCTTGGGGGGAAAGGGGGAAAGGATCTCAACCAAGGGAAAAGATCTTGGGGAGGACAAGGGGGAAGATCTCAGGGGGGGAAAGGCCTTAGGGGGGAAAGAGGGGAAAGGACCTCAACAGGGAAAGGGGGCAAAGGATCTTAGGGAGGAAAAGGGAGAAGATCTTGGGGGGGAAAACGCCTTAGGGGGGAAAGGGCGGGAAAGGATCTCAACAAGGAAAGGGGGGAAAAGATCTTAGGAAGGAAAAGGGGGAAGATCACGGGGGGAAAAAAGGCCTTAGGGGGGAAAGGAGGGAAAGGATCTCAACAGGGAGAGGAGGGAAAACATCGTAGGGAGGAAAAAGGAAAAACTCAGAGGGAGAAAGGGCCTTAGGGGGGAAAGGGGGAATGGATCTCAACAGGGAAAGGTGGCAAAAGATCTTAGGGAGGAAAAGGGAGAAGATCTCAGGGGGGGAAAGGCCTTAGGGGGGAAAGGGGGGAAAGGATCTGAGCAGGGAAAGGGGGGGAAAGATCTTAGGGAGGAAAGGGAGAAGATCTGGGGGCAAAGGCCGTAGAGGGGAAAGGGGAGAAATGATCTCAACAGGGAAAGGGGTGGAAAAGATCTTAGGGAGGAAAGGGAGAAGATCTGAGAGAAAAAGGCCAACAGGGAAAGGGGGGAAAGATCTAAGGAAGGAAAGGAAAAGGGAGAAGCTCTCAGGGGGGGGAAAGGCCTGAGGGGGGAAAGGGTGGGAAGGATCTCAACAGGGAAAGGCGGGAAACAATCTTAGGAAGGAAAAGGGAGAAGATCTGGAAAGGCCTTAAAGGGAAGGGGGGAAAGGATCTCAACGGGGGCAAAGGATCTTAAGGAGGAATAGGGAGAAGATCTCAGCGGGGGGAAAGGCCGTAGGGGGGAAAGGGGGGAAAGGATCTCAACAGGGAAAGGGGGGGAGATCTCAGGGAGGAAAGGAAAAAGATCCCAGGGAGGAAAAGGCCGTAGGGGGGGAAGTGGGGGAAAGGGAGGAAAAGGGAGAAGATCTCAGGGGGGAAAAGGCCTTAGGGGGGAAAGGGGGGAAAGGATCTCAACAGGGAGAGGGGGGAAAACATCTTAGGGAGGAAAGGGAAAAATCAGAGGGAGAAAAGGCCTTAGGGCGGAAAGGGGGAATGGATCTCAACAAAGAAAGGGGGGCAAAAATCTCAGAGGGGAAGGGGGCAAGTGGACAATTCCAAAGGGACGCAAATAAGAAAGCAGGCCTGTAATGTCGGCGGCCTGAGCCGGAGGCGTTAAAATACGAGTCCAATCTGTCTAAATTGGATGTAGCTTAAACTTGGAAACTGGAATGTAAATGGGATGTCCTTCCCACTTATGATGTTCAATGGTGTTTAATGAAACATCAAGTCAAATAAGACAAGCAGCGAGTGTTGTCCAAATTTGACATTGAATAGATCTTCAAAACCATTTCAATGGATCTACAACCGGAGATGAAGCGCGGCTGAGACCATGTGTGCTTTCTGTGCAAGTTGTCTACGCAAAAATGCGATTCATGTGCATCTACCTTCCTTCCTTAGCTGCCTTCCTATCTATGTGTGCATTCATTCGCCCATGATCTATCTTTTTATATCTATCTGTCGAATCATGTATCTATCGAATTCACGAATATCCATCTATCTCTGTCTGTGTCTGTCTGTCTGTCTGTCTGCCTGTCTGTCTGTCTGTCTGTCTGTCTCTATCTGTCTGTCTGTCGGTGTCTGTCTGACTGTCTGCCTGCCTGTCTGTCTGTCTGTCTGTCTGTCTGTCTGTCTCTATCTGTCTGTCTGTCGGTGTCTGTCTGACTGTCTGCCTGCCTACCTGTTTGTCTGTCTGTCCTGCCGGCCTGCCTGCCCGCCTGCCTACTTGCCTGCCTGCATGCCTGCCTGCCTGCCTGCCTGCCTGCCTATCTGTCTTTATCTCTATCTGTCTGTCTGTCTGCCTGCCTGCCAACCTGCCTGCCTGCCTGCCTGTCTCCCTGCCTGCCTGGCTGCAATCGAACGTAATATTATTATATTTTACCTTATCTTACTTATCTATCATATATCTCGATCTTATCTACATCGTCTATCTTATCTATAGCATCTATGTAGTCTATCCAACTTACTATCCATCAACTGTAATCTACCCAATCTATCTAATCTATTGAATCTGTCTAATGAATTTAATATCATGCATCCAACTCACCAGTGTAATCTACCTAATCTATCTAATCTATGTAATCTATCTAATCTACCCTATCTCTCCTATCCTATCCTATCCTATCTTGTCCTATCCCACCCCATTCTATCCTAGCTTTCGGTCCTTCTGTCTATCATGCTAGCTATCCGTGTTCCTGCGTGTCTGGCTATCGATCTATTCACAATATAATATATCTGTCCATCTATCGGCCAGACACCTCTCGGCTGGCTGGCTGATTTCAAATCCCGGGCACGCTTGCAATGGAAGTAATTTAGACAGAAATGAAGTCCATTCCACATTTGATGAAAAAAGGATTCCATTCAGGATTTGAACGGGATTGAATACGGAAATGGAATGATTGTTAAAATTGAATTGGATGACTACTCCAAACAACAATCTAAGAAGGCTCTCCTTTCAAATGGTGCTTTTTCATTGTCAGTTAGTAGGATTCAAGGGCAGGGAACCCTTTTGACATTCCATTGGGTTTCATGATCAAAGAGCGATGTAAATTTGCCAATTCGATGCTAAGCTTGATTCAATTCTGACAATGATGATGTGCACAGAATTTCACAAGCACATGGCAAGGAAAGGAAAGGACTGGATGTTAATTTCGATGAGCATGATTGTTCTCAAAATGTGCGGTGTGTTCTGCCTTTTTGGGGGCTTTGCAGGCGCAATTCCAACGGCAATAAGGCAATCTGGAAGCTGCGGGCTCTACTCTGGAAGCTGCAATCCCTGGACAAAACCCAAAACACACGACAAACACCGAAAACAACAAGACAGACAAAGAAGATGACTTATGTGTATACATATATCATATACATATATATATATATATTAACAACAACAAAAACAAACGCTCTGAGGAAAGGGTATCTGGCTGACATTCTTCCTCTGGAAGCTGTTTTTGTTCGTTTGTTTTGTGTACCCGTGTAATCCATGTGTATTATTATCATTATTTTTAGTTGTTCCTTGTTGTTTATTTGTTGTTTGGCTTTTTGGGTGTCCTTGGCTCGGACAAAGTTATGGCGATATTAAATTAAGATTTGGCAATACTGAACTAAGTACTGGGAATCTAATATTAAGTCTTGACAATTATTAATCTAGATTTGTGAATATATATTAAACCGTACTCAATTAAAGGGATAGCTCACAAGAGCCCCTAATCCTCTTTGGTCTGACTGTTTTGGGGTACTCGTTAATGGCACTGGCAACTGAGTTTCGAGGAACAAATCCCACATCAACGCCCTAGCCTTTTACTTTTAAAGGGTGATGCTGTCCAAGCCTTTGCTGCGCAAAGGCTACAAAGAAGCCTTTTGGCAGTTCTAGATTCAGAACTGGCAATAATACTAAACTAAGACTCATATGCACGTATACATATAGCGCGCGAAAGGTGAAAAACATGATGAAATCGTGGGAGCTGGGGAACGGTCGGAGTCTAGAACGGACTCGGCCGCTGACCCATCGGCCGCTGACCGCGTGCACTGCTTCGCAACAAGTGGTAAGCCCTCTGCAGACTTTCGGAGGGCTGAAATTCAACAGATCGGGCAAGCATCAGATTGTGATCTGCGGACTTTGGCGTGGGCACCCGGTTAATCTTTGCTTGCTCATCGGCTAACCAGCTAAATAGCTGGCTACCGAAGAAGTATCTAAAAGTTTATAAAACGGGAAGTGTTCGCAAAATGCAGGGTTCAGGGAATGTGCGGGGCCGTTCCGACTTCTCGCTTATTTGTGCCTCCTGCCGTTGATGATATCACCTGAGTTTCACACGATGAGCATCACAGCAAAGGCTCTAAGTAGACTAAAAGCTCATGAGGGTTCCTCGCGTCCGGTGTTTACCGCCAGGTCCAGTGGAAAACCTATTGATTCACAGCAATATAAGTTCCCTGGTAGCTACTTGGGCGAGTGAGCGAGCTGGTTGGCGGGAGCGAAAAATCTTCTGGTAAGTGGAAACATGGACTAACACCTGCGGTCCCCTGGTGGCTTAATTTTGACCCCTACCCCGTTGACGAGCTGCCTATCTAGCTTGCTAGTTAAATAGTTGGCCCACGGCTCAGATATTCTGCGGATCAAAACGCAGTTTTCCCGTGCACCCGCTCAGCACTGCACACACACGCCGGCCAAATGTTCAGCACACCCACTTAAGTGGCAGGCTCCCCGACGACACTCCCGGCCTCACCCTTCTCGTCCACTGCGGTTCCCCGAAGCTCCTCGTCAGAGACCTCCTCGACGCTGATTTTGGGCACCTTAGATTCGATTCCACAAAGAACTGTCAGCTTTGTGTCTAGTGAGCCTCTGGGCAATGTTTTGAACAGAATGAGCCAGCACCTCTTGCAGCCCAGAATCCCCAGAAATGAGGGTCTTCACGGCCTTCACCAGCTGAGGGAAAAAATTGTCATAACTGACATGCTCATCCATTGGCTCTGAGACCATGCTCTTGAGGCCCTTCTCTTGGATGGATGGAGCATCCGGCTGCACCTTCACCTTCGCACGCTTCTGTGCCTGCACGGACCCGATGATTGCATCAGACCAGGCGTAGAGTCCATCCCTGAACTTGGGATCTGCTCTTCGCTGGCCCTTCCTGTCCAAGCAGAACTCAATCTGCCCGGGATCCTTCAACATGTTGACGACGCACTGGGTGATTGGCTCCTGCGACCCTTCGGCTCAGGGGACGGACCAAGACCAATGAATTCCGTGTGTGTGTGTGTGGATAGTGTGTGTGTGTGGGTGTTTTTTCAAAATTACTTTTGGGGTATGCCTTGAAGGGAATCAAGCAAACAGCCAGCATTTTGGGGGTCTCCGTATTTTGATACATACCTCTACCCAAACGTGATTTGGCCGTCGTCACCGGCTCCGATCCCTCCTCTTTGGCGTCAGTGACCCATGCTCCCATCTTGCCCTCGTCCACATAATCCACACAGGTGATGCGAAGCTTGGAGCGATCAGCCGACACCTTCTTCCAATTCCTCACTCTGTCTGTGCCATCGCCCTTTCCATAGCCTAGGCTTGGCTAACTGGAAAGCGGATCTTGAACTTTTCTACCCCACCCAAGTCTACACACGGAAGACCCCTCAAAAGGATCATGAGCTGGTTTTTTTCCCACCGCCAACCCAGTGGAAAAAAAACAACCGGGGCAGGCGTGCGATCGCAAACCAGGCCGCCGTAGCCATCCAGCTTCTTGCCGTCCAAAATGACCTGCAGGGTTCAGCTGGCAACACATGGATTCAATTTCTCTTGGGGGGTTAGACCAACTTTGCAAGCGTATCGGTTGCGAAAAAAACGATTTACCAAACCTGGCTTCCAGGCGAGGGTTGGTTTAGACCAATGTGCAACCAGGCCTTGAGCGTAAAGTTGCAATCATCTGTCTCCTTCAGGCTCAACTCCTTCAGAAGCGATTCGGACGCTGAATCCAGGGGATACCTGAGAGCCAAACCGGAGACATGCCTGCACCCGATCGGAGACAGGCCCTGGCTTTTTTGTTGTTGTTTTTTCCGCAGGTAACCAGCCGTTTTGGGGTGCCTGTGAAGGGTGATTCCTTGGTTCCCTGAAAACGTGACAAATGGATTCACTGAGAAACAGACTGCGGTCGAAGATGAAGTGTCTTTTTCGTGCACCGGAAATCGAAAAGCCGAGAACCGCCAGATGCTGCCAGCTTGCTTCAAGAGCGCGAGACATTCTTCAAAGGCTTCTTCTGGAGTGACCGGTGGGTCAAGTTCATCCAGTGGCCCCGAAATGATGCCTCAGATAGTCACAAGACAAATCAGACAGCTTGGCCCCTGAAGTGTGCATGTGCCAAAACTACAAGATCGGCAAGAATACGCGATTTTCTTCTGATTTCGCTTTCAAAGCGTCCCCACAGAAGAGCACCTTTGACAGATGCTTAAATCATCAGCCCTAACATGGGCTGTCAGTCAGCCAAGAATGATGTTTCAGCACGATCCGAACATTTGGGTGTGTCTCACAAATATCAACATTCAGGGTTTGCCAAAGGGCACAAGGCAAATCAGCCCATTCGGGTTCGAGTGTTTCCACTCATCTGAGATCAACCAAACTCTCTTCAAAATTAAGAGTTTACAAATCCTGGATACTGGACTGCCTTTGAACAGCCAATAACATGAGGGGCTAGACAATCGACTTCTGGTCAACCTTCAACTTGAAGTTTGTTCATTGTCAAGCCCAGCGCTTCCTGGTTACCTGTATGGCAGGAGCTGGCCCCTGGATACCAATTTTTCTGGAATTAAGCTCGGTTCCCAAACAAGTAGGAACCAGATTCCAATCTCGCGGTGTTCACGGTTCCGGCCTCCCAATTCACGGCTCCCACCCGCCTATTTCACGGTTCCGGCACTCTGTTTCACGGTTCTGCCCTCTATTGTGTAGCCTTTTGTGTGGTTCTGGGAACTACCGGCCAGATACCAATATAGTAGGTAACCAAGCTGGTTACCAACTATACAGGTAACCGGAAGCACTGGGAAGGGCAAACATGTAAGATGTTACTAAACCCACAAACATCAGATGTTCAGATTTTGTCTCATATTTCCTCTCCCCACACCTTACTATGCGTGGAGACAAAATTGGCAGGACCAATGGCTACGAATTGGGGAACCACCCAACAAGTGGCGGCCACGAATCACCCGAATTCTGAGCTGAATGGCAGTGGCTCCATTTTTGAGCCCCTTGGAAACAAAACACCTGCGTGTCCCCAGCTCTGGAACAAACTTCGAGCCACGTTTAAATTAGAAAGACCAACACCTGCGCGTCCCCAGCTCTTTAATTTGAGCCACACCCAAATGATTCATAATCAAAACCCGTTACAAAAATGGTGAACCCAAAACCATGTAAAGCATTAAGAAGGCGGATTTCCGCAGCTGTTTCTGGCTGGGATCGTCCCTTACGAACCTTCATCTACCCGAATCGGTTTTGAGGACGTGACTCTACCCGGGTTTTAAGGACGTGACTCAAATGTGAACCAAAGGATCTACTGTCGAGCCAGGTGGCTCTGCATCCCCGGCTGGGACTGGGAGGCATGCTCTGCGATCAGCTCCACTGCATGAGACGCCTCGGCGACCGGTGCCGGTGAGCGAGGGGGATTGCCTGACCCTTGTCCATGGGAACCTGCCTTTTGGTTTGGGGGGGGGGGGGTAACAGAGGGCTTGAAGGGAAATTAAAAAGCGGCTGGAAAGAGACTACAGCCACATTTTGGACATGTCGAAGTCTTGTGTGAGATCTGTTAAGAACATTTTAATGGATGGCAAAGGCCGCCCAAATGTGCACCCTCTATGGACCACATTTCACAGCAAGAGTCTCCTCTGGTTTTGGACGTCCCTCCAAAACTGACCATAGACTGTACGCGCGGCCCCTTTGCTGCGAAGCAACCCCCATGGCTCCGCTTGTGGGCTGGCCGCTTGTGTAAGTGGCTGCAGGCATGCAAACTTTCAGCAAGGTGCTCTTTTTGTCGGCTCCTGTTCGTTGCGTTTGTCACTTCCTGAGTGGATTGGCCGAAACGAGTTCAAACTATTTGTTTACCACTCAAATGGTCTTTCCAAACGGAGTGAGGTCCAGAAACTCACGAAGTGTTGGTTCCAGACTGCCAAGAGGAAACCGGAATCCCGCTTCCCGGAAGGGCTTTCCGGACATGTCCCCATCTTTGTGGCAAAGGACCGCCCTGGCGGCTTTCCAGCGAGATCGAGCATAGCCGAAAGAGGCCGAAAAAAAGCAACACTGGCGCAAGGAGCAAATTATTTTACATCCAGAACTGCAGGTGAGGGAGTAAAAAATCATTACATCATTACATCATTACATCAAGTCACTGGTGCCAGGCGAGAGACCTGAAGCGCGACCTGCCTGCGCAGAGCCCGGCGAAATGGGCCGCGCCTCCCGGCTTTGCATTTCCCCGGTTTGGTGTCCGGTGCCTGGTTTGGCGCAGCCTGTGATGGGAAGAAAGCGGAGCACTTCTTTGGGTACTATCTTTGCCGTGTTTGGACGGATTTTTGTCCAACCAACAAAAACACCTTGCTGGAGATTTGGGGAGAAAGCTGGCTCGAGACGCGCCTGAGACGCACCCGCCTTCGTCCAAGCATCCTCAGGACCTGCGCGACAAAGATCGGACGTGATCAGTTTTGGATATGAGACAGAAGCAGGGTCCCATAAAGAGACATTTTGACCCTCGAACTCGGGGTTTAAATGGCTTCCCCACTGGGTCCGCTTCCCCACCGGGTCCAAGAAGTAATTTTGAGAGCCCCACAAGTGGACTAAGATGAATCAATTTGCGTTAAGCGCAGCAGCAGAGCAGCAGAAGCAGCAACGGCAATTACACAGGTTGCAGTTGAACCGCTCTACCAAAATGAGCTTTGTTGGGTGTTCTATCCACAACCAACATCGCAACATTGACGTTCGGAGCAAATTGAATATGTGGGATCACACATCCAAGTATCACACACACGCACACACAACATGAGATAGCCAAAGCTAAATCACGGTGATGGGCTGGCAAACCTTCCCTGACAGTATCTAAGATACCTCAGAGGCTTCCTTCACTATGCTGAAGTGCATGATTTACTTGGATGCCCTCGACAAATACGGAAACTCAACTGTGCTAG
>CAUJNA010000613.1:290000-442500 GCA_963377175.1 Effrenium voratum | reverse complement strand
GGAGTAGGACCAAAAAGACACAGCCAAATCTCATGATCCAACTTTCCGCCTGGTTTTTCAAGGCATCTCGCAAACAAGGACACCAGATATCCGAAGAAGGTCCTTAAAACCTATTTTCCGGCGGCAAACCCGAAAACCGCCGCGCCAAGAACCGCCGCCGCCTGGCGCACTCCATGGCGCGCTCCGCCCGGCGCTGGCGCACCCGCTGCAACGCCGCCTGGCGTCGGCCGGCGACCTCCTCCCCGGATCTCGACAGCACCACCTGCAGCGAGGTGGCAGGTGAAAAACTCGGGGAACCCCAACGTGGGTTGGGGGAAACATGGACTCAAAACGTTTATTGGGCTTTGTAGGGGTCGTCAGAAACCAGGGTTAAATAAATGGAACCCTGGTAGCTGCGGTCCTGACGTTTATTGGGACTTTTCTGGGTGAATCGTCAGAAACCAGAGGTAAATGGAACCCTGGTAAATGGAAACACACCACCTCAGGGAGGTGGCTGTGGTGCAAAGCTCGGGTACTGCCAACATGGGTTGGGGGAAACATGGACTGAACATGGGATTCTTCTGGGGGAGTCGTCAGAAACCAGGGTTATATGAACGGAACCTGGGTGAAATCATGAAAACCCAAATGGAGGATGGTACTGCAGGAAGCTGTTGGGGAGCTGTTGGCAGAAACCTGTTGAATCTGAAAACAGGGAAGATGGTACCCAAAATGAGCTACCCTGGGGGAAACATGGACTCAAACCTGAGTTTGTGTCTTTCTTCTTCTTCTTTTTTTCTGGTGACCGCAGGTGTTAGTCTTTGTTTCCATTTAGCTGCGATTTTGGTACGTTGTTTTTGAGCCAGGCATATGCATGTGCCATAATATATATATATATATATATATATATATATATATGGGTCTTCCAACATGTGCACAATTATTGCTGTTTTGTCAAACACTGTCTTTTGACCCAACGGCGATTATTTTCGCCTGCCGGCAGTTTTCAGTGTTTGCACACTCTAGCATCAATCAAATTGCAAAACGGCGTAATTTGAAGTCAGAACGGCGTAATTTGCCGGCGAAACGGCGTTTTGTTTTGCCTGGTTCCGAGCTGGACTCACGGCGAGCGCTTTTTCTCCGAAAGAGCGTTTTTTTCAGCAACCGGCGAAAATTATTGCTGTTTTGGGAAACGGCGTTCATTTTACATGTTGGAAGGATATCAAACTGTCCTTAAAAAAAGGAAGTACGTGGATGGACAAAATCCCTTCGCACCACGAAGCCACGGGAAACCATAGCGTTTATTGGGATTGTTCTTGGAGGAATTGGCAGGAACCAGGGTTTCTGAACTGGTGCGAAATGGGATTTCGTCCATCCACAGTATGTGTGAGCGAAAAAAAAGAAAAGAAGAAAAACAAAACCCTGTAAAAAAGGAAGTCACCCCATAAATTTGGAGCTGTAACCCATGTGTAAGGACATTTTGAGGGTCCAGGTGTCTCGCTTTTGTTGAAGTCCTTTTTTTTCGGGGTTGTGGAAAAGGAAGACGGAAAACCACCAATTTGGAAGGTCCCCTATTTTGAGACAAGCCCAGAGCGCAAAATGAGCGTTGCCCAAACATTGGGTGTTTCAGGGGGAAAGCGACAGGAAACCCAGGATTTTAAGTAACCTATTCCTATTTTGAGAAATTGGTTGAGGAGGAACCCACACCTTCTAAAGGCAAACCCTTCGAAGGGAACAAAAAAACTCAATCAAAAAATGGCTGGCATTTCTAACGAAACTCTCCAGGGTGAAATCCTTGGACTCGAGAAACACTCCTTTGGCCTTCTGGGAAAACTAGCTGGCAGATCAAGTTGAAACCTAGCTTGATGAATCTGGGTCCCTTGAAACGGCTGCATTTAAGAGGGAGTCTGTCAACTAATTTCGGGCCCAGACTCTGACTCGCGGGAAAATGGACGCAACTGGTCAAAAGGATTCGGTAACAGGTCAGAAAGGCTCCTGCACGGGACCGATGCTCATCCATGCGTTGAGATTGAGACAGGCAAACCCTGTTTCCCTATCAAGAACAATCAAAGCAAAGCTGTTTTAACAGTGGGTGAGCATAGGCCGCTTTAAACAGTGTTAACTGCAGAAGTTTGCTTCAACAATAGCGTAATCCTTACGACGGTGGGCTGATTAGCATCCCTCTTAAAGTGATGCCTTTCCCTACTTTCAACCGAGCAACACGTGTCTTCTGATCATGGCACCTGTTTCAAAGGGTTCACCTTGATGAACAGTCCCAACCATAGGGGTCCGCATTTCTCCGCGCCCATTCCTCGGTTTGGGTCTGCGCCTCCGGAGGGGTCGCCCGGATCTGCGGGCCCTCCAGGCGCTTGTCCTCGGGTCGCCCGCGGCGCTCGGCCACGAACTGGCGCACCGCGGCGCGGCGCTCCGTCACCGACAGCGGCATGGCGCCGCCCGGCGCTTTGCCGCCGGGGGTGGGGAAGGTTGGAACGGGGCGGTTTCACTGAGGTTGGGGCGGAAGAATCTGGACAGGTGGCTGCATCTGGGTATCATTAGAGTACTTTGTTAGGGGGACGGGAAAAGCCTGTCAACGAGCATTCGGAGGGTAATATGAAAACCCAACAAGAGAAACCACTACGTGCACCTGAGACTTCCTGCAAATTGAATAGATATTCCGACACTGGCAGAGGTTCTCCTATTAAATCCTCAGCATTGACCCCTAAAGTGGCCCGGTTCTGGGAAGGCTGCCCCTTGAAAGGCAAGTGGGGGCTTAGCACTGTGGGCTCTCCCCTTCTATTCCTGCCGGCAAGACGCGTGCTCCAACCTCACAGGCACAAAGACTCCTAGGCATGTGGCACTTTTCGGACACCAAAGTCAAAAGCAGCCTAACTGTCTCGCGACAACAATTCAAGATGTGCTTAAAATAACAAGAAGTGAGGATTGCTTAAGTTGAGACCCCTTTTGGACCCTGTGTCAGAAGAAAGCAAAAGACCATTTTGGAAAACTGTGGTCCGACAAGAACTGCGATATATTTCATCAGCAGCCAAAACACGACGCACTGTTTCCACAAGGCGATGATCCGCTCTACATGCGCAGATTGCTGTCCATGGGGCTTTTCTTGGCCCAACAAATGCCTGAGGAGGCATACAAAAGTTGAGCCTGGCCAATTGCTGGCCGCGAGATGTTTCATTCTCGCTCGGCATGGGCTACTCATGCTCGGATTTATCGTTTGTGCGCAGGCGTAGGAACCCCTGTCCCGTGAAACTGCTGGGAACTCAGCTGATTTGTGTGTTTTCAATGAGATCCCTCCAAATGTCATCCTGGACAGACCAAACGGCTTTGTTGTTCATATCCCCAAGCTCCACTCGACTTAAGTTACTCTGACTCGAAAGTTCTGTCTCGCCTGACTCGGCTGAGGGCCCGCGAGAGTCGTATACCCAGCATGCACTTGCTGAAAAAGGGCTGGTCAACAGCTCCTGTACGAATCTTCTAAGCCCAAGACTCGTCGAAGGAAATGCTTCAACGTGCCTGCCATGTTTGGCGCCGCACGATTTGTCGAAAAAAAGCCACCAGCCCTGGAGAAAAACAGATCCTGAAACAAACGCAGTGTTCAAACCATGGTTCTAACAAGGCCTGATGCAGACGAACCCGCTGGTGGAAAAAAGGCCTCCATGATTACTCATTCTTCAGTTGACTTCCAAGGGACACCCCCACACCACTCAGCCGAGGGGAAAAAAAACACAACTTCTTCCCCCTGCCTGGACTTCCAGTACGTAAGCGAAATGCCAGTGGTAGCCGAACATTTGGTCCCGTCCATCAAGACCAGTGCGGCTGTGCCCTGGTGGTGTCGCCCCCAAGAAGAACTCACAGCCTGGCACAGGCTCAATCAAAAGCCTTCCCTCGAAAATATCCCCAATGGCAAGGGATGGTGCACCTACCCCAAACTGGTACCATGGATTTTGACCCACAACCACTTAGATCGACAAAGGCCCTCCAGTGGAGAGGGAGAAAGGGCACTACTGGGAGAAAGGGATGCGCAAACATCCCAAGCTGGCTCAGAAGGTTTCAGAAGGTGACTGCTTTGTTTCATTTAAACCTAAGTTGGTGGCTTGGATTTGTGGTTTGGGAGTAGAATCCATGGCTGTAGACATGGAACACCTCTCCTGTACCACCAAACCGCCGGGCTCCAAACCACCCGATTCGAGGGAAGCTGATAGATCAGGCCCCAAAAGCAAATCCCCACCTGCCACTTTGTGGCGTTGTCGCTGCTCCTTGGCGGTCGCAAGCAAGTGATCCAAGGAGTAGGGCCCGGCATACCAGGCCTTCCATGCCTGTGCAGATACCCAAAAACCAAAGATGAACACTTTCGGGAAAAGTAATATACAAAAAAAGGTCACAAGGCAGCAAACGAAAAGCTCGAGTCTTCAAAAGCCTTGAAAAGCGAACTCCTAACTCCTGCACTGAGTGGCAATCTCCCTCTCCAGCAAGACCTTCAGCTTGCAGCCCTTCTTCTCCGCATCTTCTAAAGCCTCCAACACCGCAGGCGCCTTCAAGGTGAGTGATGTGACCATGATTACCAGGCGCGCCTTCGGCTTTTCGCTGCGCGAGATGAGGGTGAGAAGATAGGACACGAGGCCAACCCCCTCCCAAAAGCCGCCAGACAAAGGCGACAAATGGTTGGCCGAACATTCTGGTCGGGTTGGGATGTATGGTGGATTTGACACGATGAGGTCAAAGTCTGGATCTCTGTTGAGAAAGGCCACGGCATCTTCTGCCAGGAACTTCCAGCAGATGCTGCGGCCAGTGGAGCTGACGGCCCCGGAATTGAAAGTCGTCCCTTCGTAGTACTTGAGAGCACTGCGGTCTATGTCCACTAAGGCCACTTCAAGCTCACCCTCTCCGCGCGCATGATGCGCCACGAACTTGCCGATGAAGCCCGAGCCGCTGCCCACGTCGATGACGCGCTTCACTTCGGAGGTCTTCAGACTGTCCACCAGCGCCCGACACACCAGCATGGTGTCGATGCTGGGCTGCATGAAACGCCCACCCGGCGGCCGGGCGAAAATGATACCCACATCCCGGAAGTGCAGATATCTGGTTTCGTAGGGCTGCACGACGAAGCCCTTCCCACACTGGATTCCCACAAAAGAAACAAAAGGGGACCACGGTTTCGGGGACAGGCTTGAAGGGAACCCGTTTTGGATTTGGCTGGGGTTTACCACCTGCCAAACAAAGCTAAACAAATCTAGGAAAAGGGGAACGTCCGCATACTCTGGACAATTGCGTTGGTACTTGATTTCAAAGGTGCCTCAAAACAAAGTTAGAAAAAGGGAACTGCGCCCACTGAAACGGATTCTCCAGCAAAAAAAACACCAAATAAAGCAACCCAGTGTGTGTGTGTGTGTGCTTTTTGAGGGTCTTCCTTTGCGCCCAAAGAACGCCCTTGAAACAAAGTTCAAGAACGGCCGCCCCCCCCCAAAAAAAAACAACAACAACGGTTGCTGAGTAGCTGAGTTGGGTGCTCTCCTAAAAAAAGACTGCACGCAACTCTGCGTTGGGTTCCCCCCCATTCCCCGGGAAGTTCCCCATCTCGGGGACTTCCGTCCACTGGCCGCGTCCGCGGGGGCGCCTTGAACGCATTGGACATCACCACCGGATTCTTCACCCGGATGTCCGGAGCCCCAGTGGTGCTCACCACCCCGTTCTTCACGCAGCAGTCGTCCCAAATCAGCTGCTCCTCGACCTCCGGGTCCGGGGTCCGGGGCTGGGGCGGGGGGGGGGTTGGCCCTTGTGAGGTAGAGCGGATTTGATGCCCACCCCTTGTTTAAACGTGTCTGAAGCATTTGAACAGCTTTTTTGGTTTTCCATGGTTCTCTTTTCGAGCGGACCGCATCGGGGCGGTTGCTAAAACGCATCTTGCGCTTTGACCCGCAGACCTCGTCATCGAAGACTACAACTGGAAGGCGGGCAACCTGGACAGTGCTCGCAAAGGTGGCGAAGTCATAGTCACAGGATTCACAGCTCCGCCCAACAGATGATCCACTGTGAGTGGATGGAACCGGGGAGCTGATCTTGACGCCCGTGTCCGGCTTCTTGCGAACACTCCGATCACATCTCTCCGGCAATTGCTTCACCTCAGGCTCAATGGATTCGCTACGGGCTCGTCCTCGCAGTGATTTGCTGGAGAGGCAACTGATACATGCCATCTCACGAATCTACGAATCGCCCGACTTGCTAAAAGTGACAAGGCTTTTGCTAGTCTTGGTCAAAGTCTTGGTGGAAGTGCTGGATCTGTTCGGCAAAGTGCTGCCCCATGCCGCAATTCTGAGCCTGGAGAACTACCAAGAAAGACACCAGTCGCCTCAAGCTCCGCAGTCGTGAGTGTTAAGTGGCATTGAACCTACAGCCTGACACTTCTCGTGCTGGGACATGCGGGCCCGGATTATCCAAACCCAGGTTAATAATAGGGATTGTTCCCCTCCAAAAGTGATGATTCTCAACAGGGGTTGATTCATCCGGGCTTGCCGTGACTGAAATGGCAAGGGTGCTTGTGGCGCCGCCCAATCGGACTGGACATGGAGCTGAGATACGTACTCTGCGCTTCACAAAACAGGGGGACCTTTGGTTGACATCAGAAATACATGGTTGGGTTTGTGTCCGCCAACTATTTGGGAGGCAGACAATCTGAGTGACACTGAGTGAGTTTGAATATGTTTGAGTGAGCTCAGACTCACTCAGACTCACTCAGACTTACTCAGACCCACTCACTCACTCAGACCCACTCACTCACTCAGGTTCACGCACTCACTCTCACTCTCGCTCTCGCTCTCACTCTCCCTCTCATTCTCACTCTAACTCACTCACTCTCACGATCTCTCACTCTTTCACTTCTGCATCTGTGTGTGTGTGTGCATGTTTGCGTCCCAGGGGCAACATGTGGCAGTTGTTTAAAGGGACTGGACATTGTCAATCAAAGCTTTTTGGTACGGTGTCGTCACCGTTACCTCGCCAGCTTACCCACTTTTTTCCCTTTCAAGCTAAACCTGATTAATGGTCTGGTTTGGCTATGTGAAAGGGGCGGTCTTTGATTGTGTTAGGGCTGGGTGGTTTCGGTCGTGTCACGGCGCTGCACAACGCAGCCATGACAGCTCTCTCAAAGAGACTGCTGAAGGGCAAAGCGCAGTGCCCGCAATGTTGGGTGCTCGTGGTGGAGAATCGCGTCTTTTGGCCAATCGCGGACTTCTGCAAATCCCTCTTGAGTTTTGGGAGGCTTGGCTTGGGTCCATGTACTTGTTTATGACTCCAGCAATGTGGAAACGGAGGGTTTCAGAATATACCTGGGGTCATTAGGCTTCCCGCGGCCAGGGTCTTCGTCCAAGCTTGACTCAAGCGCGCGGCCCGGGGGCTCAACTTGCGTGACAGGAGAAGCACTTTGGAGACGACATGCAGATTTTTCCCGTGGCAGGTGCAGTCTTTTCTGCATCTGGGTGTGTGTGTGGGTGTGTGTGGGTGTGTGTTCTCGCGCGGCAGGGGCGACACTTGACAGCTGTTGACAGGGACTGGTTGTCGAGCGTGCGGCCGGGGGGGTTAATTTGCATGGCAGACGCAGCACTTTGGACATGGCATGCGGATTTCGTGGCAGGTGCGGTCTTTCCCGCATCTGGGTGTGTGGTTGTGTGGCAGGGGCAGCATTTGGCAGGTTTTTTTAAAGGGACTGGATGTTGTCGCGCGCGCTGGCTGGGGCCCCTGTTTTCGTTGCAGAGGCAGCACTTTGGACATGCCTCTGTACTTGGGATATACTACTCTCACTCGTCTCACTCCCACTGACCCACTCTCACTCATCTCAACTCTCACTCACTTCGCTCGCACTCATCACACTCACCTCACTCAGACTCATCTTACTCATTCCACACACACTCACTCATCTCTCACTCATTCTCATCTCACTCATCTCACTCATCTCACTCATCTCACTCATCTCACTCATCTCACTCATCTCACTCATCTCACTCATCTCACTCATCTCACTCATCTCACTCATCTCACTCATCTCACTCATCTCACTCATCTCACTCATCTCACTCATCTCACTCATCTCACTCATCTCACTCATCTCACTCATCTCACTCATCTCAATCATCTCACTCATCTCACTCATCTCACTCATCTCACTCATCTCACTCATCTCACTCATCTCACTCATCTCACTCATCTCACTCATCTCAATCATCTCACTCATCTCACTCATCTCACTCATCTCACTAATCTCACTAATCTCACTCATCTCACTCATCTCAACTCTCACTCATCTCACTCCCGTTCTACATGAAAACAGGTAGGGGGTCTTGTTTTGAATGCTTCGTCTTGCGCATCCACCTGAGATTGACATGCGATGGCTGGGAGTCGCCTGGCGCAGACACGCGACAGGAAAAGGCTCGCAGCAGCAGCTTTGTTCATTCCTTTGTTCTTCTAATCTTGCTTTCTTGCTTTCTTGATTTCTTGCTTTCTTGCTTTCTTGCTTTCTTTCTTTCTTTCTTTCTTTCTTTCTTTCTTTCCGTCTTTCTTTCAATCCTTCTTTCTTTCCACGCTGCTAGCGTCCTTTCATGCATGAGCCTTGATCAAATTTGCTGCAAACACTTTGCATGTGGGGTTGTCCGGTCCTTGATTTCTTCGTGGTTGTTTTGCATGAAAACTAACAAATAACATGATATTTTGACCGAGCCGCATTTGGCTGCAGGCCCGAGGAAGAGTGTCCAATACCAGTGGCTGGCCAACGACTGCCACTTTTCATGAGGCACACCTTTTCCGCACGCAGATTGCTCTTTCAGCCCTCACATTCGTAGGTGTCCTTTCTTGGAAACAAAAAGATTCTGGTAAACGAAAAGGAACTACAGTGAAACCAGTGGAAGCCATGTCTTGTCAAACAATCACTGAGATAAAGGACACCTCGTACTACTCTTCTTCTTCCTCCTCCAAGTCCTCCTCCTCTTCGGCGATCAGCTCAGGCTCCTAGTCGCAAGTGTGGCCCAATTTGCGCCTTGAGAGTTGTCAAATTTGCAAAGTTCGGCCATGTCAAGATTCAACAGGTCCAACTGGGGATACCCTCCCGCCAACAATCATAAATGCTGACAGGAGGGTTGTGGAAGACACTTTCCTTTTGGGAAGCCTCGTGTCCACTTCCATTATTGTTGAAAAGAGGATAGTAACCCTTCACCTCTTTGATTGTGGCACTTCAAGATGACTCCTCACGGACCGCTTACATTGGCGGAGACCCTTAAAACTCCGCGAGCCATTGGAAAACATGGAACAAGTGGGCAACGGACAACGGACAAAAGCTCTTTCCTAAGAGATGGGAAACATCGCCTGGGTTGTGAGGAATTTGCGCTGATCCCCTTTCTCGTCCTCCCCAAGCCAAGAGTCATTAGACTACCGAGTCATTAGACTACCGTCAAATTCCCATACGCTCAAACGTGGATGGCACACGAGCAATGGGTCAACTTGGCCGAGGGTTGAATTTTCATCCTGTCCATGAAACGTGAAGCACAGCCGAGCATATGAGTGGTTCAGCGAAAACCAAACAGTGATGCATGTGTGAGATCGATCAGACCCCCCCAGCGCTCTTGGGGATGGGCCCAACCGAAAACTTGCTAAGGTGGCCTTTACCATCGTGGATTCTTCAGGTGTCATGTACCCGTGCTCTCAACCAGAAAGCGTGCGCTTGCGCTATGGCTTCTGTGGTGCGAGCCACGTACTTTACAGGTCGCTCGTCCTTTTTGCCGGGCAAACGTGGCATGCAACTCCAAAGCCTTGCACTTGCACGCCAAATCAGACCGCCGTGCACAGGAATCCACTGTATGATCCACAGAAGGGGGGACTCCATAGGTTCAAGTCTGCCTGAGGATCAACAAATGGAACCCTGGCCGTGCAAGGATGGCAATGCACCTGTACACCAGGTGGTAACCCGGCTGGCACTGAAGCGGCCCCATATCCCGAAACGCACGTTGGCAAGGCGCTTTGCACCACTGCACCCCAGGTGTGAAACGGCAAGGGCTCCCTATATGTCCTTCTCAAATATCACCGTCAGCAAGATAGAAACCACCTAACATGTGGCTCATGATTTTAGGCATGGAGAAATATGCGGGGACCCCTTTTCTGCCTTCACACGGTGAAGGAATGCATGAAGGGCCCCGCGGATGATAGCTCCATCACTTGCGGGCCATCGAAGGCACCTGGCCAAAGTGGCTTGCTCAGCTTGTCAGACCGACGCACTTTTTCTATCAGTAGCAGCAAAAAAACGTATGCCTAGACAAAAGATATCGGGAAGGCTAGTTTCTTCAAGTTTTGAGGGAGCGCGCCGAGCTGCGGATGTCGCCGGCAATCTGTTTGGCGGTTTTGCGGCGTTCTGCGAAGTGAGTCATCGCTGGTTCAACACAAGGCCGGCCCACTGCCGCCTATAGTTCACTGATTCATTCCAGAATCCTCAAGGTAGATCAAACCCCGGGGGAGGGGAGGGAAATTCGAAAAGTTGGGCTTTTATTGGTACATACCTGGAATTGCATGTTCAGCCCGACCTCCTGCCGTTGATGCACTTCAAACCTTCCTAGTCTTCCCTCCTTCCTGCTTCGCTGATCTTCTCTTGCACGTCCTTCGCCACTCACCTACTTGCTCTCCTAGCCTTTGGCATGGCCCAACAAATCAGTCTCGAGGACACCCTTTCCAGCACCCTCCCGCCTCCCTCCCTTTGCGTGGGTGGGGGGCCTGGACTTGCCATCACTTATATCCGTGGATATGATGGAACCAACCCCTAGAAAGGATATGTTGTGGCTATGAGGGAACTAAACAGTGTCACGCCACTTGTAAGCATTGCCCCCAGGGTCCTAAAATTTGGCACGGAGGACGAGCAAATCCAAATTGTTTCGTTTCTCTTCCAACCTATGCTGGGGCCCGAAATTCCATCAGGACTTTTCGGGTACTCTTCTTCAAGTCGCAAATATCCGTGGTTATGAGGTAACTAAGCCCTGTTACAACCCCTTGCTGACCTGACTGAAGGTTGAAGATCCACCGTCCCGCGGAACCGACTTCGCCTGCAAGGATCTGCGGAGGCGAGGAGCTATCAGCAGCAACTGACTGCAATGCCTGAGCCACTCTGACGCTTCACGCAACCAACTCGATATTGTCCATGATATTCCAGGCGAAGGCAATGCTCAAATCGCTCGATGCGGTCGATCTGCCCCCAAAAAAACAAGCCGAGATCTTTATGGTGTGCTCGCCATGCCGTCAAATGATGCTTAAGCCCACCCCTTGGAGGGAAGAACAGTGCTTCTCAAAAATGGGACCCCTCCAGGTAGCTTGCTGTAAAAATTGCCCTTTAAGCGGTGACCCTTTGGGGAATGCTAGAAGACAGGCCCGAAAACATGTTTGCAACGCGCATGCGCTAAGGAGTACTGGGCAATGGCAAGTTGGGAAGCAAACAAAAATGTGGGGAGCATGCTGAAGTCTAGGCCTCGTGCTACTTGTTCTGCATGTTCTTTTCTGCATCTTGCTCAGCGTTCGCGGGGCTGCGCAGTAAGGCTGGCGACTTTATCGGCAGAACCTTTGCATTTTTTGGGAGAAGCCGAGCCAGAGCTGCGAAACGGTACTTGCCATACTACTTTTCCACTGACTTGCGATATGCACGCTGAAGCTTCGAAAGCGCGCTTCGCGCACCGCAATCGTACTTCAGTTTACTTTCAAGCCGGGAGCTGCACCAGCACATCGCTGGCTATTGTCGTGTTTGAAGGATTGTCAAGCCAGGGCGGTGCCAGCCAGTGTACTCGCGTCACTTTCGAACAGCTGCTATTCGAAGCTCGCCCAGTGCAATGCTGCAGAATCAAAGAGCACGAAACAAACTTTGAACATTGAGTGCGCCGATCTCCGCAGAGGGCCGCGTGGGCAACTCAAAAAGTAGCATTTCCCCTCTGCTTTTGAACATCGACCAGGCCGATCGGGGCAGAGCGTTGCGCGGACAAAGATCAAGTAGCAAGAGCCCACAGTTTTACACGGCAACCGCACCAATCCCTCATCACGCGCGAACTCACTAGACTACTTCTCTAGCCAAACACTACAGACAACCTCTCGTTTAACTTGCTCAAGCAATATCTTATGTATTTTGCTCGCGCAACTTGATTTGCAAGATGATTGTGTATCTTGTTTTTATAACTTGCTCAAGCAACCTCTGATGTAACTTGCTAGTGTGACTTGCTCAAGGAATCTCTCATGCAACTGACTTGCTAGTGTAAACTTGCCTTGTGCACGCGGCACCATATTTTTCATGAAGATCCTTCTCAGCGCTTTGGGGAATAAGTGCCTCTCAAAAAGATACACCTCCCCCCCCCCCCCAGGTAGGTAGCTTCCCTTTGGCTTCGTCAAAACCATCCAAAAGCGGTACCCTATTCGGGAACCGCTGTAAAGGACCATCAATCATGAGACCGTTGTTCCCGATCGGTGGTCCTACTCTGATTTCTCCTAAATGGTTGTCCAGCAAGCCACTCAACGCCTCGCCTGGTTCCGCTTCGGTTTCTCAAAAGCATCCGCTTCAAAAAGGCCAAGCCCGCAATCGAAAATATGAGCCTTGACGAAGGCATCGTAGAGCTGGTGCGCGCTGCTCTTGCCCAGCTGCTGGGAGTATCTGCGAGGCCAATGAGACAACGGAAGTCCCTTGTTGGAGGAACAGTGCCCTTCTGTCCAATATGACTATGGATCCAAATTCCCACGACTAAAATAGTCTAAAGTGGGTGATGCACCTACCCAAAAAATGGTACCATTGGTGTTGACCACCAGAGGGTCCATTTAGAAGAAACATGGGCTTCCAGGCCCCAGTCAGGTTCCATGGTGGACAAAGGCTACGTGTCTTTTTGTTTAACAAAAAAGAGGACCAACCTGGAGTCCGCAAGTTCGAGAAACATAGAATATGGCTATGTATAAGTCGGGGACTGATTCATGTCATGTCCGCCAAGCACTTTTGAGGTGGTTTCCTCGTAAAAGTCATAGCCCAAGGGACTTACTAGGGGCTCTGGGGAGAGATTCCCTCACATGGGACCTGGGACAACCCCAGAGGAGATTTTGATTTTGGGCTGCCTTTGGCACAGCGCACTGCCTGCCTGACATCGACGTCCTGCGAAGAATTCTGACTCAAAGCAACCAGCTCATGCGCTCATACACCCATGCACTCATGCACTCGTACGCTCATGCACTCATGCCCTCATGAACTCATAAGCTCATGCACTCACTCGGCTAAGCCAACGGTCAATATTCATTTTGAGTTCCCCAATGACAGTGGATCTTGGTGAGTAGCCCTATGTCCTTGTGGTATTTTGGTGAGTGTGCCACATGTCATCCCCTTTAATTACCCCAGTTGAATTTGTTAGATATTGACCGTTGCTACGAAACAAGCAAGCGAATGACGCTCAATCCTTCAGCTCGGAAACCAAAGAGACCTGGCGAGTCGTCGACGCGTGGACCCCTTTATTCTTCTTTCCCTTTTTCCAACCCCCGAATGCTTGCGCCAAACCAAAACAGGCGCTTGGAACATTTCTCCATGTCTTGGCAAGCCCAGCCTTCAGGATTCGGGGTGTTTCGGCCCGGGGCTTCAGCCCTCTGATGCCCCGGCCCAAAAGTGCGTGAAACAGGGCGGACGATGCTTGGCTTTCTCCAGGTCGATTCACCCGTCTGGGAACATCAACAGGCTTAAGTTTATGGGATCTTGGGGGCTGCTGAAATGGAACCCTGCCTTGAGCAAGGCCTTGGGGCCAAGATGCTGTGGACAAAATCCACTTCGCACTAGATGGAATGGACTATGTTGATTGATAAATCTCAATTCAACTTCTGTCTGAGTTTCTCCACTCACATGGGTATGTGTCAAAATAATTAAATAGGGGGCCAAACAAATAGGTGGTTTCCTTTGGGCTTCCCTTTAAACCGATTCCCAAAATGGCCCCTCGAAAAACTCCGTGGCCACGTGCTCCCCAGTTCCAATCGCCTGCGGCAGCACCAGGATGCCCTGGTACTCCCCGCGCGCGCACAACGCGCTCACCGACTCGGCCTGCGTTCAGTGCGCGGCGCTGCCCAAAAAAACACAATGGGGAGCGGTTGCCACTAGGAACACTTATGGTTCTTTGAACTCCCTTCATTATTGAGGGGTGGATGAACAAAAGAATCCCAAGTGAAAGGGACCTCTGTCTCCTTCTGGAGGAAAGCACTGGCAAATCACTAGAACCAAACTGAAACCACTGGAATCCCATCTATTCTGAAGCAAACTCATCCAAAAGTATCATGGTGGTTGTCATGAATCAACCGCAAGGCGCCAACGGCGTTCCCCTTTTGGATTCCGCTCCGAGAACCCAGCTTCTCCGGGATTGACCTATAGCTTGCCAAGGAGGGGCTATACAAAACCCTTTATTTCAGGCGTTGCCACAAGAATGCTGGGCATTGGACAATTGAGTTCACCATGCTGATATTTAGTCAGTACCCTTGGCGAGATGGCCATAGACTACGTGAAATTCAGACAACACACCTCGTATCATTCAAACACCCAACTCAAGCGCCCACCAATGGCCCCTGCTAGGATTCGAGTTTGGGGCCGCTGTCAATCAAGCCTCCACCTATAGCAGCACCGTCCAACTCGCATTTCCGGGGCAGCCATACGAAGGTAGAGCGATCTCACTTAGGCACATTTTATAATTAGGAGGTGCCCCCTATCGTTTGGTGAGTTATTGCCACAAGGGCATATGGTTTGCGGGCATCCAGACTTCCCATGCTTCAGGCCCCCTCACTTTTGGTTGTCTCAAAAAGCCTCGACTTCATGGGGGTCGGCAAAGAATCTGGCAGAATGCGCTCTTGGTGGGGCCCGAACTCGCTGCGACCAGGCGTCGCGACCCCGCCAGCTCTCGACGAAGGAACTGAACCCCGCAAAGGGTGGCACTTTTAAGTTCCCTCTAAACTTTCTTTGACTTGCTTCTTCGTCGAACGCTGATGCGCCTCATCCGAACTGGCGCCTCTGGAGAGTTTGGCGGTCAGCAGGAACCTGGAATGGTCAAAGTACGGGTGCGTGTTTTGGGGGTGCTTTTGTTGGGGTTGGTTTAAAGTGAAACCAAAGGGAAACCTCAAGCCCGGACCTGCTCTTCCACTTGCAGTGCAGGGGAACAGCGAGCTTTGCGATGACTCCAATAGACACTTGACTCGTTGGCAACAGGCTTAACCCAAACTTCGGTTCGCCTTTGATTTTGGCGTTGGGGCGTCCTCGTTCCAGTTTTGGCCCAGTGTTTGATTTCCCCATGGGTTTCGGTCCTGGGGGGCGGAGCACATCCTTCCATTCAATGCCGCCTTCGAGGCCCAAATCTTCCGGAGACATATTTCTTCGGACTTGCTCCGAAACTAAGCGCTAAGAAACCGACAGGAATTTTGTCCAACAATTTGCCCAACCCCCTCTTTTGGCTGTTTGGCGAACTTCCAGGAATCATAGGTGTTTCTTTTGGAAAATAGATGGCCCTGGTAGATGATTGAACCACCAGGTAAACCAGAGCCTTCTATTTTTAAGCAAAGCAACCAAAAAGGACACCTATGCCAGGACTTTCTGTAGCTGGAAACCCCAGCACTGGATCTCAGCTGACCCTTGCCTCGCCGCAGGCGCCACCTTGTCCTCTGTGGCACCCTTGGTGAAGGACACTGCGACGAACAGCCCACGCCCGATCTCATCCTTGGCGTGCAGTCCTCTCAAAACCAACGTTTTCCTGAGACTGGCTGGGAACTTTCATGAGGAACCCCCTGAAAGTGGTCGGTGGACATAGATCCCCACCTAAATGATGTTCACCAAAGGGTGCCTAATTAAGATTCATACCCACATTGAAGCACCTGGAGGAACCACCTGTAAGTAATGGAGCTATGTATTCAAGTCTTATACATCCTTGCACCTGAAGAAACATCCGCGCAAGCTTGAACTGGGCACGGTAAATACAATACCTGCAAAGTAACTCAGAAAGCTGGTGATTCCCGTGGTCTTGGTGGATATCCAGCGATTCCACAAATCCTAACCCCCAAATTGGCCATTGCATACCTGAATCTCATTGTTCCCTCCGTTTGCTGAAAAAGCACAAATTTCCGTCCTTTGGTCGCAAATACGCTTTTTCCATTGCAAACGCTGTCCCAGAAGAGCAACAAAGTGCAAAGTGCCTGGAGACATTGTTTGTCTGAAAAAGCAGCTTTTCACGACAAGGCATTAAAAATACACACTTTGGACGATCCAGGTATGCTGATTGTTTGACAAGGGGCCTCAACAAGGGCAGACCCAAACTGGAGTCTAGTTTCAATTGGGTTGCTCTTTCAAATATCCAAAGATCCTCTGGCTTTCCGTCGAAATCCAAGAACGACCAGCACCAGCACCAGCACCAGCACCAGCACCAGCACCAGCACCAGCACCAGCACCAGCACCAGCACCAGCACCAGCACCAGCACCAGCACCAGCACCAGCACCAGCACCAGCACCAGCACCAGCACCAGCACCAGCACCAGCACCAGCACCAGCACCAGCACCAGCACCAGCACCAGCACCAGCACCAGCACCAGCACCAGCACCAGCACCAGCACCAGCACAACCACAACCACAACCACAACCACCAGCACAACCACAACCACAACCACAACCACAACCACAACCACAACCACAACCACAACCAACCACAACCAACAACCACAACCACAACCACAACCACAACCACAACCACAACCACAACCACAACCACAACCACAACCACAACCACAACCACAACCACAAACCACAACCACAACCACAACACCACAACAACAACAACACAACAACAACAACAACAACAACAACAACAACAACAACAACAACAACAACAACAACAACAACAACAACAACAACAACAACAACAACAACAACAACAACAACAACAACAACAACAACAACAACAACAACAACAACAACAACAACAACAACAACAACAACAACAACAATTGCACAAAAGCACTGTTTCTTCATGCAAGATTCGGCGCAACATGTTGCTACGCAGCATCTTGGCTGCAAGGTGTCGCGAATGTTTCGCCGAAAATATAAAATATTTTGCTGTATGTGTTTTAGAAGTGTTTGCGCATCCCCCTCAAACGCTTGGAAATGCTTGCCATTGGCCTGGCATGTGTTCAACGAGCTACGGACGCAGTTGAGCAGGTGCTTACCATTGGCATGTGATCTGCGGATGAGCGAACACGGCCCACAGTACTGCGTTTCGTTGTGTTTTCTGAATGTGTACGCAACTTTATTTGTGTTTACGGTGAATTGTCGAAATTGCGGCTCTGTGTGTGTGTGGCACGGCCTCGATCTATCGCGTTTTCCAGTGTTCTTTGAGCGCGGAAGCAAGTTTAACTAGTATTTACTGTGCATTGTGGACGCGTCGAACGCGGCGCGACGGCCGGTTGGAGAGAAGAACGACAACAACCACTACGACGACGAAGACGACAAAAACAAGAACGAGAACGAGAACGAGAACGAGCACGAGAAGAAGAAGAAGAGGGAGAACAAGAACAAGAGTGAGAACAAGAACAACAGTACTGTAACAGCAACAGCTGCAACAGCAACAGCTGCTGTTGTGCAACAGCAACAGCAGCAGCAGCAAGAGCACCAGCTACATCAACGACAACAACAACACTTTGAAGGCCAAACGCTTGAACTCCGGCTTAGAACAAACTGCATCCGACGCACCCTTTAAAATAACATCCCCAGTGGTTCCTAAGCCCTCGTTTAGGGCCTATCAGAAGAAACGAAATCCGAGGTCGGCGCCCACTTTTCTGCAGCCTCGTCCACCAACAACTTTGCCTCCGGCAGCTTTTTGATTCGCAAAAAGGTTTGGGAGGATGGGTCAGTTACATTGACCTTGCAGCTGGGGTTTGGGCAAAAATGACGTTTTTGAGATCCAAACGTCGATGTGAGGAAGGCAGATGGTCCGGTCTCCCGAACCCATGAAGGTAGGTGGCTGATTCTCGTCCATAGTCCCTACCACAAGGGAAGGCCAAGCAACAATTGAAGCCCCCGGAGCCTCCATGATACTGTTGAAAAGGGGAGGGGGGCGGGCTACCCAAAAGGAAGGCTTGGCCCCGTTTCTGATCCGGGTCAAGGAGACAATGAGACAGGATCAACCAAGTTGAAGCACGGACATCGATTTTTGACCTGCGCCCGCGGATATCGGAAATTCTGTTCGGGGACTGTGCCTACCTTCCAGGTTTCAACCCCCAACTTATAGGTTGTGATTGGTGCAACAATCTCTGTCTCTGAAAATCAACGACCTTTTGAAGTAGCCATGATAAGTCTACATTTGAAACCAGAAGGACACATTCACTTTTGTTCAACTTGTACTTTATTGTTCTGCGGGGGGGGGGGGCACGTTCATGCTTGTTCAATCTTCTAGTGTGTGTGTGTGTCTTCATTTTCCGGACACAATATGTACCAATGGTGTGTGTACCAATGGTTGACGTACCATGTTTCCCTTGGGGTACCAGTGGCCAGGTTCATGTTTGCTCAATCCTGTTTATCTTTTTTTCTCAACTTCAAAATTCTTGTCTTGCAAGAAGAAGCATCTCTTGTTTGTTCAACTGTATGTGTTTTTGTTCCGGACAAGAGGCCAAGCATTGCTGGTAGCTCTCGGGCCGGCCTTGAGGCAGCGCTGCACCACCACCGCGATGGTGCCGCTGGCCTTGAAGGCCTCACAGGGACCGGTGCAAAAGACCTGTGCTCGTGTACAGGTCTTCATATGTATATATATATATAATGTATATATATATATATATTATATGTGAATAAAAAACAACATAATCAGCATAGTGATAACAACGATGATAATAATAACAACAATAAGAATGGTAATAGTACTAATACCACTAAAACAATAAGAATACTAATGCCAATGAAAAAAACACCAATACCAATAATGACAGTAAGGATAACAATGCTGATCTAACAATACTATACTAATAATACTATCAACACTAATAATAATACAAATTCTAATGCTAATAATAATGCCTAACACTAGTAATACTTCTTATTATCATCAACGAGGGAAGGGCGCCACTCAGGCGTCGTGCGTTTGCGAACGTGAAATGGCAAAACAAATGAAGGAACATCGCTCATTTGCCAAACGCACGCCTACGTTAAGCTGCAAAAAAAGTTGACGGCTCTGGCAGATGCTCGCAAACTGCGAGCCCAAGTTCCTCCCAGCAAGCAGAAACTTTTTTTCAAAATACACCCGGGGACGAGGGTGTTTGTGCAAAAAACTGCTGACATACAAACAGTGACGAGATCAGGTTCTCTGCAAACTGTCAGACGAATCTTCTTCCAGCTAGCACAAGCAGTCCCTCAAACCTTCCCGGGGACCTTAAAACTAAGAGGGTGTTTGTGCAAAAAAGCTGAAATACAAACAATGACAATATCGGATGCTCTGCAAACTGTGAGACCAATCTTCTCCCAGCCAGCAGAAAAAGCAAACCTTCCCGGTTTGAGCATACTACCCATGCCCCCTCGAAACAACGCACATGATGCCTTGCATGTCGTCAACATCGAGCGCTACTACCCCTCCCCCCCTCAACCCCCCCTCACCCCCCCCTCACCCCCCCAAACAACGCGCATGATGCCTGGAATTTCGTCATCATGCAACGATACTGGGTTTGCTGGCAGGAACATGACCCTCGTGGCGTGCCCACCATAAACAACACATTACAATAGCAAGAACAATGATAGTAGTGATACTATATATATATATATGTATATGTATCATAAATATGCAGGACTTGCCTCTTTTCTTGGGTTGGTCCATGGTGAATGGACTACTTGCCCAAAAGCACGGTCTGGGGGGGCAAAGGGAAAACCAACAAGAAAACCCGTGCCAGTCTTAGTTGCCACCCACGCAGTTCAACCAATCAGCTTGGTTCCAAGGGGTGGTCGAAACAACTTTCGCCACGGGCTCGCGCCAGTCCGGATTGGGGTGGATTGAAGGGATCGGGTCACACGCTTTCAGGCTGACCAGCGCAATGTTGGCTCAGCTTGATGCGCTTGGCTGTCTCCGAGCCCAACTCACAAGAGCTCATAAAACCAGCCACAAGCCCGATGCACAGTTCATGACTTCGTGGGTTCAACCCTGTCAGGCGCGAGTGTCGGCCTCATAAGAAGCCTTCCTTGGCGGAGTATATCCAGCTTCAGGCTGTGCATCTGGATCCATTGCCTGGACGATTTCTCTGGTCCATGAAGATCACCCTTGTAACATGAATGCGGGTCGTTCCCATGACTACTTTATTGGTCAAGGGAATTTCTGTGCAACATTTTCCAGAACCATGCTCCTGGGCAAGGCTGCAAAGATGGTGCCGGACACTGACACTTCCCCATCCCAATCCTCGAAAGCCCAGAGTTTGCCAGGCCCCAAAAACTCAAGGGATTTGTCGACTTCAGATTATTGCCGGTCTAGGGGAAACTCCGGCTTCCCTTTCAGCTTCCTTCAAAACAGCCACCCCCTGAAAAGAAATGTCTAACTCCAGCGAGAAGAACTCCAGCATGGTCATGGTTCCCTTTATAGCGACCCCTTTCCAGTCGCCTAGGCCCTGCAACATGGACGACTGCCCTTGTCATGTGCAAGACCAGGCCTGCTCAGCCCGACGCTTGATCTCACTCTGCATCTCCGGGGGCAGGTCTTCATACTTACACTCCGGATCCTGCGAGTTGCACGCTACGACTCCAATAAAGGCAAGAATTGACATGGCCATGGGGCATAACCCGTGGATGAACATCCATTTGCCACCGATTTTGATGTTCATACAGGGTTTTGACCCCCAGCCACATCGCCCATTCCAAAGCCACTTGGCCTTCAAAACCATTGATGCTGTGTTGGGACGGTTGCGGGACTCACATTCAGGCGGGTTGATGGATTAGACATGTGGCCATGTTGGTCAAACAGACTCCCTGCAAAACCGGGTCGTTTTTAGCTAGAACAATCGTGCTCCAATACCCTCTCACAACCAACCAAAGTGCACAGACTTGCGGAAAAAGGATGCTCCTCTTTGGAAAGGGAGGGTTGTGCATGCCAGGGAGCTGGGAGAGACTACTAAAACGACTCAATCGAACCTTTTGCCTCAGCAAATGGGACCCTTTTTGGTTGGTACTTGCAGGAAACCAAAGGGAAACCCTTGCCAGACGGGACCAAACTGTTCACTTCCGCGCCTCGGCCAGTGCCTTCATCCAGGCTTTGCTCATCATCAACAAGTGCAAGACCTCGTGGACGCGGTCGTGCAGGAAAGGCCTGCAGTACGACAGCTCAATGGCGCATTCTCAGCTTGGAAACAACGGAAAGCGTGTCGATCGGGCACGCGCCACTATGAATGGATCCATTCAAGTGTAGCACTCACACAAATGGTCAAATATGCCAAATGTCCGTGCTACAGGATTGGCGGCTACAAGAGCGGCGCAATTTCGCCATGCAAACGGTGGGCCCAGCAGCCTGCAAAGAACAGTGTGGGAAGCAATGCGCCACACGCCCCCGATAGCCACACAAAAGTCCCCCAGCCAGAGCCAGCATTGGGCGATCTTGGAATTGATGCCCAAAAAAGCGCCGTAGCACATGCCACCCATCCCGTGCAACTGGCTGTCCACAAAAAACAATGCATGGTTGAGGCGCACCAAGCCGTGCCGATCGTGCCAACATGCGAGAAGCAAAACACCACAAGCCTTACCCGATGGTCAACAAAATCATTCGCGGGCAGTCACCAGCGTCCACAAACAGGACCCATTCATCACCAGTTGCATCGCCAGCATCACCAACATCCCCAACATCCCCTGTATGTCGGTGGCCACATTTCAACATCCGCCTTGAGAGGCTCCCAGCAGGAAAGTCAGGAAGCCACATGGACAGACCCTACTGGCAACCACATCCATCATGCCTTCTGGGAATTGTCCATGGTCCTTTTTGGTTTTAAGCAAACGGCGGTTCCACTGATTTGGGGGTCAACCAGCGAAGATCTAAGTGAGTACAGTTTTGGAATTGCGGCATTGTTTCGAAAACAACCTTGACGTGGGGGTGTTAATTGGTGCAGATTGCTCGCGAACGGGCAAAATTCCTGAAAGGGGTCGAAGCAAAAGGGTCAAACATGACCAGGATCCTTTTTGGGAGCACCCTCGCAAGTAGGTGGCTGTCGCACAAGTCTAACTTCCACCGAAGGCTCCCCAATTCAAACTCATAGCCTCATGGCTGTGGAAGGCACAACCAGAACAAGGCATACATGATCCATCCAAGTCAACTAACCTGCATTATGGGGCAAGCGACTTATTGTTTTACTACCCAAAGGCAGACAAATGGAAATACCCAACAGTTGACCCCTTTGAGATGGAAATCACCCACGTCCGTCCGTGTTTTTGATTTGCTTCAAGACCGACTTCTCAGGGTTGTTCCAGAGACGTGGAAATTTCTTCTTTGGAGAAGAAACACCAAGGACCCAGTACCAATATTCTGCCCTCGTGGTTTGATTCTTTTGAAGGCCAAGGAGCAATCCTCAACACCCCAACTGACCCACCTCTCAAAACTCCAAAACTGGCCCACCCCTCAAACTCCAATATACCAACAACAACAAAAAATGACCCACCCCTCAAACTCCCAATATACCAAAAAAATGACCCACCCCTCAAACTCCAATATACCCAACAAAAAAAAACAACAAAAACACAACAACCCCCCCCGAGTTGTGTTCCGTCCGCCTTTCTTTGCTCAGCTTGCAAAGAAACCTCCACGCGATATCCTTCTCCTGCAAGGCGTCCAGAACCTCCAGGCGGAGATTCAACCGACCGTGTAACAACATAGGCCTAAACCCTTTGGAACCAAGCTGAAAAAGGTACCCTTACAACTATATTTGTTATTATTATTGATTATTATTATTATTACTATTATTATTATTATTATTACTATTATTTTTATCAATATCATTATCTAAAAGAAAATCTTTTGAATCAAGCTGCAACAGGTGCCCGTTCAAGAAAGATCCTTTTGGCGTCCCTTTTGCTAGAGCTCTGAAAACATTCGCACCTCCGACTCCTTGCGCAGATGCACGCAAGCGATGCGAAACTCCCGGAAGACCTCCGCTCGGGGGGTGGGGGGGTGGGGGGGTGGGGTTGGAGGATGGTTCTGCCAAATTGGGAATTCCAACTCATTCCACCTGAAGCACCAGCCAGATGGTTGTAAGCTGTAGCCTGGTTAACCATATATAGTAGGGATCCTCAAGATGTCCGGTGTTGCTTGGTTTTCCTTAAACAACTTTGGGTCCAGAAATGGACACCTAGTCGGTCCAAACGTGCGGGTTTAGGACCGGCTTGCGCCGGAGATCCAGGGGTAACATACAGCTTGACTTCTGAGGATTGGGCAAGGGTTTGGGGGCAGGACTCTTCTTGAAGGTGCGTTGAAGGTCCTTGCAGCAAACTGGCCGTGATATCCATGGCCGAATTACAATCCGTAATCCGCTTCATCCTTGTTCTGGTCGGAAATCTTCTTAGTCCGCAATCCGCGCTGCAAAGTGTGATTCAAAACCTTATGCTGGCAATCCACAAAGCGCATAGTCCTCTCTGTAAATCGCAAAATCCGCAATCCCTCAAACAATAGACCCATGCGTGACTTAAAGTAACATGCAATCCTCGAAACGAGGATACAGACCCTCAGAATGGGCGCAGTTTCCCATTGGCTTCGCTTTACAACCAACCAGAAGGGGGATTTCAGAAAAACACACGCCCAAATGGACGTACGGATATGCTTTCTTTTTTGGGAGTTGGGCAGGTTTGTTTCGTTGCTACTTTCAAAGGAAAACCATCCATTTTAATGGTCCCCGTATTTTGAGACAAACCCATCCAACCAGAGCCAGCGTTCGTAAATGGGTTGTACTGGTGCATGTTCAGGTCAGGTTCCATCCCTCTAAACACAGAAGTGCAGAGACGCCTGTTGGAAGACAACTATCCGCTTGACAAGAATACGCCATGCACTTCCTTGTTTGTTTGAAGGGCAAGACCAAGTAGGACCTTAGAATGGGACTAACCCAGAAAGTCAAACAGCACTCTGCGCACTAAGCACTCGGCCGTTTCGCAGTTGTTGGCAAACTGAAAGGTGTTTTCCTTGGCAGCATATCCGCTTCTGCCCATGACCTGCGAACCTCCCAAAATGACAGCCTACTCCCTCCTGGCGGCTCACGTCCGTTTGGTTTCCCCGTAAACATGTCCAATACAGGTCCAACTTCCCTGTCAAACAGCTTGCTCACACATGTGCAAATATGATTAGAACTAAAAACGGAAAAATGGAACGCGAATGAGGTTGACAATTCGACCGATTGAGTCAAGAGGCCAGGAGTGGCTTCATGGTCTCGCGTGCCTTTTCAAGCCTCTCGATCCGATCTGCCAGAGGCTTGACCAGCAGGTCGCTCATGGGGCTGCTGGCCATAAGGCGAGTGACCCGGTTTTGCTTCCCGGGAATGCCGGTGGTTCCGTGAATATGTCCCCTAACATTCGAGGGTTAAGGAAGCATCACCCAAGCACCCAAGCACCTGGGATTTCCTGTTCAAAACATCACCACAAGGAAACTCGTCTTCAAGAATGGCCCTGCCAAATGGTGATGCTTAAATCGACAGAAATGGAGTTGGACCCCTGAGCCAATCGGGTCGCAGGTGAAAGTGAGATGGCGTCAACTGTTCGGCTTAGGTTGTTCCAAAATGGAAACTCACCCTTTGTAAAAGGTGGTGAGTGACGGGGTCCTGTGCTTGGAAACACGCATCTTGGTGTGCCAAGAATGGCCGTGAGCACTATGGGCAACTGTCATGACAGTCAGCTCACACATGGCTTTGAGACTGAACATGTTGCGGCAATCCAGGAGGCGGTGTGGACCCCTTTCTTTCCCAACCCTTGCTATGTTAGCCAACTGACAGTTCTTTGCAGTCGTGAACAGAAACCAAAGAACAGAACAACTATACAGTACTGAGGATGGACAAACATCTGCACCAGTTGCTAGGCGGTTTCTCTCCGAATCCATAGGGATTCATCCATCCCAAGCGCAGGGTTTTGTCCATCCACAGTACCCCAGAACAGCTTGTCTGGACGCAGGCCCCAGGAATCCAGAAATGGCCATCACGCATCCTCCGGAAGGCCGCTGAGGATTGCCCGGCCTCAGACTTTCACAAGGCAAAGATGGTGTGGCTTGTGGCTTGCAAACCGCCGAACCAAAAAAAACATGACTCACAGGTTCACATGGAGACCCCGACATGCGGTTTTTTCCTTTGGGTCTCTTGAAACCCGCTATCCTTTGTGCCACACAGCAAAGCCCAAGAGCCACAGGTCAATGTTCCAAAGGTGGCTTCCACACCTCTTTCAGGCGAACTCAAGTCCAAGCCATTGCTTTTGGGTCATCCCAACCCCACCCAAGTGGCCCCCCCCGTGTCTCTTGGTTCCGAGGCGCCATCACCGGATGCGGACCACTTCACCTGCTGGGATGCCTGGCAGAATCAATCCATTGGAGGCTTGCTTGGTACCCTTCAGGCCGGGGCCGGCAGGCCGGGAAACCAAAAGAACAACCATGTTCGAGCAGACCCTTCTGTTGACCTATGTGTGTATATATATATATATTTATTTATATATACAGGAATATACAGGAATATACAGCAATATACAGGAATGTACAGGAATAGATATATCTATATATATATATGTATGTATATATACAAAAAAAAGAGATTTGAGCAGCTCCCCTTTCATTGGGAGTGGGGGGAATGCTCAAGAGGTATGTTGCAGGGTTCTTGGAAACTTGGAGCAGCTAATTCAGCTGCTAATATGGGCTACGGTCAGAATCGGCCTTAGTGGACATGGAAAGTTACGGCACTGTCCCCCTGCTATTGTGAGGAATATAGTGAGTCACCTCATATCACTCCATAAATGGCCGCAGACTACTGCATATGTTGAGCGCGAACGTCATGCCATGATGTTCAAAGTTCGCAACCCATGAAACATGTCTGCTGGTTTGATAAACCCCATGTGCCAGTATCTACCAAAGCGTCCCTGATCAAAGAATCCCACCAATACGTCTGCCCATAAACACCACAGGAAAATATTATTGGCTTGTCAGCCTGTTCCAAAGGTTCAAGAAAACAATCACCACACAAAGGAGGAAATATAGACAGCCCTGCCTCAGAAGACGCTCCAAGGCGAGTCCAATGAATACTCATGGTGCACAAAATAATTCCCTAACATCAATCTTGCACCTGTCTGCAAAAACGGGTATCCAAGTTAAAGCCGCAGAATTGGTGGCTGTTCTGAAAAGGCATACGGAACAGGAACACACATCCCGTGAAACGAGCACCTCTCTGATCAAGGCCGACTTGAAGTTGGCTCAAAACCTTCGCAACCCCTCGCATAATGTTGTGGTTAAATGTTCGACTCCTCTGCCTGTCACGGCTGCCTTAAAAGGAACCCGCATCATGGTTGTATCAAGTTCCTACTTCCGTAGCCAACAAAAAATACATTCAAAAGGGATGTTCACACCACTTAAAAGCCACCAACATCCCAGGAAGAGCCGGCTTCCGAAATATATATATATATATAACAATAAAAAACAGATCCGTATGAGGAACTTCTGAAAAACATGATTGATCAGTATGAGGAATCTGCACAGGGGGTTCCTGGTATGCCCTGCCTTTTCCACATCACCCAAAGGACTTGTTCAAGCAATCTGCGAATGGACTTAAAGGGAACAGGGCCTCCTCTCGAGTCAAACCGTCTCAAGTCGTCACCTCCGCGAGGGCGTAGCGCAATGAAGTGGGCTGGAGCACCTCTCGAGTGAGAGGTGAAGACGAGGGGCACCTTGTAGCAAAAATTTGGGTGGCGCAGTGCACAAAACCCCCTTCTCGAACGTTAGTGCCCTGAAAGAGTCCAAGGCAGCTCTTAGTCTGGGCCTTAGCTTTTATAGTCAGGGCTACAACTTTTGCAGGTGAACCAAAGGGAGGCAGTTGAACATCAGAGGGTCGTCGAAAAGGTGTCCTTCGGATCCAGGGTACCCTGATTGGGGTTTAATGGAAAGCCGATGGGCAACTATTCCATTGGTTGATTGTTCGACCATCAGCCCCACCCACAAAGGCCCCGTGCGAACTTGAGTGAGTGAGTGAGTGAGTGAGTGAGTGAGCGAGCGAGGGAGGGAGTGAGTGAGTGAGTGAGTGAGTGAGTGAGTGAGTGAGTGAGTGAGTGAGTGAGTGAGTGAGTGAGTGAGTGAGTGAGTGAGTGAGTGAGTGAGTGATTGTTCGAAAAGGAAAAACAAAAAAAAGTCAACCAGTTTTTGGACCAAAGTTTAAGGCCATTGAACAAAGGCATTTCAAGGGTTCACACCCTCCGGCAGGAATCTGCCCTTCTTCAACAAGCCTTTGTGTGGAAATCGTGCCCATAGTCCAGAAAGCCTACACAGGGCCCCGCTGGGCAAACTCCTATGATTCGCACACTAGAAATAGAGAACTCCCAAAGGAACTCCCCAATCCCAGAGGAAACTCTCAGCTTGGCAACCAAAAAGCGGCTTCAGTGCCTTCAGGGTGAAACTTGACCACAAAGCCTCGCGCTTTCAGGAATCTCCTGGTAGACTCTTAATCCTCCAAACCTCCCCAGAAGTCTTTGAGGTTGCTGCGAACCCAGGCTTGAGATGCATTCAAGCCACCCGTTCTGGGTTTTCGGAAGCCAAGTTCAATCAACCATAAGGTTCCCCTTGCAACTAAGTGGCTTACAACAATCCGGACAACTTACCGCGAGCTGCTGATCATCCCTTACTTGTTCATTCCTCATTTTCGGTGTGTGGATTAAGTAGCTTGGCATGGTGCCGGTTCTCGGCAGGGAATGCGGGAATGACTCACCCCTCTTTTCCGGGTTGCTTTTCAAAAAAAACAAATGGAACCAGCCATGAGGTTCCCCTTCAAGCCAGCAGCCATGAGGTTCCCCTGTAAGCCAGCGATGGGAATGCGAGGAAACCTCAGGTCGGATGTGCCTTGGTGCCTGTGAAAGTCGTGGCGACCTGCCGCGGATAGTCATAGACCGGGTAAAGGCCTGTCACAAAGTGCGCAAGCCACATGCACAAGCCGGAGGCTGTCTCTAAAATTTGGATCTGGAGCTTGGTTTCCTGGTTTTGGTTTTTTGGTTTCCCTAAAAACCGACTGAAAGGAAGGGGGGGCCCGGGAAACATGGCACGGTTGAAGCGAGCAAGACACATGTGTCAGTTGCTTCGATTGCGCAGCCAGCAAGCCTGGCTTTGATGGACTACGGTGGGTACGTCTTACGATAGTTCATGTGGTAACTAGTTCACTCAGCTGGAAGAGATCCTGACGTGCAGCCTTCCAACGATGCGGCTGAGCCCTAAAGCTTGGGCTTTAGAAGCAATGAGTCACAGAATTGGACAACTCGTGCACGTAGCGCACAATTGGGATGCCCTTTGTGGTGTGGAAACCCACAATTTGGTGTCCGAGTAAGCGATTGCTCAGCATCTTGGAGAACACAGAGCATGACTCCTCACTCTGCGGGTGCCGATTTGTACAACTCCGCGTTCGGCGCAAGCAAGCAAGTGCTGCTCATTTCTACTCGTTGAATAACGACTTAGATACTGCGGCTAGGATCAAAATCTCATATGAGACTGCTGCAGTGCATATATATATATATATGTATATATATATATATACATACATAGACACATTATAGTTTAGGGAATAAGTCAGATGCCGACCCATCGTTGAATCATTAGAAGATTCGAGCAAACTGTCCGTAATAACCCTCATATTGAATAGCCCGGCTTCAACGTTCAACAGCAAGCCGGTTCCAAAGGGTCCATGCACCCAAGTCGCACCCTTGCCCCACAAACATCGCACCTATGGCAGGGTCCCACTGTCAGGTGCTATGAAATGAGAGGAGGGTAGATGAGAAGCAACCCACCACTAGAGTACTTCAATGCCAATGTTAAAAGCCTATTTTAGTGTTGGCATCTCAAGCATCGCGCGCGGTCTCCATTTTCCAGCGGCATGTCGGACCCTGTCGTCCGTGCCTCGACAAAGCAAGCGCACAGAAATAGAGCTGTGTCTCAGAACCGCGTCTCTGGACGCTGGCAGATGCTGATGATGATGCTGCTGGTTGTACTCAAACTCAGCCGCCAGATCTTGTTCGACAGAGCCAGGCCCATGTAGATGTTGTTAGACAGAGCCAGGCCCATGTGCGGTGGGTCACCACATCCGACGTTGTAGCTGGGAAGGACTTCCCGCACCAGCGGCTATGTTCTGGCGCCGCCAGCTGACAAACGTTAACTTCTTATAATTTATATCCACTAGTTCTGTGTTTGCCAAGGACACCTTGATGGAATCCCCCCCAATAGATCCTATTTCTGATCAAGCCAATTCAGCAGCATCTGAATGACGGCTGCCTAATTACGGCCAGCACCCTCTCGTCAAAGCATGCGGGTTGGTCAACCACATACCCAGTAGAACCACGGCTGAGGTTCACGCCCTCGAAGCACAGGACGGCTCCCACTGCCGTGCTTAGCGGATGGCCTGCCAGGATTTCTTATATGAGCTCTGGCCAGAAGGTTCTCCCCAGCACATGGGACAATTGAAAGCTCAAGCCCTGGTGTTTGCGGGAAAATTGGGTCGATGTTCTTCTCGTCCTCCCCAAACGATAGACTGTCAGCAGGTCGGCAGCTGCTCATACGGGTATGTGTCACAGGGGACCCCCAAATGGTGGTTGCGATGGGTTCCCTTCACCCCAACCTTGTCTTGGGGATCGAAATATGGAAGTGTCTTTTTGGAGCCATAAGAGAGCCACCCATTTTGGGGGTTGCCCCTTCACACTCAAGTGGGGTGTTCCATCTCGCCTTGGGCACCAAGAAGCGGTCCTTCCAGAAATAGGTGCACCCAGGCCGAGGTTGGCACATCACCTGGTCCTCCTCGTAAAACGCAGGCTCAATTCATGGACTTACGTGGGTATGGGTCGAAATTTAAACCACAAGGAAAACCGCAGGTGTTAGACCATGTTTCCATTTAATTAATGAACATACGTATGAATCAAGTGTGTGTGTGTGTAGTGTGTGTGTGTGTGTAGTGTGTGTGTGTGTAGTGTGTGTGTGTGTGTAGTGTGTGTGTGTGTAGTGTGTGTGTGTAGTGTGTGTAGTGTAGTGTAGTGTAGTGTAGTGTAGTGTAGTGTAGTGTAGTGTAGTGTAGTGTAGTGTAGTGTAGTGTAGTGTAGTGTAGTGTAGTGTAGTGTAGTGTAGTGTAGTGTAGTGTAGTGTAGTGTAGTGTAGTGTAGTGTAGTGTAGTGTAGTGTAGTGTAGTGTAGTGTAGTGTAGTGTAGTGTACTGTAGTGTAGTGTAGTGTAGTGTAGTGTAGTGTAGTGTGCGTGTAGTGTAGTTAGTGTGTGTGTGTGTGGGTGCGTGCGTGCGTGCGTGCGTGCGTGCGTGCGTGCGTGCGTGCGTGCGTGCGTGCGTGCGTGCGTGCGTGCGTGCGTGCGTGCGTGCGTGCGTGCGTGCGTGCGTGCGTGCGTGCGTGCGTGCGTGCGTGCGTGCGTGCGTGCGTGCGTGTGTGCGTGTGTGTGTGTGTGTGTGTGCGCGCATTTTGTGTCCCTCATGGCTTGCGGGTTCGAAGCTTCCAAACGTCTTGGTTGGCCCTGTGCATGGTTGAAGCATGTTGCAGCGTCCAACCCATTTGTTTGCCCAGTTTCAACCAAACCATGCTGTCTTCTTCGAAAGCGCTAAATTCGAAAGCATGTTCTGGTTGCAAGTGTATTGCACCAGCTCACAACATCTCATGTTGCGAGGTATTCAGCGCCGCAACATCAACAAATGAGTCAGAATCAAAACCCGGTACAACAATGGTCAACCCAGAACCATGTAACGAAGTAAGAAGGCGGCCGCACTTATTTATGATCGTCTCTTGCTAACCTTCATCTACTCGACTCTACTCGGGTTTGGTTGTGACTCAGATGTTGAAACAAGACGGCAATTCAATATGTATATTTATATATCACATGCACTGAAAGCAACATAGGCGTGAGTTTTAATTGGGCACCGAATATGATATATCCACCAGCCAGCGATCTTCGCTAATGGGGGGGCCCAGAATAAAGAGCACTTACGGGATCTGGAGATGGGAACTGGGAATGAGGGAGTCATTCCCCCAACCATGGCTTACAGTTTCTTGAGTAACTCCAGTGGGAAACCCTACCTCGAGGCGCTTCCCTGACACCTAAGAAAGCTCCGAAAATCCTAGGCCATCCGTTACCTTCCCGTCTCGATGTCTCCTGCACCTCCCCGAAGCCTGCCGCTCGGAGCTTCGGTGTCGTCTCGGCACGGAAGGCCCGCACGCACTCCAGCCAGTTGCCTTGCACTGGGACTAACAAGGAGTTGATTCCCCATTCCTTTCAACCATCGTTCCTTTCAAGAACCAGCTGTTTTCCCAGGGCTTTTGGTGGTTTTCTAGAAAGAAGGATCCCAGGAAATGGGGAAGCTACCCTTAGAAACGCTTGCCCCGTTCCCCGTTGTTCGTTGTAAGGGTCGCCCATACGACACAGGGCGGACACTTTGAAGAAAACAGCCCTCCCCACAAATCAATTTCCCTCTGGTGGTTTGGAGGTTGGGGGTGGCTTGCCATTTACCCTCTACAAGAACCAGGGATTCACCCTGGTTCTTGTAAAACCTGAACAACAGTCTGGAACAAAACCTAACGTACCCGACAAAAAAGGACCCTCCAAAAATTATGCCTTGTGTTGGCTTCCCTTTAAACCAGCCTGAACAGGGCCCCAATAGCCAAACCACCACGAAACCCGGGTTGCAAGTGAGCAGCTCCCCGCATCGTAGTAGAAGGTGAAGCAGCCCCCAGGCCTCAGCAGCCTTGCCGCCTCCCGGAAGAAGGCACCCACCTCACCGTCCCCCGAGGCTTCACCTGACAGTCCCAAAGGGGAAGGATCCTTTCAGGCTCGCATGGCGAAGTCGGAAGGTTCCGTGTGATTGGTTGGGGCTCTTTTGCTCCCCATTTACTGGTGGATGCCCTGATATCCATGACCAGTTGCGCATTGAACGTGTCATTCCGCGTGAAGAATCATAGAATACGCCTAAAAGGGGGTGTAGTGGTGTCCTTTGAGTTGGATTGCACCACCTGAAAAAGGACCTATGTTTGATCAATTGGCAGCATGGCGCTTGCTTAGAAGGCAGCATGCCAATGCTGCCGGCAACAAGTTGCACTCCTGTCACACGCACCGTGCGCCAACCCAAGAAACACATCTTCCTTCTCCGAGGCCACTGCCAGCTAGCTTCATATGTCGTGAGGAACAGGTTTGCGCAGCTTGGAGGCGCCACACCTTTTGGAGGATTCCATCATTTTGGGCTCCAGCATCTTTGGCAAGGTTCGCATTGGGCAAGTCGAGGACGCGGGCTGTAATCATAGTCAACCGTCGGTAGACCCGCTTTGGAGCTGCGTGCTTTAGGCGGAGAAGAAACGGTTCGGATCGAACCGGTTTCCCTGGCATGGTACTCATCTGGGGCCCCTCCGCACGAAATATCAAGGTTCCAAGATACACGGCCCTGACTTTCGCCATATTTCTCCCCAACTGTTTTTAGGGTTCCATTTTTACGCGCACCCCCAATAGACTTAAACCTGCGGGTGGCAGTCAACAAAAATGCCTGGCAAAGTCCTCGTTGAGATGCATTCAACCCCCCTGCCCTGGAATGACGATTTCTCAGGCATCCCTTTTGAAGTTTCCTTTCAGGGGTGCGAAACGGGTTCATTCCCAAATTGATTCCCTACTGAAAACTAGGCTCCAAGTCATGTAAGGCAACCAAGCCATGCATGGTAAGGTTTCCCCCGATTCCCAACCAGCAACTTGAACGAGGGAAAACCCATATCAGTTGTCTCTAGATGGGGACCCCCCAAAAACAAACAACATCTTTCCCCTTGCCCTTTTCAATACAGGGGCCACCCAGAAGAGACACGCCCGCTGGGTTGGAGTTTGACCTTTTCAACCGACCTGGGGAGAGTGGGTAGGCGTCGAACAAAACCCCGCTGAAGCTGTTCGGCTCAAAGGACTCCACCAGCTCCTACCGAAGTTTCAGGGAGTCATCGAGTTGGTGTCCTTTGGCTCCGGTAATATGTCACGGACCCCTCAGCAAAAACAGATTCAGATAAACTTTTAGTGGGCCCAGTAAAAATCCACTGGTTCCCCAAACAAACCAAGTCCAAAGATCCAGTGGGGTTGTGTCCCACCCCTGAGGTTTGGGCTGTTCGTTTTTTTTGACATGTGATCGCCAGCTGCTGGACGCTGTCACAACTAGCAGGCTAAAGCCTGAAAAACCGGGCCAAGCTACCGCATCTTTCAGGCCCCCCCCCCCCCCACAAAATGAGCGCCCGCCCACGAAATGCTGCAGCCAAGCGGAGCACTAAGCAAACCGAAAGCTCGGCGCAACTTATCACTCGCTTGCAAACTCCTGAGCTGTCACATAGCCGAACTGATCTGCGCAGCTGTCCTGGTCCGGCCGGCGGCGGGAGCCTCACGCTTCGAGCTGTCACAGGTATCGTGGTCAGGGGCATAGTTCTGGGCGATGAGCGAGACCAAGAAGAAGGTGGAGAAATGATGGGATTGGTCGTGAAGAGCGCCCGGTCTTGCGCTGCACGCCCTATGACGCCAATGCTGCTGGTCCTCCTGGCTGGCCACAGAACTTCAGGTATGGTTTTGCTTTTGGACGTTGCAACCTGTGGCGTGCGCCGGGCAAGCGGCGCCGGCACTTTTACCTGCCGTCGGCCTGTCTGGTTGGATCTTGGGGCTGCAAATGATGTCCTTGCAAGAACTTGGCTACCCCCTCAACAATCAGGTGCCCTGGATGTCCAAACACGCAACGTGATAACGGTAGCTGCAACAGCTCCGCTAACATCATAGGGCCCCAGGTTCATCTGCAGGAAACTAAAGCCTGAAAAGGCGCGGCGCCATCAACTCCACGTAGGCCCAAACGTGAGCCGAAGCAGCTGCCCCGTTTCAAGACCCTTAGGCCGTTTCCGTGCCACGCAGCGGTCTTCAAACAGACTGTAGCAAGCCCAACGTGCTACACCGAGTCGCCCACGCACAGCTAGCTACCTACAGCTGGGAGCACCTGCCCTGGGCATGTAGCAGGGAAGAAGGGAAGCTCCTCTTCATCTGCGAGCACCGCGAAACAAAGTTAAGTCTTCTGCTGAACACCTCGCCTGTTTCCCTCTGGCCGTGCCTGCGTGGCTTGCGGCAGAAAGCAGTTCCAAGTGCTACGACTTCAAGCGAGCGGTTGCCACAGGCAAACGAATTGTGTTGACTGTCCTTGGCGCAACTTGCGTTCTACTTTCGCCTTCCTTGCACCAGCCCATGTTCGACTTGCGCGGCTGGTCTTGCCGCACACTGACACTTCTGATTTTGAAAAGTTTAAGCGGTGGTGCAGCGAGTTTAGTAGGTTTCCAGAACAAATTAGGATCATCCCTTAGATACATGCAACGGGGTTGGTTGTTGGACTTAGGCGCTGTTGAAACCACCCATCATGCACCCCCACCATCCTCAAAGACCCTTTCCCCCCGAGGGTTGTGTAAAGAAGACCGATTAACTCCCAATAGCATTGAGTGAGGCCCCAGGAAGCTTTTGGGGGGGGCTGGGACTTGGTAGGGCACCTGAACCAAGTAAGTTTGCTTCAAAGCCCGTACGTCTCCTCCAAGTGCTGTAGCATTTGAGTTGACAAACTCTGCTCAGTGGCATGCAACTGCAATGCTTGAGTCTGGAAGGAGAAACTAAAGACCCCTGTTGGGACCCACCAGCAGAAAGCAGCCCAAGCTAAAACCACGCTCAACCGCATCTCATCTTGCCAAAAGGTTCCTGTCCGACTTTCTGTCCGAAACGCCTGAAGTTCAAGGGTTCACCTTGAGCCGCGGTCAAACATGCCTTTGATCCCAATGAACATGGGAAACTGAGTGACATCCCCCGGATTTTTGAGAGGAAACCCCAAACCAAGTTGACCCTGGAAAACTCAAGCTGGATACAAATGCACCGCGATCTGTACGCGGGTCTCCCTTTTTCGGGTCAGGCAAAGCAACCACAAAAACACACAAAGGGAAACCCAGCAGAATTGCTTTGGAAGGCAATCAAACCAAATTTTGCCCAACCCTCAACGGGAAACCCAGATCGCTTTCCTTTTCCGAGGACAAGGGCCTTTCCCAGCTCCAGCCGTCGAAATAAGAAAAGGAACAGGAACAAACGCGATGCCACCAACTCAACCTGCCAGACATGTTCCCCCTTTGCCGAAAAAGGCCAACACCAAAGGGAAACCAAAAGCAAAAGCTAGCAAAAAGCCAAATCCACACCGATTAAAAAAGAAAAAACGGGAAGACAGGGGAAACTCCACAAAACCAAAGGGACACGAGAATCCCATCCATGCCGGTTTAAAACGGAAGACAGGGGAAGTTCCACAAAACCAAAGGCAGATCGTTGATCCCCGCCTGCCAAAAGCCACCCAGCACCAGCGTGGGATTCTTCGCGCCTTCCGCCCACAGCCCCGCACGGCCCAGCACCGAGGAGTTGGCCTCGAAGATCACGTGCTCCTCTGCGAGCCGTTGTTTTTCTCCTTTTTTCTGTCGATTTGTTTGTTTTTTGTTTTTGTTTTTTTGGGGGGGGTTGTGTGTTTCTTTATTTTTTCTTTCGTTGTTGTTCTTGTTTGTTTTTGTTTTTTGTGTTGTTTTTTCTTCCGGGTTTGGTTCTTCTCTTTTTTTCCAGCTTCTGTCGGTTCGGCTTTCTTGGTGGTCCTTCAGAAAGAGCTCCCAGGAGACAAATTCTTCAAGATAAGGGGACGACAAATCGAGAAAAATCGGGGAAATTCCGGGATTTCAGGGGGAAGCCGGGGGTTGTTGTCGCTCAACTGGGTTTTGGGGGAGAAGGGGAGAAGGGGGGGAGGGGGGATGGTCAAAAAAATGGCATCAGGGAAGAAAAAACGCGGAACTGTGTCTTGTTGGGCGAGGTAAAACGGGGAGGATGGTCAAAAAACTGGCATCGGGGAAGAAAAACAGAGCAGTGCACACAAGCTCCGTCCCAATCCAAGGTTGCTCAAGATTGGTTGGTCAAGGGACACGGGCTTGCCTCCAGTCGCCCATCTCTTTGCAATTGCATAGCTCCCTCTTCACAGGCAATTCTCTCCCTCAAATCTGTTTACTGCCAATACCTCAAATCTGCGTACCGCCAACACCTTGTCTCCCTTCCGACCACCAGCTCTCAGCCAGACACCCCCCTCACCCTGGCACTCCTCGATGGGAAACCGATCGATGGCTTTGGCCGAGATCCCGAGGCCGAAACCCACCTGCCAAGGTCGAAACCCCCACGACCACGGTGTTCCACACATTTCAGGGGTGCCCTCGAAAAAGTCAGACAAAGACCCAACTACTTGCATAGGGAACCCAAAGAACCACTTTTCAAAACTTACAGTCATTATGAAGGCTCACCTAGTATATGGGCAACTGGGATCCACTGGCTGGGTGGACAACTTCCTTGGTGTCCCTCAGCGTACAAGGGCATGGTTCTTCTTGGTTTCCCTTTCTAGGGTAAACAGGTGTTGTTAGTGTTAAAAGGTTTGTTGGTTTCCAAACCACTAAAATGACTGTTGAAAGAACGCCCATACGCATATGCACATATATGTATATATTTACTTATGTACTTATTTACGTATTCATTTATTGACTTATTTATTTATTGTACATGTGCACAGTATGTTTGGTTTCCCTTTACAGGGTCAGCTTGTGGTTTGAATCACAAACCCTGCCTCCAAGACGCGACCGCCTTGGGAGCAGGCGACTTCAGCCAGCGCCTCCATGTAGGGAGCCTCCCAGTCCTCCAGAAATTGGAGAAGGAGGGGTCTTGGAACATGATCAAACTCAACATGGGCACCTGACCTTTCGGTTTTGGCTTCCAATAGAAACAAATTGATAGGCTATTCCACTTTTGCTCACGAAAAGCAGGGGAGGCAATTGTCTGGAAAAAAAATCCAAGACCTGAAAGTAGAGGTCCCCAGGCGAGTGAGCTAAAAGAGCCCGCCGCATAATGGGCAGAACTATCCGAGTATACGTTTGGCCCGTGTCCTAGGGTTCCTTAGCTTTCCAGTTCTTAGCATCGACGATGGGCAACACAAGCAAGTCCCCCGCGGTTTCCCCCGCAACTTGATCAGAGACGCTTTGGGAATTTTGACGAGAGCCCCACATGGTTCCGGAAAATGGTTGCCCCTTATCGCAAAGTGGGCCAAGTGGTTGGTCTCCGACTTTATTACTCTGTCAGCTTGTCAGTTTGCCGAGAAACCTGGGAATTGTCACATCCCCCCACATCCAAGGTCCTCCATGACGTCATGCCCCAGGATGGACAGGCCTGATGGCTGCAGAAGTCGGGAAGGGTTAGTCTCAAACGGAATTCACCCCGTCCTCCAGGTGGCTTTTTGGTTTGCCTTTTTGGTTGCCCGACAAAAATCATAGCACCGCTGCCCAGTTTTGCGACTTCTTTGCAAACTAGTTCAGCGGTTTTGGTCGACTCGGAAAAGGAGTGCCTGTGTTCAGTGGGCGTGGTTGTCGGATGGGCACACATGATGTGTCATAACGTATGTGCCACAGTCAAAACAACTTCTCTGGGCCATGGTCATGTTGGCATCCTAACTTCCCCAAAGGATGGACGACGAACCCGTGCAATCGCAAGTCTTGGCCCAAATCTTGGGTACACAGAACATAATATGTGTAGTGCACCTTCAACCATGAAACTAATCATGGAGACCCCAGAAGTAAGCAGGTCTCTTGACCATGGCACGTGATTCCCCGCGAAAGACATCGCCCATGCTATTTGCACTCCAGGCCTTGTCCACCACCGGGAAGCACCCTGAGCAACTTTCGCTGCAAATGCAAGGCTGTTTCCTGGCTGCTGTGGGAAAGGTGTTTGCAGTGGGAACACGAGAGCCAAACTGAAATCAGTGGAATCCATCTATGTTCAAATTTAATTGCAAAGGGCACCTGTCTGTCCAAAGTTTTGAAGAGAGCACATATCATCAAATAAATCAGATGAAGATGGTAAAAGCCAGCAAATACGCATAAGATTTGGATGAAGACCAACCCTGAACACCTGGTTTTCTGCCCGCGCGATTTGGGCCGTCTACAAGTGGGGCAAGCCCATGTCCCTTCAAAACACCCCGAAATGGGCACCAACCTCAAAAAACAGAAGAGAGTGTTTTTTTTGAACATTCTAGGGGACAGGGATCCTTCTTTTCAGGAAACCATCAAAAACCCAGGTGAAACAGCCGGTTTTTGAAAAGAGCAATGGTTGAAAAAATGGGGAATCAACCCCTAGAAACATGAGTGGTTTACCTTTCCCTTTGAACCAACCCTCAAGCCCAGCACCCTCGAAGAAACGCAAACACACATCTTCGCTTGGCGCGCCTGAACACGGCATCGGCCTCTTGCCAGATCTCCCTCGCCGGATCCATGTGGCCGACTATTGCAGCTCAAGGTGCAACTCGGGCCACGGCAGGCGAGTTGCAAATCCAAGTCCCATCGGTCAAATGCGTGTTCCCACAGGGGGTTCGGGCCCTGTTTGGTTGAGACTGAAAGGGAAGCCACAAGGCAACCAGCCATTTTAGGGGGCCACTATTTTGAGACACCCCCAGATCCAAATAGTCTGACGCCATGATCAAGGCGGTCAAATAAATCAAGCCAAATCATGCTAGATGAATCAAATCCGAATTAGCAGCCCGAAAAGTTCCAGAAGACGCATGCCGTGCAAGTACCGTGGAACACTGAACAAGGGAGTGTCCTGCAGATTGACATGGAATCCCAAGTCATGCTGTGTAAGGAAACTCTTTTTGGGGACACCCTTGTTTGGCTTCCATGGATAATTGCGAAGTATGTCACGCTTCATTCTATGGCTTTTTACGTCAGTTTCCTATCATCTGAGCCTCGACTCTTGCCCAAGCATGCGCAACATTCCCTTGATCATTTTGGAGATTCCTCTGACAATAATGGTGACTTTGGAGATTGTAGATGCATACATATCTGTCCAAATTGGGTGACACGCCAAGCTCCTTTTGGCCTGAGAAGGACATACATACCTTGACAAAAAGCATTTGCCCATATCTGCAGGGGGGGTCCGTGGGGCTGCCAGTCCACAGATAAGAGGATCCTCGAAAGTGTCTTTTATCTTTGAAGTAGTTGTTGCTTCCGGCTTTCTCAATCAAAATGTGCGTGCGTGCTCGTTTTAGGCGAACATGAATCATGAAACCTCAAAACCGCCATTAATGAGCGGAGCAGGCCAGCGAGTATCCACAAGCCTCTACAGAAATTGCCAGCCTATGGGCGAGTTGCCGATGTTCTGCTGCACGCGCAGAGCGACTTCTGCTTCTCTCGCCTAGAACATCGCAACAAAGGGAGAGAATCCCAAACAAACAAAGAGACATCCTTTTAGGGGGTGACGCAGGGTCTGTCCACAAACAACCTAGTTTAAAGGGTCTTTGCAAGATTTGGGCAATAAGCTTGCTGGATTCATCGTGAGGGGAGACGCCGCACACAGAAACAGACACAGACACAGACAAACACACAAACCCACCCACACACACACAGGCACACACACACACACCCACGCGCGCACGCCTAGCTATCAACCAGATTAACATTTGTGCGAGCCCAGGATCAATGACCTCTTTGAAACCACCTACAAAGGGCAATCCGAGGGACCTCTGCTTTCATGTGCTACAATGATTATGATGTGAACCCAAGCGTACAAGCATCCGGTAGGCGTTCATCATTTTGAGGGGAGTTGCACTTTTGCGCAATCTACTAGATTGAACAAATACGGGTCAGCACTACAACAACGCGCCCCTTCCAGAAAAAAAAAGGAGGAAAAAAAACGGCCTCAGGAAGGATCCCTTTATCTTGTCGTCCGTGTTTGCCGATGGAAACCCTGGACTGTCTAACCCCTTGACCAAACCAGGTGCCAAACAAATCCCAAAGCTGCCCTCGCCTCCCGTTCTGCCGCTGCAGCTCTCGCTGCGCTGCCCAAAGGACTGGAGCGGAAGGACATCGAAAAGTGACCGGTTTCGATTTTGGGCAGGTAGATACCCTCCCTCCAATGGAAGCTGACAGGAGCGTTCTGGACTGCGTTCCTTTTTGCTGAACCCCGTTGTCCACTTCCATGATTGGTGGAAAGAGGGTACCAGCTACACCTATGAGAGTCATGTTTTGAGAGTACCCTTTTTGGGCGCTGTTCATCCCTCATTTCGAGACGCTACTCATTTGTGTGGCTCGTTTCAAGTCAATTGGGGCGCGACTCAGTGCGCGACCCGCGGCCCCAGCGCAGTCGTGCCCCTTCTGCCTGAGACTTACTTCATTGGAGCGAACGGTGCAAAAATAAAATCCGCGGCGCTTCCACTTGCGACCCACCCAGCCGAGTTTTGAGCCCGTAGATACTGCAACCCCTTTTGGTTCCCCTTTTCGCGCTTGAAACATCGGACATCGGAGCCAAAAGTTCCCATTTTTGCCCCTTGGACTTCTTCATGTGAAACCGGCCAACAGGCGTGTTGATTTGTCGAAGTGCTTTGCCCCAAAACGTCCATTCGCTTGTGCGCCTGGGAAAAATGATAAACCATGTCCAGTAGTGATAGATTGCTTCTCTTCAACAAAAAGAAAAACAGACACTAACATCTGCACTTCAGCAAATGGAAGAACTTCGACAAAAAGGGAAAACACATACGAACATATTCCTTTCAAAAATAGACAAACAAAAGGGAAAATACTGACATATTCCTGGAAGAACATCAGGGATCCTTACATTATACACCTGAGCATTGCCTTGTAAATAATGGCGTCCCTTTATTTTGGTGCTGAAAAAGCCACATGCTTCAAATGGATGGTTGCAAAATGAACATCTTTTAAGGAGCCCTGAACCTGTTGCTCCTTTGAAAAAAAAAAAAACCTTTGGTTCAACCACGAAAAGGCGCGAAAACTCGAAAGCCACGGCCACTGGGACGCCTTGACGTCCAGCTCCTTCGGGGCCTTTGCCAACTCCGCCACCAGCCGCGCCTGGAAGGCCAAGCGCGCGCCGCGGCCAGTCTCATGGGGAGCACTTGACGGACCAAAATTGGATTTCCTGTGGGTGGTCAGAAAAGCAACCCAAAAACATATATCTATATACATATATATATGTATTATATATATACACACATAGATATACATATCTGTATAGCAACAAACAACCACAAACATTTACAAAGGGGCACCCTCAAAAGAAGAAACTCGCAAAATCAGGAGAGGAGTTTGAATCGTCCTACTTCTTGCGCCCCGCCCTCGTGTCCCCAACGTGCTGCATCAGCGAGGCGGCCGCCTTGGCCCACGAGTCTCTCCCAGCCCCGAAACGAGTGCGGTGCCTAGTTGGTACCCCTTTCCCCTTGGGCTTCTTTCAAAGCTTCCGATATTGAGCCAATGGAAAAGAGGAATGACCAATTCCAAAAAACAAGTCCATCCATCTGGCGGTTTCCTTTAAAACCAACGGGGTTCATTCCCAAGCACCCGGACCGCACCAAAGGAATGCTCGCTGTGTACTGAGGCACTGGCAGAGCGGCTCGCAAAGCGCCGCGGCCTGCCCGGTCTGTTTGGGGGCACCTTTTTTAACATGGCGCAACGGCTCTCCTGGTGGTTTTCCTTGAAACCCACAAAAAAAACAAGCGGGGAGCTCTCCTATTGGTTGGCTTTCCTTTTGGTTTCCCTTGAAAGCCACAAACAAGGGGGGGGTAACCCCAACATGTCCTTAAATGGGTTCTCGAGGATGCAAGAGACATTGTCCTTTGGTGGAAGGAACCCGGTTAATGGAACCCAACATCCCGTGATAGAATGGCAGATAGCCCCAGGTACAAAATCGAACACTAGGCCAGCCCCTTGTCTATTTTTCTTGAGGGCACCCCCTTTTTGCCCTTTAAAAGGGCAACCAAAAGGAAAACCATCATTCTTGCGGGTACCCTAAAAACACACACCAGGTGGGTCTGGGTCAAAACCCCATACCCCCAGTGAACATCCCAATCCCCACAATAGACTAAAATGGGCGGTGCACCTACCCCAAAATGGTACCATCGGTGTTGACCCACGGCCATAATGTTTTACAACCTCCTTTGGGCTTCCCTTCGAAGGCCAGCGTTAATTTGCTTTCTCTCAGCTGTACCCTGGCCCAGCCTGCCATGGCAATACATAGCAAGACGCGAATGTGCGAGGCGACAGTCGAGCGGACCTGTGAGTTGTCTTTTTCTGGAGGGGGGGCTTCAATGGTTGTCTAAGGTCTCACACATTCGGTTCAGTTGAAATTAACCACAAGCTTCTTGGAACAACTTCAATTCAGTTGCACATGGGCTGGCAGTGTGTCTCGGCATTGCGCAAGCTGCAGACAAGGTGAACTCAGGGTCGCTCCCTCGCGACGTCACCACAGCAGAGATATATCAAGGGACTACTGTTGCCAGGGCTCCCGATGTTTCCCCTTGAAACATCGCCCCACCAAAAGAAAGATCGCTTTAAATTGCCCCAAATGGTGATGCTTAAAACCAAAAAGGGAAACATGGGCACGAGTTGCCCCCAAAAGTGAAGGATCCCTGAGACACCTGCCATGCGTCAATCTGCGTCAATCAGTGGCTTATCCTCGGTTCACATTGCCCCCCGCAGACAAAAAACTGATACCCGCGTGGGCGCGCCAGTTTGTCCAAACCGTGGAGGTTTCCAGATCCAAACGACGGCTCGCCTGTGCAGATCTGCATGGGGGTTGATCAAAAGGTCCTTTACACAGGGTGACCAGGGTTGAACACCACCCAAAACGATGATACTTTCCACCAACTGAGAAACGTCACGCATGGTCACTTGGGGACCAAACAAAAATATTGATCAGCCCCGCATCGCGACCCTTCAGCTACACATTGAAGCTAAAGGGCCAGGTGAAAGAGGCGCCTGGCGAATTGTTGCGACTTGAAGGCTTTCAGCTTTGAAGTCAGAGGCCATTCTAAGGTCCTACCTTTTGACACTATGGGCGTACCTTTCAAATGGACCAATGAACCAAATGGAGTGGGAAAACGGATACCCGGCATATCCCCATATCCCCTTTCAAGACCTGGGCCCGTTCCCATCTTTTTCTTTTTTTTTTCAAGTGGGGTCGGCAGGACCTTAGATTCATGCGAGGCCATGTATCTCGGCCAAAACAAGGCCTGGCAGGCCTGACCTCGCATTCCTTCGCATGCTGAGATCCCATGTCCTGTTGTGATCCTATAGCCCTAGGCTTTGTGGTTGAAGTTTAGTGAACCCCCCCCCCCCCCATGCCACTCCCATATGTACCCAACGGTTGAACTGCTGTATGTCAAGTCACCCCTTCAGTGGTAGCTTAAAGGAAAACAAACCCAGCTTCTGATTTTGCTGCCCTACTGTTAAATACTTGCCTTAGTTGCGCGGGCATGATTGTTATAGGGGAATGGTCTGCGAGCAATTCCATGTCTGTCGGTGAGAAAGACGGATGAAATCAAATGGGGGTGTCCCAACATAGCTCGGTGTCCTTCTCGTTTCACTTTAAACCAATCCCAAAACCTACATCATGCAAAATGTGGGGTCCGGTCCCCACAGCTTGTTAAACCAACAGTAGACCACTCGTGTTGGCCGTCGCGCTTGTGGGTCTTACATTTTATGGGTCTCTGAATGGAACATGGCTTGGCTTGCACAACGTGGATTTCCCACTGGGCTAAAAGCAACCAAACAGAAAACGAGAAATGCCAAAACCAGGCAAGCAGATTCAGGCCATCTCTACCTCAGCTTTTGCTGCCCGCCAACCAAACATGATATTTGTGATTCTGGTCCATGTTCAGTGAACCTGAACATGTAGAGCAATTTCAAAGGAGATCCGTGAGTGGTGCTTCAAAATGCTTGTGTGGTCTACCTTAGGTTGTTCGCTTGAACAACACCAAACAGGTACCCTCGCAAAAAAAGGAAGAAACAAAAGACGGCCCCATATCTGACAAGGGTAAGATGTCAAAACCGCATATCAATAAAAATGGCTAGTGCTTGCTGATTCCTATCATCGTTGCAAAACTTTTGAGATATGTCCAGGATTAAACGTGGATGCCCAGCATTCAACCAGAGCCGGGCACTGCATGTGTGGATAGGCAAAGCCACGGCTTGAGGCAGGCGCATGCCAAGAAAGGAAGCCAAGATAAAACCAAGTGTGAAGTTTTCGGGTTTTGACATGCCATGTGCTACAAGTGCACAACGCTTTGTCTCTAAAGCTGAACCTTTCACAACGGTTTCGTTTTGGTTTCTCCCTTGAGCACACGTCCCCCAAAAGGTGCCAATTTTCCAAAAAGGACCCAGCGTCGCACCTCGCCTTGCAAGCCTTGAAGCTTTGCCGATGCTCGAAGCGGCGGTGCCCGCAGCGGCCCAGGCCGGGCAGCGCTTTCTTGGAAACTCGCATGCTACCCAGTGAGACCCGAGGCTCAGACGTCTCTCGCTTTGCAGAAGATCAGACCCATGGAGTTCTTCCGTTGGCCTATTTTGTTGTTGGCCTCCCCGCGAGGATCTGAGGGCGCTGCACCAGCCTCCGACTTGCTTTGCTTGCTTGTGGCAAACCCTTCCTTTTCCAAAAAAAGGTCAAAGGGTGAGGAGGTCGCAGCCAAAAGGCAGCCAATCGAATCGCGTTCAGTCTCTCTGAGCCCGTGAAACGCGGCAGGTCGGTGTGCCAGAGGCTCATCCGGCAAAAACCGCTTTCGCTCACAGGGGGCAGCTCTACCCCCTGTCAAAACCTGAAGCAAAGGAGTCCCATGTCAAAATGTTGATTGAGCCACATGGCCCTGACCTTTAGTTCAGTGGGATATCCCCAAAACACAGCAAATGGCATTGCCAGCTGAAGCGAAGCTGTTGGCAACTCTGGCTTTACAGGTCTACCCATCACGGCTTTCACCATTGAAGGTCTGCTCCTCCAACCTGCCTCACAGCCGAAACATCACGGCACCATTGTTCCTGGCATGGGCAGGGTGGCAGCTCTGGCGGTGTGTCTCAAAACACAGGAGGCCCCCCCAAATTGCCGACCCTCAGAGTTGTGGACAAGTTGGGGAAGTATGACACCAACTGCAAGACCAAGCAGACCCGGAGGTATTGCGCTGCTTGTTGCCACTTCTTCAACCTGCGCGTGTCACTTTTGTATGTTTCCGCCCAGCAAAAAAATAGGCTTAGGTGATACTCCCCGCAGCATGAGGCACATCAGCAGCACTCCTCATGCGTTGTCAGGACTCCCAACGCCCAGGAATTCTCCTCGGAACCCTACCTCACAGCCAACCCGAACCGACCCGGATACGTAAGACCCCATAGCCTTCAGCAGTTGGGGGAAAAAACGGAAATCATTTACACCACACACGCCAGGATTGGACAAGATGCATGGCGGGGAAGCGAGGCTGAAGCTTCAAAACCACCCATGCCCAGGCCAAATCTTGATGTCATGCCCAACAAACAGCAAGCAACGCGGCGTCGACTTGGTCTTTATCACTTCCCTTAGCAGAAGGAACCCGACGGGTTCACCAGGAGTTTCATGGCCCACAACAAGGAGCACCTTTTTAAGAGTTGACGAAGAAGCTGCTCATCTTGCCATTCTCAACGTCGCCAAGCTATAGCTCAAAGGGAAACTGACGTTGATCGTCCCCCAAAACCGGTCAGACCCCACTTAAATGACTTCAAGGAGTCCCCGCCTCAAAAGAAGAGCTTGGGTTTTGGGGTGGCTTCCGTCTTGCCAGTAGTCGTGAACCCATAGGCGCCAGGATTAGTAAACCCATGGAATCCCGGCACCCGCCATGTTTTTTTTACTGTGCAACTTTTCAGATCTAGAACATCTGCAGAGCGATTCGAACATTTGAGTGTTATTCACAAAGCACACCCTTTTCCTACCGACTTACAATGGTGGGGGATTGGGAGGATCTGCCGAATCTGTGGTGCATGGCAACACCTTCATGCAAGGCAACGAAGCGGCCTCAGGCAGTGATGATCTCCGCAGAGATGACTGCTTCCTCAGGTCGTGCACATGGACGTACTGGCGTGAGTGTGAAGATGTGCTTTTCTGAAAAAGGACTATTCAATTTGCTTAGGGAAGCCAAATGGAGAGCATTGAAACAATTCACAAGGCAGGAACATGGTCGCAAGTGGGGTCACTGGGGCTGGTTCCCTGATAACAATGGCTATGTCCCAACAAAACAAAGGTGCGTCGAGTGCTTTAGGGTTCGCTCAGCGATTGCCGATTATCACAAAGCCGAACAATGGCCCTATATCAAAAAACAGAGAGGTTGGCCCAAGGACACCAATACAAACACTATCCTGGCGGTTGCAGGTGATGCTGAGGATGTGGAAAGCCAGAGCCAAGAAAAGACAGTCACCGGAAGCCACAAAAACCCACAAAAAGCCACAAAAGGCAAATCAAAACACCCACACACAAACAACAACTGAAAAACAAGCAGCGCAACTGGACAAAATGGCCGTCCGCAATCTCTGAGAAGCCTTAGGCCCGACAGTTAGAGTCAACAGACTCTTTAGGCAAACTAACTTGCTGGTTCTCAGCGGGGAATGAGTTGGAACGACAAGAAAAACCATCCCTGCCATGGTTTCCTTTATTCGGGAATCCCCAAAACGGTTCCCAACACCCGGACTCGGTGCTTCCCTATCGCACCAGCAAGAAACGGGGCAATGCCAGTCTCCAAGGTCCCACATACGGAGCAGTCTACCGGTTTTCGTTAATTAAGAGACTGGGCCCGGGAAAATGGTTGGCATATACCCCCCTTTTTGTGGCAACAATGCAGGGCACCCTTGACGCCAAGGGAGACCAACCTGTTTGCTGGGGCTGAATCTGCAAAATAGATTGTGTGGGGGGTACCCGTAGAAATCCAGTTTGGCACACTATTTTCCCTTTGGTGGTTGGAGTTGGACGACTAGAAGAATGGCTTGATGGAACTCCCCCCCAACGAGTTCCCATTCCGCAAAGCATCTTCTCATCTTCTCGCCAGAATGAAAAAGAGGCAACCTGATTTGCCAGTTTCACCTTAAAACCCAACCAAACTGATATCCGCCTGGACACGGAAAAGACACAGGGCTCGTAATCAAAACCTTCAATAGTTCAACTACTAGCTAACTAGCCTTCGACGTGTGTGCACATATGCCTTGTTTTTCTTGTTTTCTTTTTCCGGAGGGCACCTTGTTTTGTTTGATAATGATGATGATCATGATGATGATAATGATAATGATAATAATAATAATGATAATAATAATAATAATAATAATAATAATGATAAATTATAAATAATAGTAATAACAATAATAATAATAGTAGTAATAGTCGTAATACATAGTAATACTAATAGTAATAATAAAAATAATAGTACTAATAATAGTAATAATAATAGTAATAATGATCATAATCATAAAACAAGACAAACAAGCAGGAACGTCCATTTCGTTGAACACAAATGCCAAGAAACCCAGCCCTTGGCACCTCCAACCGCCGTCTCTCCCGTCTCCCAACGCGTCAAGCGGCGGTATGGCCCGCCAAGGTTTGAAGGCACTCGCCGGTTCGCGAGCTCCAAACCCTGCGGCGGGGGCTTAAGATGGCTGTGGGTCAAAACCAATGGGATCCCATTTTGGTTGGTAGGTCAATTCACACCCATTTTAGAAACTATTTTGTGGTGATTGGGCTGTTCACTGGGGGTACGATTTGGGTTTTGACCCATGGCCAGGTGCGTCCGCAGGTTGGGAAAAGCCACTGGGGGGGGGGGGGAATTGAAAAACCCCAAAACCCCAAACTCACCGGGAAAAACACATGAAAAAACACCGATGTGGGGGCCCGACATGGATCGAGTTCGGTGGGGAGTTGTGTCCAAGCATCTGGGAGGGTGTTCCTCATTCAAAATTGTAGGCGGTTCAAGAAAATAGGCGTTTGGCATCCTTCAAACGCCAACCAAAACTGGGGTGCTGTTCTATTAGCGATCAAACGGGCCATGGATCTCTGAATAGAACCTCTAGACTAGAATCACTGGGGAAACGCCAAGCTCGCCTCGCTGTCCCATCGTAGGAGGCTGAAGCTATGAGCATTCCTTGCGCGAGCGACGCCGGTTCTGGTTCTTGACGCACCAGATGGATGGGCAAAATCCAACTCCAGTTGGGAGTGGTGTCCTTTTTTCTTCCAGTATTCATAGAGCTCTAGCCATCCCAACCTGTTGCGAAGTGGATTTTGTCCATCCACAGGCGGTAGAGTCAAATGGTCCAGTGGTACGGTCCTATGGTCCAATCCGTTGATCCCACTTTAGATTTTTCGGGTATGGCTCGGAACCACCGAGTGAAGGTTCCCATGTCGACTGCCAAGGTGATGTTTGTCTTTTTGTAGAGGCTGAAGCCACCAAAATGGCTTCGGTGGTCCTTTTGATTTCTTTAAAAGAACCAACTGAAGAACAGTACCCCCGAAAAAAGACAGACCCAAATTGGGGTTGATTCATATTCCCTTCGGCCCTCAAATGATCATGGGTAACTTTTCCCGAGTGGGGAAAGTCGAACATCTGTTTTGGGTCGTCATCCCCTGTTTTGCGGACCTTTTGAGTTGACCAAGCCCAATTCGGCTTCGGTTGTTCCTTGCGTTTTCCCTTCAAAACCGAAGAGGGGTACACTCCCCCAGACTAACATGGAAGCTCCCAGGCCTCTAGTGGAACCAAGCCTTCCATTTCGGAGTCGAATCATTCAGGAGCTTCCATATCGCCTGGAGGGTACCCATGGTACCCCAAACAAAACATCCACCCCTCGAGCCCCTTGGTTTCGAAAGCGCTGGGTGACTGGGTGCCCGGCCGTCGGGCGAGAAGTTGGCCGTCCGGACCCAATCCTCGTGCCCGTCCAGCGTCATGATGCACTCACCTCGCGAGGCGACATGGCGAGCTACTGTGGATGGGCGAGAAACCGCAAAAACCCACCAATGGTCTTTTGGATTCCAAAGTAGATACCAATAAGCAATGTTTTCCTGCAGGATTTCGTCCATCAGGCAACTGAGTCATGTCTTAATTTCGAAGCTGTCCAAGAGGATGAGAGGGAGCCACATGGGAGCTGCCCATGTCCCTTGATTGAGTGTAATCCCAATGACTTTCAGAAGTGGATCACTGGTTCAAGCTGCTGCTCATGCCTGCGCTCACTCTCTGTGGATTGTTATGCTCGGTCACTTGGCTGGGGTCAAAACCAACGGGAACCCATTTTGGGGTAGGTGAATTCACCACCCATTTTAGAACCTATTTTAGTGGGGATTGGGATGTTCACTGGGGGTACGACCCATGACCACTTCACTCGCCACGCCAAGGCGAAAAATATCGCACAATCTAAAAGAGAAACCCGAGGGCGAGGGCTCGTGAAGTAGCTGAGCCCTGGGCCAGTGGTCGCGCTGAGCAAACGGACACATTCTGTTCCGGTGGCCACCAGGATCATAGCGCCTCACACTCCAGGCGTTCCTCTGCTCGAAAAATATGCCTTCCATGAGCCACGTCCTTGTGAAGAAGACAGCTTCAGACAGCAACGGCCTGAAACTTGAACATGCATAGGTCTGTTTGGCACGGAAAGGAGTATCGCGCACCGCATCAATTGCATGATAGCATTCGGACCAAGCTGTTGGTTCATACGCCGAGGTCTTGACCATCCGGAGAGAACTGCGCCGTGTTCACAACCTGTCAGGCTCATGAACTTCAAACTGTATTGTTTACAGTAAGTCCAAACCTGGAGTGTGGGATGTCCAAATTATGGGATCTACAGTGCATCATAGTGAGCTCGAGTTCCCTCAGGTCATTGAATGCATCGGATTCATCCGAAGGCTCAAGGGTGGTTCGCGTTGGGAAGTGCATCCATGTTTGATTCCTCAAGATTCCTCCTGACTAATCCAATGCTGACATAATGCAACGTTGACATGAATTTGGAATATTATTGTGGAGATTTACCATCCATGTTCGAGTTTGTTCCCGAAGCTCCTCATGGAGCATAGCAAGAGCTGACTGAATGAATGCATCAGGTGACACAACGATGGCCGCTTCTTTCAGCAGTGTCTCCCTCTCCCCCGCCCTCGTTCCACCAATCATGGAAGATCATGGAAGAGGGTAAGGACTTGTTTCAAGAAGACACTAGTCTTCCAACCGCGTTCCGTCCACTTCCATGCTTGGAAAGCAGGTACAACTGCATCACTCGCCTTGTTGTCAGCATGGAGGACCAAGCTGCACTCGCCTGGGGAAGATATGCCAGAAACGCCACTCCGCTCGCTGGGACAACCCCTAATAGCCCCAAATGTGCGGGGCTGGCAGACCTCAAGTCAAGCTTCAAGACGTTTGCGGCGCCTGGCTTTGCATGGTTTCAAAACAAGCATCCGCATTGCGTCGACTATCTTTGGTCTGGCGACCAGTTTGGTTTTGCTGTTGTGGTATCGCTTTGCAAAACGGCTCAACCACCAAACCGCTGGGCCAAGATGGCACCCGCAAGCAAGCCGCTGTTGCTTCTCCGTGCAGTGGGCAGAAGAATGCACGCAAGGATTGCACTTCTCTGAATGGTGCGCATTGCAGGGTCCGGATTTCAGGGTCTATGGGATCTATGGGCCAGAAAATATGGTGCAACCACCTCAGGGCTTGCCTGCAGTCCTTTGCTTTGGCTTGACACGGGATGGGACCTTGGGGCCGAAGCCATCGCTTGAGCATAGCTTCCATCATGGGTTGAGCTTCTCAATTTACCCCCGAATCGAGGAGCTCGCCGTTACTAGTGCAGAGTGACGAGCAATGTCTAAAGTTGCATGGTCGGAGCTTCAACTTCGGCATGCAAGGCCTCTTGGAATGTAGTGTGCAACGGGTCCCTCCCATCTTTCCCGGCCTGAGTCGGCTTCCCATACACGGACAGTACCGTCGAAGGACGTCGTTAAATACCTTCCAGACAACATGGCGCGGTGGACGGTGTGCTGTGTTGTGTTGTATTGTGCTGTGCTGTGGTGCGCTGTGCTGCGCTGTGCTGTCTTGTGTTATGTGGTATGTGTGTGTGCCCGTGTTTGTGTGTGTGTGTGTTTGATTGTTTGATTGGTTTTATTTGTTTGCTTTTTTGTTGGTTGGTTGGTTTCTTTGCCTGTGTAATTGATTCATTTTTTGATTGTTTGATTGTTTGGTTGCTTGCATGCTTGCTGACTGGCTTGCTGACTGGCTTGCTTGCTTGCTTGCTTGCTTGCTTTGCTATTTTGCTTGCTCCCTTGCTTGATTGTGTGTCTGCCGGTTTGTTTGTGTGTCTGTCTGTTTGTTTGTATGATTGTTTGCTTGCTTGTGTGCTTGCTTGATTGTTTGATTGCTTGCTTGTTTTTGCTTGCTTGTTTGTTGGTTTGCTTGTTTGCTTTCGCGCTTGCTTGCCTTGTGTCCTTGCTTGCTGCTTGCTTGCCTGCGTGCTTGCTTGATTGATTGGACAATTGATTGCTTGCTTGCTTGATTGGTTGACTGATTGATTAATTGGTTGGTTGGTTGATCGATTGTTTGATTGATTGAATGATTGAATGATTGAATGATTGAAGGATTGGTTGATTGGTTGATTGGTTGATTGGTTGATTGGCTGATTGGTTGATTGGTTGATTGGTTGATTGGTTGATTGGTTGATTGGTTGATTGGTTGATTGGTTGATTGGTTGATTGGTTGATTCCTTCATTAATTCATTCATTCATTCATTCATTCATTCATTCATTCATTCATTCATTCGATCGATCGATCGATTGACTGATTGACTGATTGACTGATTGACTGATTGACTGACTGATTGACTGATTGACTGATTGACTGATTGATTGACCGATTGCGTGTTGGTTTGCTTGCTTGCTTCTTTGTTTCTTTGTTGTTTGTTTGTTTCTTTGTTTGTTTGATGGCTTGTTGCTTGCTTCCTTGCTTTGTTGATTGTTTGTTTGCTTGCTTTTTGCTTCTTTGTTTGTTTGCTTGTTTGTTTGTATGTTTGTCTGGCTGGCTGGCTGGCTGGCTGGCTGGCTGGCTGGCTGGGTGGGTGGCTGGCTGCCTGGTTGGCTGGCTGGCTGGCTGGCTGGCTGGCTGGGGCGGGAGGCGGGAGGCGGGCTGGCTGGGTGGCTGGCTGGCTGGCTGGCTGCGTGCATAAATGCATGCGTGGATGGGTGGGTGGCTGGGTGTGTGTGTGTGTGTGTGGTTGTTTGTTTGCTTGATTGTTTGATTGTTTGGTTGTTTGTTTGCTTATTTATTTATTTATTTGCTTATTTATTTATTTATTTATTTATTTCATTATTTATTTTATTCCCTTCCTTCCTTCCTTCCTTCCTTCCTTCCTTCCTTCTTTTCTTTCTTTCTTTCTTTATTGCTTTCTTTGTTGCTTTCTTTGTTGCTTTCTTTCTTTCTTTCTTTCTTTCTTTCTTTCTTTCTTTCTTTATTGCTTTCTTTATTGCTTTCTGTATTGCTTTCTTTCTTTCGTTCTTTCTTTCTTTATTTATTTCTTTCGTTTCTTTGCTTCTTTGTTTGCTTGTTTGTTGTTTGTGTGCTTGCTTGTTTGTGTGTGTGTGTGTTTGTTTGGGGAAAGAGAGCTGAAAAGGTCATGCAAGGCTGAATAGGCACATTTGGCTGAGCAATGGCTGGCCCTCTGCTTCCAGTTCCCGACATAGCAGGCAACCGGGCAATAGCGAATGGCTGTGGGTCAAAACCAATGGGATCCCATTTTGGGGTAGGTGCACCACCCATTTTAGTTTATTTTAGTGGGGATTGGGATGTTCGCTGGAAGTACGGGATTTTGACTCATGGCCACATGTTGGTATGATGATGATTGTCCCTTACCTACTATAATGCCCTGCCAGAAGCACTGACTGTGCCGGCTCCCAGTTGAATCCAATGCTGCCCGAGCAGCAGCTGGTCGTCCGGAGAGAAGGCTGCGCTGTTTACAGCCTGCCCACCAACCGAACTCAATTCAATCAACGGGAACGGGATTGATCGCAAAGGGCGTCATTCCTTCGGGTTCCATAAACAAAACTCAAGGTAAAAAAATGCAAACCGCACATATTTACGCAGGGCAGCTGATCTTCCCAAACGGAGAAAACTCTGGGTGAATTTGCACCGTGTTGCTCCAAAAATGGAACCCTGGCACCGTCTTTGCACCTAAGGGGAACTGGTTTGCCACATATGGAAATCTGGGGCTTGATCAAAAGGTCCTTTACATCAGATGACCATTGAGGAAACGCCTGAGGAAACCCACTAAAATGATGATCTTCCCACATTGGGAAAAAGGCTTGCCCTGGTTTCTTTTCGGGCACCGCACGGAAGTCTCGACAGCCCGCCCACCTTGGCATGTCCTTGGAGCACCCGTACGCAGTCCCCGGGGTCCACATTCCAAACCTCAGAGGGCCAGGCTGCTTCCTTTTGGACCCTCGTCGTTGTGCGGAGTTGGTGGGTGCCCGGTTTCTTTTTTCAGGGCACAAACTTATGGGACAAAATGAAAAGGCTCTGGTGTCCATTTGGCTTTCCTCTTAATCCAAAACAGTTCAAGGCAAAGACAGGTACCAAATCATTGGGGGTTGGTTCAAAGGGAATGACAAGGAAAGCCATCCCTTCCGACCTGCATAAGTAGCAGACCCGTGCGGTCCCGTCCATGGACGCTGTAATGATTCGCAGGCCGTCGTAGGAGAACATGGCTGACTTGACCTTAGTCTCGTCTCGGCTCAGCTTGGGCTCGAAAAAGGGGGAGGGTTGGCCCTAGACCAATCAAAGAGCATCAAGCCCCGGTTCACGCTACTTTCAAAGTGGTCAGCTTGATTCTCTCGCCAAAAAAAACGCTGGCACTTTGCCGGCCCAAAGACGACGGCCCATCCTTGCCAAGGTTCAGGGTGTCATTAAACGATTTAAACCCTTGTGAGTCAAGTGCGGTTCCCGTGGGAAAAGTTTTGAGTTGCCAGGCTTTGTGCAAATTGAGTGAGACTCCCATGTCTGTCCTGAATTTACCAAATACGCCTGAACAGAGTTCCATCTTTCACTACGCCTGAGGCAGACTTAAGGGGGGTCTTGATAATTAAACAGAAGCTGGCTCGCGGTTCGTGGACCATTTCCTCCAAAGGCACCGTCTGGTGTAGTTGGCCCCGGCGCGACAGCACAAAAAGAAAACATGGAACCTGGATATGTTGACCGTGCTTGGGCGCCGACAACATCATCATGTCCAACCTGCAGCCGGACATCTGCACTGCACGATAACGCCGTCCGTTCCCTTTTTCCGCACCACGCCGATTGGTAGGGCCAATTGGTGGGATCCTTTCGAAAACGCCCAAACGGGAGTCCGCCACCTACATGATGTCCGCCAAAGAGTCCCTAATCAAAATCACACCCAACTGAGCAGGAAGCCAACCATGTTGGGAAACGGACCCCTATCTTGAGCACCCACGGAGATCTCTGCGGACACAGACTAGAGGCCCGTTCCGGCACTGAGCCAGCAGCTAGCGATCGGATCCACCTGCCATCCGCAGCCGTCCACAGCCCAGCGGCGCCTCAATTCAGTCGACCCCCTGGGTGTCGACTCTCACTTGAACTCGGCGAGGGAGTGGATTAATCACGCTCCCCCAGAACATTCCGTGGAAGCTCCCGCTCTGGAAGACTTGGGCTTCTGAGGGAGCTTCCGTCTTCGGCTCTTAGTCTGAGTGGATTCATTCGTTGTGGGGCGGTTCTCCCAAACATGATTTGGAAACTTGCTCTTGAATGGGACACCTCCAGTATCATGCAATGCCATCGCCCCAAACCTACTGACGAAGACCCACTGCTGAGGGGAGAAGCGGGGATCTGTTCAGCTTCCCCGAGACGCAAAGAAGAAAACCAAAGCAAGGAACTAAAACACTGACCAAGAGTGACGAATGACAGTGTCAAATAAAGAACAAATGCTGGTGCATGCCTTTAAGTTGCTGTTTCCAGTTTTCTGTGTCTCCTGCAGGGGATTCCACTCGCCAAGCACCCCTCTGTGACTTAAGCGGTGAAAGTGCCGTCTCTAGCGATCCCCCAAAGTGCACGGCCAACAGCTCCACTGGATCAGCAACGATCCCCGCGTTTCCCAATGATCTGCAAAAGCTACGGATGCCAAACAACTCTTCCACGGGAACCACGCCTTGTAGGTCAGCAGGGAAGAATGACCCATACAAACCCATTGCCTATGGTTTCCTTCAGCCGGGCATCCCAAAACCGTTCATTCCCAACACCCGGACTCCCTGTCGCACACCATCCTATTCGCACGCCGGGGTACCGTCGCAGGAGGCTGTGACCACCATGGATGCATCAGGAGAAAAGGCCGCAGACTTGACCTGCCAGACGGAAAAGACACCTAAAAATCAGCGACATGTAGAAACCCCTTGAAGCACCTGCTGAATGTGGAAACTTAAACCCATAAAAATCAGCTACATGTAGAAAGCCCTTGAAGCTGGTAAAGGTTGTTTGGCTTTTTGTGGCCCAATATGTATCCTTTGGATCGCTAAGCATCCCCACATGTGCCGTCAAAACTTGCTACGCCCTCTATGACCATTGGAAAATGGGAGGGAGTGGGCGAGGCCCGTGGTTCTTGTGGGAAATGATTCCTGACTGTATGTACGTACATGGGTTTTCCTGGAAAGCTTAGAGAGTCCCATGTCCCTCCTTCAAGGATCGATGTCGCCCAAACAATTTGAAGCCAGCCATGAAAGAAAATTCACATTCTATTTCTGCCCGACAGGGTTGCAATTTCCCCCAGCATCACTCCATCAAAAGTAAACACACTTTAAATCGGCCAAGGAGATGATGTTTAAACACAAAACCAAAAGGGAATCTAGGCAGCCTTGTAGTTTTCTTGATGGGGCAGATTCCGAAGTCAACATTATGAGTGTTCCCCAAAGGAGACTCCACATTTGGTTTATTTACTTGGGTTCCAAAACTAGCGGAATGCGTTCGGGGTCAAACTTAATTAACCTGAAGCAAGTTGAGCAATTTCAGGGTCTCCAATTTTTGGAAACGCCCGTATCCGAAACCACCCAGCAGTTAACTTCGATGGATCTGTTGGGGATTTGTCAGCTCAAGTGACGCCACAAATCAGCGGCTTCTCAGCCAGTTCCAGGCTCCAACTCGGTTCATGAGACTACCTTGAAATCACCTTCAAAATGATGTTCGCGGAAACCCCCTCAAAATACGACACATTTTTTGGGCCCAAGATTGGGATCTGACGCTGGGCATAAGCGTGGTGGCGGCGCGTCATCTTCATGCCCTGCGAGGATCTGATGGCACTTGCCAGTTTCCGTGCTCCAGACCTGTCATGCGGAACGGTGCCATGCGGAACGCAGTCACCCCACACGCCAGTCACTTGAGCCTCCGAAATTTCCCCAACAAGACATGGGAAACTCTCCCCCCCCCTTCCTCTCCTGAAGTTTGGCGACTGGTGGGAAACTTGGGTGGTCCCGCGCCACTAGCTAATAGACTAGCAGTACTTTGGTCCTTCCACATGCCCCACATGCCGGGGCTGGCAATTGCAGTGCAGTCATCGGAGGCACCGGTGATCCACTTGCTATCAAACGAGAACTCGCCAGACCTCAGAGCCGCGAGTAAGATGGCCGACCTTTTTGCGCAAGAAAGCGGCATAGATGAAGTCAACGACATGGGGTTGTCTACAAGAAGGAATTCAGACCACAAATCGATGGCTCCCCATGTTCCAAAACAGACTCTGACAACGGCGGACAACCGGTTTGAAGCGATCCCCAATCCGTAAGGTTTCTATCCGAGCTCCTTCCTGGGAAACCCAAGTAACGACCTTCTTTTCCTTGGAGCGGAGGGGGGGGGGGAGCTGTTTGGGTTTGTCATTCTTGGGATGCTGGGCAACAAACTGGCAGGGATGTTGGGCGACCCAGAAAAGCAGTGACAAGCGGTTCGTATTGATGCGTCGCGGTCTCTCTCCAAATGCGGGAACCCGAAAGTGGGTGACCTGAAAAACGCCAAGAAAGGCTCTCTCTATCCAAGAATCTTGGAAGCTAATGAGGGGTTTGGAAGACCACTGTCCTCTTTTTGCAAGCCCGGCAGCGGTCCACTTCCGTGCCTGTTGGAAAGAGGGTACCATCTCCAAAAAGGACGACCCATGCTTACAAATCAGGTTGAGCTCAATGTACCCCCGCTTGGTAAAGTCCCAGTCAATACCCGGAAGGCGCACCCTGGAAGCAAGGAATCCACAACGCAAACGGGATCCCCTCAAAAACAGGGGGGGATTCATCGAGGGCTCTGGGTATGCGTCAAGAAATGGAGCGCCCCAACACATGCCTGCTGTTTATTTGGGCTTCCCTGTAAACCAAGGCGAAACGACACACCTCACACACACACACACACACACACACCGCTCTTCTTTGGTTGCTTTTCAAACGGAAACCAAACAGGAAATCCACCTGAAGGGCCGAGTCTCAGAATTGAGACGTACCCCATGAACTTCGACTTGATTGGACCCGGTGTGCAACTTCTCAGGCTCTTGCAGTACTCCACCCGGTTGTCCCGCGAGCTCGCACAAAAGCTGTCCGCTCTCAGCGCACCTCGTTGTGTTTCGGGAGTCTTCAACGCGAAAAACAAAATGCAGGGCGTCTCAGACAGGGTTTAACGGATGCATCCACAAACTCCTGCTTCACATGGGGGAACATTGAAATTGCCTGGTGCAGGTGATTGTTTGACCCCAACAAAATTATTTGAAGGACCCTGTCAAATCAGGATATGGATCTCCAAAATGATGTCTCTGTTTGGTTCTCTTTGGTAATGCCATGCCGCGATTTGGACCAGCTTTGGAGTCCGCCATGCCCATTGCTCTCAGGTCGGTTTGGGAATCCGGGTTGCACCCAACACTTGGGACTCCTTTTCACAAGTCAAGCTGAATCAAAGTCTGGCATCCGGGTCTACCCAATTTATATGGGCGGAACGGGCTTTCTGCCGGTACGGTTGGGACGGAAGTCCCCTACTCAGCTGAAGTGTTGTTTGCGGCTCTATTGGCTTTGTGCCAAAGGCATGCATTACTCAGATGCCCAGTTGAGTTCCAGGGGAAAAAAAGGTTGAGTTTAAAGGGAACCCTTCCCAACAAAAGGAAAAAAAAAAGCAACCCTCTGGGCATCCCTTCAGTGTGCCGTCCGCCGAGCAAGTGCCGATGCTGTGCTGAGGGCGGGGCCACAGTTTGCCCTCGCCATCTAGCGATACTGTGAGGAGCATCAAACCATCGTTGGAAAAGGTTGCTGATTGAACCTGGCGCTGCGACGCCACGGCAATGCCATGTCAGACTCTCACCAGCCAGGCTAACGACGCTGTTGGGTATAAATTGGTTGGACCCTTTGGTGGACATGGTTGACATCACTGGATTTGTGTCGACCAACTATTTGCGAGGGCTTCCCTATTACACTTCACACCCATGTGCGCAATTGTAAAAGTTCTCGAAGTGTGGGTCATTCATTTCATGGTGAAGAGGAAATCCAAAATCCGATTCAACTAGGCCCCCCGCAAAAAAAAGTCAGACGCTTATGTTTTTTTTCTGACACAAAGAGAGCGCAGAAACCGCACGTACAGCAAGGGATTCCCCTGCCCGGGCAGCTTCCACCCAGCCATGCCATGGGGACCCCTGCCTGCCCTCCTTGTTGAGCTACCAGCATCTTGCGGCAATCACCGTTTTGCAGATACCTGCAATCGGCTCGGATCGAACTGCAGCCTTTCAAACGGCTTCTTGGAGCCACGCTCAAGATCACTTGTTTCAGGCGGATGTGGAAAATTGTGTGAGTCCCCCCAAGTCCCTCCCAAATGGACCACAAACTACTGGAAACTGGGGGCCAAATCCGCCACTGAACATAATACATTCAATGGTTGTTTTGCAAAGTAGGTGGCTTTCCTTTGAGCCATGGCGGAGTGACTAAACTCCAGGAACTTAACGATGGCTCCCCTTGCTACCAGTGGGTTTGGCTCTTTCCAGACTACCTTCCTTGAGGCTTCCCCAGAAAAAAAAAAGGGAACAACAACTCCAAACACGGTTACCAGGAGGGAAACTTAAGGGACTACAGATCTTTTCTACATCTGTTGTGAGTCCATCGAGTTGGAGATAACCAGGGTTACTAGCCACTTGTTCCCTACACTAGCTCCTGAAGTAGGGTGACCCTTAAACAAGTCCCGTTGGTTTTCTGGTCTGCCCTTTAGGTTTCCCTCATGTTCATACATGGTCTATATGCGGGGTGTCCATTTCGGGTATGTCTGCCAGGCTCGCTCTCGCAAGGACTATATCAGAACTACAAGTGCTGCCTGGTGTGTGTGTGTACCCCACCAATGGTCAAAGCTTCTGGCCAAGATTGTGCATCTTTTCCTTGGTTGCTTTCTGCTCCCCTGCTAAAAGTTTAACTTTTAGTGGTTTAATGGAAAACCCATTAGTTGGCAAAAGTTAAAGTCCTAACATTCAAGCAAAATGCACCAAAGCTTCACTGCAATCATTGTCATTGCCGAGTTCTTCCCCGTCTGATAGCCCGGAAGTGCTCCGGAGGTTGCTGTTGGGGTTGCCACCTGAGCATATCTTTCCAAAGGAGTCCATGACTATTCCGACCAACCCCAAGCAACAACCAAAAAAAAACACGGCGTGGAGACGTCGAAGCGCTTCGCTCTCAATCGGCCGGGCTCGCCAGATCCTCGCCGTGCCGTCGAAGGAGGCCGTGAGCTGGGCGGAGCAAAGGTCGAAGCAATGCGGCGGAGTCGGTCCTTTCATTTGGCTGTTGTCAAAAATAGGGTCACCCCAAAATGGCACCCTGGTAAATTCAAAAATAGGGTAACCCGGAAATGGCAGCCATTTTGGGTAAATGGAAACACAGACCACCTGTGGTCCCCTGGTTTAATTTTGAGCCATACCCATGTTAAACTGCAGGTACCAACCTCTTGCTGGGGTCTACGTCGACGTGTAGGAGGTATACCTTCAAGCCATAGACTACATCAAATGCCAAACATGGCGCCGGGAGTGCACTGCCCGGTGCCCTCTGGTCTGCCCTTTGAAGAGGGTCAAACATGTGAGGTCAAAAAAAAACATGCATCCCCTTTCCGAACTCTCATACGGAAAGGTTGAAGTTGAAGGGAGATGAGGAGGAAAGCTTGGTCGGTCCAAATCCCTACCCATGGCTTCAGATCGGGAATACCCCAAACCTCTGGGTGAGCTGGCACAAATCAGAGGCGTCTGCACCACGAACACGGTGTCACCATCACAGAGGCCTCAGACGTCGAAAAACGGACAACCCTGGCGAGGCTGGTAGATGCGCTGTGCCAAGGAAAACAACCCATAAAACAAATCTTTCAACAGCTGGGGCCGAACCAACATGGACATGGCTGGCTCAGTTTTCCTTTGGCTTCCTTGTAAAAAAGTACCAACTCCGAAGAAAGACATGCTACTCAATTTTCGATGATTCAGCAATCAGCCACAGGGGTGTCCTAAGATTGGACATGGATCTCTGCTGGTTGCTTGCTAGGTTCAGCAGCCATTGCAAAGATTTTTCCCCCGTCGATCGGCAAGTCTCCCACCCTTCCATGGAAAAATACGCCTTGGGTTTCCATCACAGGGAGTCCCGATTTGGTGCCTCCGGGCTGTCCGGGCTCCTTTCTGGAAGACAGTGAGAAAAGGCAAAACAAGCAATAAAAGGTATAAGCCATATAAACATATAAGTCCGTGAGCGTGGTAGAAGCGGTCGCCGTTCTAACCTTGATCGTGAATGTCCCAGGATTCTGACCAATACTACCACTTCATCACAAAACTCGAGGCCAGCCGTGGAACGTGGATATGAATTCTATCTGGTTGGACCCTTGGGTGGGCAATTCTATCTGGTTGGACCCTTGGGTGGGCAAGGGGAATACCGTTGAATGCCATAGCCATCTGCCATCACACAAACTTCACGGGATGGTCATCACCCCTTCTCCATCCAAGTCGGAAGCGTGCGAGACCCGGGCGTGCTTGGTGTTTGGCGAACGTCCTCTAGACTCGCCATAGGGGGTATGCTAATTACAAGTTAGGAAGGCACAATCAAGGGTGACAAGGCCCCATTCACATCAACTGTAGCATCCCCTTCTTTCTCTCGAGTGGGCCTGAGCGCACCGCCGGCATCTCTAAGGCTCACCTTTTCATCCAACACCTGCGGCGTGCCATGAGTCGGCCCAGCTTTGCCCCCATGGGCCCAGATCGAAAAAAAAGAAAGCGGATTCTGCTTGATGCTTAGTTTACATGAAAATATAAGGTTGGAAGAGACCCCAGGAACGGCAAGGTTGGCACTTTGACATGATTGACTCATTTGGCACTTCCCAGACATCCACAACCCTGGACTGCCCCAGTTTGCTTTGCGGGACAAAGAAAATCGCTTGACATGTTCGTGCTTTTTTGTCTGTATGACTCTATACTCACTTCCTGAGTGGATGGCCCAACAAAAGTCCCCAAACTGCATGCCACTAAAACGGCGTTCCAAAAAGGTATAGAGTCCATGAACTCACGAAGTGAGTATGTCTATGTGTTTCTCAAAATTGGAGATCCCTCTTGCTTGGTTTCCTGGTTTCCTCTTGGTTCCCTAAGCCGCAGGGCTCCCGACTTTCGAGAAACCTGGAGGCGCCGAAGCCCCGCCTGCGACTGGAAAAGAAAGTGGAGAGCCACGCCGCCCTCTCCTGACGGGTGACTTCCCTTTGGGCTCTTTCAAACTCCGAGAGGCATATGTACATACATGTATATATATATATATATATATGTATATATATTAGCATGTGTATATATATAGTGTAAATGTATTGTAAATGTATATGTGTCATACATATATATATATATAACGCTATGGTATCTGTCTAATGAAAGCTGATAGGCTGATGTTGGAGAACTACTGTCCATTGTTGGAAAGCGGGTCCCAACTCCAAGGAAGACGCACCTTTTTGAGAAACCAGCTTGAGCTTCATGATGACCCCCTCTTTTTTGTAACCCCCAGTTATGAACCAGGGGTTCTCCCGGGAGAACAAAAAGAACAGATCTGGACCGCCTCAACCAACTATATAGGATATGGGTGTGTCAAAATGAGGAGGTATGGGTCCCCCAAAAAAAGCACTAAAAGAGGTATGGGTGTGTGTGTGTGTTTCCCTTCAACCGAAAAGGGTAGTGTTCAACACACAAACACACACACACACACAAACGATACAGGCGAAGAAAACCACCTTCCGGGATCTCTCGGGCGAAAGCTACGCCAACCCCTAGAACCCGACGGAACTCAGCAAGTGTTGTGACCGCACGGTTCACAAACTGGCACTTCAAACTGCAGAGAGTTTCTCTCCGTGCAAAGGGGCCCAAAATGGACTTCGGTGTCCCCCAAAATGGTTTCGGAGCCTCCAAACAAGGGAAGCACAACGACAAAAGGGCTGTTCAAAAGAGAGAGCCCCAACTTGGGACCAGAAACAGTACCGGTACCCTCAAAGTTTGGCATGCTCGTTTCTTGACCCTTCACAACTCTGCCCCAGGGACTTGGAAATAGGAAAGACCAATTTTGGGACTTTGACTGACCATCCCAAAACAGGAAACCCCAAACAGTTCAAACAAGGTCGGCTTTGGAAAGTAGCCAGGTACCCGCTACTCAGGCCGTTGAACGACAACGACACGAGATGCGACCCCGGCCGGTAGCCCTCAGCACATGCTCACGGAGGTAGTTTGGAGTGTGGCAAGGCCGAGCCCGTACCTGGCAGAATGGAAGGCGCAAAACGGTCGCTATGGCTAACTAGAGGTAAGCATGCCGCCAGAAAGCTGGTGTTTCACTCTGCGTGGCAACCCCAACAACCGCGCCAACTGCTGCACAAAGCTGCGATTTTTTGGCCTGGCCATGTGCTGAATGGGACGCTCAAGGCAAAACTAGCTAGCGCCGAGGGATCCGAGCGATCGGGAATTCGTGCCGGCTGAAGGCATGGGTCTGAACTGGCTTCCCTTCGGCCGCTGCCGGATCAGGAACCCTTACAATGGTTGTCTAAAAGTACTGGTTCAGGGTTGATGACAATTCCTACTCATCCTAAAGGGTTCTTCAAGCACATACTCCGATTCCGGGCAATCGGCGAGGCCTTCAATGTCCCTCAATTCACACATAGACAGAATACTTGGGCATGTCAGAATAGGGAGTTCCAAAAACGATGGCTGTTCCTGTTGTTCCATTTGGCTTCCCCATGAAAGCCAGCTCGGGCACCCTCCAAAAAAAACAAACGACAAAAACCACACATCCATTTTGACCACGAATTTCGTGTCTCCCTCGTGTCGGCCACCCCTGCATGGCTCACCACTGTGAGAGTCTCGCCGCTCACCGCGTGCCGGATCGAAATCGACAACTCCTGAAGTCGAGCTGATTGAGAGTAGAGGTATACGGTTCGTCCCAAAGGATCGCGGTCTTTCAAGTGGCGGGATTTGGTTTTGACTTCCCTTGTAACCCAACCCCAAAGAGGCACCACTACACAAGACAACCCATATTATGCGACTGGAGAACTGCTCTCTTGCAGATTCGCATGGAACATATGGAACTTCGGAACCCGAACAAGCTTGTTTAGAGGACAACTTGTTTTCCTCAACACCCTTTTCTCGGGGTTCGCCTTCATTTGCCAAGCCTGAAACAAGGGATCATTTGAGGAAAGAACCTTCATGGTGTCGTTAAAACCCCCCGGCGGAACTGCTGGCCAGTCCTTGCCGACTTCGTTCTCCAGCTCCGCCAGCTTCGTTCGCACGTCATCGAGCGTGTCCTGGGAATGCCGAATGCCACAAACTCCCTGCTTGAAGGACGCCTACGCTCCGACCTGTTGAAATATCCAAAACATATATTAGAACACACCTAGCGAATGGGATTACCCGAATTCTTCAAGTTAGCTGAGAGTTCCCTTGAGTTGTCACAGGAGCCATTCTTCCGCATGACATTTGAAGACATGGGCCCGATCCTGGAGGCATCAACCACCAAACATTGTTTCTTTCCGGGTGTCCCAAGCCTGAACACATCTCACTCGGACAGATCCCAAACCATCGGTTTGGCAAAACCAGAAACAACATCCGCCGCACATCGCAGCTCTCTCATGTCTCACCCTAGCAAAACTTCCCAAGCAGCTATGGGTGCCACCCATCCAAAACATGCTTGAACAACTTGGTTGCTGTTGACCCCTCGGCAAACAGTTCAACTTGTGGGTTTAGTGGAAAACCCCTTGATTTTCCCAAAAAGTCTAAAGTCTTGATTCACCCCCCAAAAAGTTAAAGTCTAAAGTTCAACCCAATAGCAGTCAAGACCATATCTTTGAGCAGACTCATCCAGGCTTGCCAGATCATGGTCATCATGGCCTCTCTGTTTCTTTAGGCCAGCGTTGCCCGCCCAGACGTGTCCGAAACCTTTCAAAGTGAGTCCCCAGTTGGGACCCTGGCCGCAAACTCCTTGTTGAACTGCATGGAGTTCGTTGGGTCAAGACCAGCGATTCCAACACGCGGGCAGGACGTCGCAAAAAAAGGAGCCCTCGACATGGGGCCCGGATTCTTCTGGAGTATTGTGGAGTGGCCTCCTCTACCTCGCATTTCAAACATGCCAAGAAACAGCAATCCCGGTCTTGGATCGTCTCGGCCTATAATTTCAGTCTGTAAACGGGTGTCATACTTTTTGGGGTGCCAGTTGAAGAACGAACATTCAAGTGGAATTGCAGGGAATTCAAAAAGAAACCGCGGGGTGACGGCCTACGGCCTGGGCCGCTTCGGTCCTCTTCGATGCCGGCCGCCTCGGCTCTCGCTACTGCGAGCCGCAGGTCTTCGAGGGGATCCCGCTGCGCCTGCCATCGAGTCGATCGAATCGATCCAGGACTGACGCCGTGGGTCCAACTGGGGTGCCTATTCTCGGTTGCTTTCTGCTCCCCTGCCAAAGTTTAACTTTTAGTGGTTTAATGGAAAACCCAATAGTTGGCAAAAAGTTAAAGTCCTAACATCCAAGCAAAATGCGCCAAAGTGTTGGCAAGGAAAAGGGTGTTTGTTTGCATTTTTTGAGGGTGCCCCTTGTGGTTTGAAAGGGAAACCAAAAGGAGGAATCCCTTCGAAACCACAAAAGGGGTACCCTCAAAACAAGACACACCCATCCGGAGAAATCTATGCACAACACCGTCACCAACAAACCTGCTTCGAATAATATAGACATATACATGAATATGCAAACACATATTCAAATAAATGAGTGTATATATTGATGGTCCAATTCGAGTTGGTTCACCGACAAACCGAGATAAAATAGTATACAAAACCAAAAAACACGCTTAAGGGAATGGGGAGAAGCCCCATCCAACTCATGGTGAAAAGCAACCAAGTCTGCGCGAAAGTCGCTGACTTGCATTCCCGATTCGGATGGAACCCCGAACCGAACAAACAAAAATCGGCGGATCCCTTTCGAGGACCACTTCTTGGTTTCCCAAGTCCAGAGGTGGCTGATTTCCCTATCAAGACATGTTCCGCTTTCGGGAGAAATCAACCACCCCTGAGTATCGGCGCGTATCTGCATCGTTCATCGTGAAGGGGATCGACCGTTTGAATCTCCTCAAGATGGATGAAACTTTGGCTCCTTGCAAATGGCTTGTACAGGGCAACCGAAAATAGTCTATAGGGTTCCGTTGTGTCATCAATCTCCAAGTTAGAAGCGATTGCGCTCCTGCAGATTCACATCTATATACATATACTCCCTCGAAGTTCTTTTCGCCAGGAGCCGTACTAGGGGTTACAAGCTACTTGCTGACAGGGTTGTAATGTTTGAAAGGGTATTTCTTGAGGAAATCGCACCCGTGTCTGTTTAGATTCCATTCCAGCCAAAAAGAACCCCGCCCCTGCAAAAATAATAACTTGTGACATTGTGAAGTTGTTCAGAAGTCAGTCTAGAAAACCCTTGAAAGCTGTCAGCGAAAAAATGTCAACATGCACATCGCGACTTGTCAGCCCTTTCCGGCCACACTCGTTGTCATTGCCTGATTCTGCGAAAGCGCGTTGATGAGGATACCTACGATCTGCCCCATGGTTGCGACCTAAGCCGTGCAGTGCTGCGGAAACTGGTGGTGGTGATCTTCAACATCCACAAGCATATCACAAGCGAACCAGCCAGAAATTCAATCGGTCCGGGCAGTTGCCACCGCCAAGCGATCCAAGGTTTGCCATTTCCATGGATGCTTCGCTCCCGGCGGACGGGCACCTCCGGCTATGGGAGAAACAAAAACCGGTGTTTGGTCTTCGATAGGGAAACTCACCAAAAAAAATGGTATATACGTATTTAAAAATGTGGTTCAGTTTGTGAGAAGAAGGTGCTCCAGTGTGTGTTCACCCGGATGGATGGGATTCAAGCCCGGCCCTGGGAGAAACACCCGCGTTCAACGGCGTCCTTGTGGCTCTGACAGGTACATGGCTGTTTGAACCAATGCCAATGGCAAAAAGCCAAGTCCCTTGAGAGCCGAACCAGCGCTAGAGCGCCACTCTCGCACGGCCTGGCCACAAAGATCAAGGCACCAAGTCGGCTGGGGGTTCCTTTGAGTTGGGATGGGGCCAACTTCCTGTTTAAATATGCCTGAATAGCTACAGTATTGGTTGAACAACCTCCTGTGGTTTTCCTTGAAAGGGAGTCAGGGGTCGGTTGTTGAAACATGTTTTGCCCAACTCTGGTTGGTGCCCTCTTTGGGTTTGATAGGGAACCACAGCGCATTTTTCAGGCCACACTTAGAATCTGCTGTGCATGCAAGCCCTAAAAGAGGGGGGTGTGCAAAAGAAGGCAACCCCAAACTCCCAAGAAGGGGTACCTTCCAAATAGCCACACCCATGCTCAAAAGTTCCTGGTGCGCATCCCCTGGCTGCTGTGGCTGAAAAATTGAGTGGGCTCATCAAAGTCCCGAACACCAAAACTGCTATGTTGACCAGACCCAGGGTTTTCTCAGCACCGGACATGGACTCGTTCGCTGTCACATGGTTTCCCCGAGGATTGCTGGCAAAGGTAACCAGGGCCTGAGTAAAATCTAAGGGCCGGCAACCTTCCGCAGACCCGGCGAGTGAACTCAGAGAACTCAAGCTGTCCCTTTGTTGGGAACTTCTGTTGGTTGCCTCGAGCAAAACCAAAAGGGAATCAACCGGCTTGGGGGACATGTAGCGAAGAGCCACGGTGAAAATGTGCTGTTACCCTGCAGGCCATGGAGAAACAAAGGGGCTGGCCAGTCTCGTGATTTCTGTGTCGCAGGGTCCCTCCCAAAAGGACAGACTACATATGTCAACAACGACCCACTATGGGGTTGTCTCTAAATGGGATATCTACGCAACCCAAAGAAACATACCATCGTCCAACCTGGTTCTTTGGGGCTTGTTCGGAACGGTGTGGGATATGGTTGTGACCCCCTAACTTGATGGTGCTCTTTTCAGCTTTCCTTTGAAACCACCAAGAATGGGTACCCTCAAAACGATGCACCCGTGCTTTTAGGTCAGCCCGTCATAGAATACACATGCCCATTTTTTTTTGGACAGACCCATGTGATGTTGCCTTTTTTGGGGGTGTCAAACATTCTAAAAACGAAATCCACCATGAAAAACCAGGTGGTACAAACCCGAGCCGAAGCCTGTCCCGGCCTTCAGCTTAGGGGCTGGCTCTGTATGTGATGCATACTGAGCATCCGGAGCCACAGCTGCGAGATCAACATGTTTCCCACTGGGCGGCTCGGTTTGGGGCGGTGTCCCATTTGGCCATGCATGGGCTTTTCAAAATCCAAAATTCCGTACCCCCCGTGAACATCCCAACCCAACCACTAGAATAGGTTCTAAAGTGGGTAGTGCACCTACCCCAAGATGGAATCCCATTGGTTTTGACCCACAACCATTTCGCCGCAAGAACCGAGAATCCGAATCACCAAGCCACCAAACCACTGAAACAAACTATATAAACCTCCTGTGAGCCATGATTTTGCATGGCCATTTATCCGTACCGTGGTCGGAAATCCTTGAAGGGCTGGTGACTCTCCCAACCCCGAAGGCTGTGAAAAGGGTATGTCAAAATGTTCGGGACCCACGAAGCAACTCAGCAAGAAATTCGTCCAACATGAGGGCCGCTTGTTAAATGTCACCAACCGCGCTCTGTAACAGCCTTCCGTAGTGATGTTGCCACTCCAGAATGGCTCCAAATCGCTCATCTTTTCTTCCACTCTCCTGAGTGGCAAGGGCCCTTTCAACCGATCAGCCGAACTGTGCAAGGCCGGTGTCTTTGCCAGCTGCACGCATGCGTCAGGCGACGATCTAGCCCACCGGCCCATGGAGGAGGCTCACCTGGGCCATGGCCCATGCGGGCCCCAATGTTTTCTATAAAAGCCTTGCCTTGTAAATGGAGGTGTCCAACTTTATTTCGGTGTTGAAAGAGCAACATGTTTCAACATGGTTGCAAAAAATTAACTTATTTTAAGGAGTTCTCCCATACTCATGGGGTTTTTCATGCGGCTGAATTCCCGCACCAAGAGCCCCGCAATGGCTCTGGCAGCTGTGTCCAGACCGTCGGCCTTCGCCTGTCCAGCCTGAGAAGAGGCACCTGCCGGGCTCAGGCAGGCGTGTCCTTTGTTGAGGGTACCGTTTTTTTTTTTTTTTTTTCCCCAACAGCTGAAAGATTTGGGGTCTCAGCCCAGATAGGCTCCGGGGTGGTCCGGGGCGGCCCTGAGGTAAGGTTCCACGAGGGTTCCACGAGGGTTCCACCAGGGTTCCACGAGGGCTCCACCAGGGTTCTGCGAGGGCAAGGAAAACCGGGTTGGTGTAAAGAAAACCGCAAGGAAAACCCTGGCACCTTTGGGATATTTGACACAGACGTACACATTTCGAGTTTGGGCGTGTCGTTTAGCTTTCGCTTGGTCTTTCTCTTTTTCTTTATCCTTCTATCTATTTACTCTCTTTCTCGCCTATCTTTCTCTTTCTCTCCCTCCCCGTCTCTCTCTCCCTCTCTCTCTTTCTCTCTCTTTCCCCCTCTTTCCCCCTCTTTCGCTCTCTCTAGCCCTCTCTCCCTCTCTCCCTCTCTCGCTCTCTCTCTCTCTCTCTCTTGCTCTCGCTCTCATTCTCACTCTCGCTCTCGCTCTCATTCTCTCTCTCTCTCTCTCTCTGTCTCTCCCTCTCCCTCCGCCCCCCAGTCCCCGAAAGTGTTTAGAACAGAAACAACAAATTGCTTAAGGTCAACCCATCAAATGTCCGCAAAGGGTTCACATTTGGGTAGTCGCACAAGCTGAAAACACCAAAATAGTTGTTGAAGATCGACCCGCCCAAAGCACGCAAAAAGTTGTGCGAGCGAAGTGTACATCGCAAAACGGTGTTTGATAGTCGACCAGTCGACCCGCAGAACGTGCGAAGAGAATTCACCGATTGAAGGCTGCGAAGCAGCGCGCGCCGCCGTGCCAATTTGTCACACGCAATGTATCTATTGCATAACTTGCTTTGATTGATTGACAGGTAAACCAAACCTACTAGTACCGTCCATTCTGAGGGCTCCCCTGTTTGGAGACGCATATGGTACTTGGGATCTGCGCGAAAAGCTCACTTTGCCTCTCGCGAAATCAGCTGGGTGCGGGGTGCATCTGGGGGTGCCTCGAAATAGGATTTGGACCCCTGTGCTTTCTGTTTGGTGTCCAACCAGGTGCTTCCAACATGAGCGTGTCTCTAACTCGAAATGCGCGGCTCAGCCTTTGCAATTCCCTTTTAACATACTGCAAGAAGGGTACCCTCAAAAACACAAAAACACAACACACACACACACACACACACACACACACACACACACACACACACACACACACACACACACACACACACACACACACACACACACACACACACACACACACACACACACACACACACACACACACACACACACACACACACACACACACACACACACACACACACACACACACACACACACACACACGCACACACGCACCCACGCACCCACGCACCCACGCACCCACGCACGCACACGCACACCCACGCACGCACACCAGGCACGCAGGCACGCAGGCACGCAGGCACGCAGGCACGCAGGCACGCAGGCACGCAGGCACGCAGGGCAGGCACGCAGGCACGCAGGCACGCAGGCACGCAGGCACGCAGGCACGCAGGCACGCAGGCACGCAGGCACGCAGGCACGCAGGCACGCAGGCACGCAGGCACGCAGGCACGCAGGCACGCAGGCACGCAGGCACGCAGGCACGCAGGCACGCAGGCACGCAGGCACGCAGGCACGCAGGCACGCAGGCACGCAGGCACGCAGGCACGCAGGCACGCAGGCACGCAGGCACGCAGGCACGCAGGCACGCAGGCACACGCAGGCACGCAGGCACGCAGGCACGCAGGCACGCAGGCACGCAGGCACGCAGGCACGCAGGCACGCAGGCACGCAGGCACGCAGGCACGCAGGCACGCAGGCACGCAGGCACGCACGCACGCACGCACGCACGCACGCACGCACCCACACACACACACACACACATCCTTTCCCATTTTTACGGGGCGTGACCAAAACATCTGGACGCATCCGTCGCCTTCAGAGCGGCACGGCCTGAGGAACTCGACTGGAGGGGGGGGAGGGGGGGTTGGGGCCTGGTTCCTGTTTCTTGGGCAGTTGTCTGGTGGGTTCCATGGCAAAAACAAAGCCGTGATTTCAATTATCACGGGGTCGCAAAGCAACCAAACGCTAGTGGAGGTCACTTCCCCCAGTGTAGGATCCCTGGAAGGAAGGATATCCGCATCGAGTTGTTCGATTGGAGCACCCAGCTGAAGCACAAGCCCGCGCTTGATAGAGTTCAGTCTGAGGTCAAGACTCTCTTTCGATGTCGCCCTGATCCGAATCGAACCACTCACGGCAGCTCAAGTCTGCAAAGCTGAAGATCCAAGTGCTTGCAAAGTGCTTCGCGTGGTGTCAGCTTACATTAGGACTGACGCAGCGACGAACCCTGCCTTCAGCTCGCTCCGATACCACTGCCCTTCTGACGCAGCAAAGGGCCTGGTGTCACGCACGCTGGAATAGAAATCCAGGGTCACACCCTCGCATGACGTTCACCCACCGGGGCTTGTCTTAAAATTAGGGACCCCTTTGGGGATACACAGTGAAGGGAACCAGACGGAAACCGCCCACAGCATTTACCCGATTTGGGGAAACACCCACATCAAAAGCTGCTTGCAATGTGCACTTTGCCTCTCCAAGAGGTTGGCGGTGGCCATACTCACGGGTGGTCGCGCAATGGGGTACCTGGAGACCGGCCGATACTTCTGCTGCTTCCCCTTCTGTAACTAAGCAAAACACCAGACTACTAGGCAGTGTCGCAAAAGACATGTGGCTGTTTTCTCAAAATAGGGGACCCCAAAATCAGTGGCTTCCTTTTGGCTTCCCTTTAAGACTCTGTCAAAAAGGTTCGTTCGAAAAATACACACCCACGTCTTGCCCAGTCTCTTCAATTGAAAAGAAGCTCGTCAGGCGTGCACGCCCGGCGCTGCGTGAACGTCATCCCGCGGAGCGCAGTGAACACGGCTAGGCCTGCATTCGGCACTTCACCACTCTCCTACAAAACCTCGCTAATGATAACTTCGGATTTATCCGGCGGACCTAGCCAGTGGAACCCCAAACCAGATAATTTCCTCGCACGAAGGGGAACTACCCCTGATTAGCACGGTCCGGATGAATCCGAAGTTAGCATTGCTTGGATGATGAACCTGCTTGGAAGATGATTACAACCATGGTTATCAACGAAAGTGTAGAAGGAACTCCCGCGTAGAGCGAAACTGAGCTGCGCTTTCTCCGAGAACTATCTTCTCCGAGCCTGTCCTGTGCGAAACGCGGAAATCACCCCCCGACCCTGCAAAAATCGTCCGCGTCAAAAGCGGAAATCACAAGAATGTCCAGAACCGAAACGCCCGAAAACTGGGCTCGGCGAATGCCACCTCAGTGGCGCCTGACGGAAAGCGGGAGTCGCGGACGCCGGGCCCGTTGGCACCGCCGCTCGCACTGCTTCGGAACCGTCAAGTGACCTCTGAAGACTTTCGCGGGTCGCGGAACCAACACCAAAACGCGGGGCATTTTGCACGTTAGCTTCGGCCGCGGGTCCGCGGTGTTTGCTTCACCCTCTGCGGACTCTCGGATGGTCAGCCATCAACAACTTGCTGCCTGTCATTGACCACGTGGGATTCCATGTTCCACTATAATTCAGGGGAGTTGAAAGAAGAATGACGATGACTGGTCAGGCTGAACATCCTGGTGCCTGCCCCTGGGGTGTCCTACGGATTCATCCCTTTGAACCCGGCGGTTGGGATCAAGAACTTTGGTTCGGTTGGTGTCCTCGAGGCCCAGCGTCGTATTCAGACAGCTTTCCAACGGAGAAGCTTTGGGCTCCCTCGGTGCAGAGCGACCTCTTTTGTGACCTAAAGGTCCTATGGACGAGGTGTCCCTTCAGCCCAAAACAAGTGCGTAGACTCCCCATAGCCACTGGAGGCTGCGAAATCCTGCGAAAAACCAGTAAGGCGCTGGCTGAAGGATGGCATTCGAGGGGACCACACGGCCCTGGCAGATTGACACGTGCAAAGGGCAAGCTTTGGAGACAGGTGGGTTCGGGGCCCCTTGTGTTGCCCCCAATCTTGAGCCAAAGCTATGACACTCCAATTGCCTTGCGGCAAAATCTGTGGTGCCACTTTACCAGAAGAGGTCAACTCCATCACACGCACACGTTAGCCTGGAGCAAGGCAAGCGAGTTTGCGGAGGGGCGCCTGTTTTTCCGGAAATTGTCCTCGGCTGTCCCCGTGCAGGTAACTCGACTTTCCTCGTGGTCGGGGGGGCATATTGCATCCTTGCAAAACGACCCATGGCCCAACATAGCAAGAGTTGTCTCGAAAAAGCCCAAAGATCAGATAATTTCCCCGTGGGCGTACTCCCAGGGTGAGAAAGTTTCTCCGAACCCAGGTGCCCGTTTCACATCTGTAGTGCCCTTTTCCGCATCAAATGTCACAAGCCGCTCGCTTTGCGCCTCCATCGGTGCCTGGCGCATGGAGAGTTGGCTGAGCACAGGCCGCTTCAGTCAGTTCCGCCAACATGAAAAAACCATGTTATGAGTCCCACCACGGCCCCCGAATGAGTTTCAACCAGGCATCAAGTCCACAAACGACCCCATTTCATCCACCATCCACCAAGGACGGGCTCTTTCAAGGGCAAAGCGGCTCATCTCTCAAACCCAGTTTCGCCGGTTGGATGCGGTTGCAACCTGTGACCTTTTGTGGTCGTTGAAACAACGGGCACTTCGAATCACATGGCCAAAGACACGAAGGCAATGAGTCCCGAAATCTGCACGGGTCCCGCTTTGGCCCCGTCTCCTTCTCGTTATTTGGCGCAGGTGAAGAAACTGGCAAACGTTCAAGAATGCTGCCCTTCCTGTTGCCTAGTGCGCTCTTCCACATCTGTTTGTCCTGGTTTTATGTCCCAATTGGATCTGTCTTGAGTGGACGGAAATTACACGGATGCCGGCCTGGTCGCACCGAAAAGTCCCACTTCCCCGGCCCCGGGTGATTCATCATGGAGCCATCAAAGTCCCCCAAATCACCTGGGTAGGGCATCCAAATCAATTGAGAAAAGTGATTCTTTCGCGGGGTGTTGATTGAAACAACCACGTTGGACCCTCGTAAACCGGCATACAAAGGCATCCGTCAGACCCCCGACCCCCCCCCTTTTCCCGCGCGCGTCTCTGGAGTGCGTCTCCGGTGTCGGCTGCTTTGGACGCCGGAAGCCCACCACCTCACGTGGTTGAGGCGCCGTGTTCGACGAAGATCACTGGAGTCACGGTTTCAACAGCCGGGATTAAAACAGTCTGCCCAGAGCCATGGAAAGAATTGCTGAGGCGGCCGCACCCATTTATGTCTGGGATTGTCCCTTACCCTCCAATTATGCAGGGTTTTGATGGTGACTCACTTGCAGGGTTTGCCCCTCCGAAGAGCCCCCGGGGAGGCCTTAGCCTTTGGCCGGAATTGTCCCTAAGCCGTTCTTGCCCTGGTGTCATGGCCAATGCACACGCCCTACTAGCCCATGGAGAACTCAGCCGGCAAGAGCTTGATTGCCCTCTTCCCGACTTCCACCTCAAAACAGACATGGAACCCAAAGGAGGTCCCTGGGAGAAATTGAACAGGGGGGCACCTTTTCAGGTGCTATGTTTGTTTTTGGGAGGGTTGCAGATTCTACAGAGTGGACATCGTGACGACTTTGCGCCCAAGCAACTTGGCGATCGAAAAGTTAAGTTCTTCATAGCCAAGTGACCAAAGGGAGCCGACCCCATGAGCTGGAGGGAAGCCCCTGGCTCAGATCATATTGACCCCGTAATCAACCCCAGTTTTCTTTGGTCCCTCCAACAGTGATGAATCCCCCTTATTAATAGCTGATTTATAGGGGTCAACATTACCCATTTTTCCCCCAAGTTTTGAGCCATTTGGGGCGGCTGGGCGGATTTTCCCCACGCGCCAGCTCCGGCCTTGGATCCTGGAGGAAGACCATCGGGCACGCGATACGCAGGATCACGAGCCTGAAAACGGCCCCGACGAAGCTGTTTGGCTCAACATTGGACTTCCTCTCGACATACACATTACAATAAGTCAACTGTTCCATACTGCCACATCAATCCAAGTAAAACCAGCCAAACATGCGCTATATTCTTGCAGGGTGGCGATTAAGCAAGGTTTAACATAGCCTTAGCGATCAAAGCTTTCGCCACCGGGACTGAATGCAAAAAGCGGGGTGCTTCAACAGCTGGCAAATTGAGATCGGACCGCGGCCTGCAATCGAATTGACGGAGTCACCGAGCACTTGCTTGGAATATATATATATATAACGCTTCTTTTCAAAGGCGCCTGCCTGTTCGCTGCTAACGGCTCAGCCTGCCTGAGAGGCATACTAGTTGTGTTGCTACTGAGAAACCTGCTCAACTAGGATCTCATACTGGGTCCATCGAATTGACATCCCCAACCTTACCCCCCAAGAAAATGTGTTTCTTTCGTTGGAAACCTCACAGAGGTAATCTCAGGTGTTTCACCCCATCTGCAACCATGCGGGACGCGTGGCGCACCCACCGACCCAGTGCACCCAACCAGCTCCCACAAACCCACCTCCTCCGGTGCTGCAGGGGCCGCCCTCGGCCTCTGGAAATTCGATATTTTTGTTCAACTGAAAGCTCTCCTTGCCTCCGATCATGGAAGCTGATAGGCGGGGTTTGGAACTTTCCGGCAGGCTTTGGAAGACTACTTTCCTTTTGAGAAACTCCCCTGTTCACTTCCATGATTGTTGGAAAGAGGGCATCCTTCCCAAATATTTTTGTAGGCAACAAGTCACCTTCCTTGTGTTCAAAGGGCTCCTTTGGTCACCATGTGAATGGATCCGGGGGTCTCCTCGCTCCGGAGTCCGGAAGGTTCCGGGTGCTGAATCCCCACAAAGAACATCGCCTAAAAAGGGAGAACTCGCCTTATGGTCAAAATGATGTTTGACACCACCAAAATTTAAGAAACAAATGGAGCCAGGCAGTGGACCCACTTTGGGGAATGAAACATGGGCGTCCATTTTAGGGCTGAACGTTCGCCCTTTGAGGGTATCCCAAAGGGGCGGTGGGAAAACCAAAAGAACCAAAAGCCCTTCAGGATGGCTTTCACATGATGCTTCCCGCGCGGTTGCATCGCACCACTGGGAGGAACTCAACCATTGCAAAGGGGACCCACTGATAGGTGAATTGTCCCAGTATTCATAGGGCTTCATCCATCCATCCATCCATCCATCCATCCATCCAGCCAGCCAGCCAGCCAGCCAGCCAGCCATCCATCCCAACTGCGAAGCGGATTTGTTCATGGTATGGTACCCATCTTCCCACGTTCCGATGCACTAAGCCAGCGGCACTGCCTGCGAGCTTGCCATGCCTTGCCGCAACGCTTGATTCGGAAACCAACAAATGACTCGGATACCTTTGACAGGATCCAAAAGAAATGATTCGAAACCCGCACATGCTTTGCAAACCAAGCCTGGTTCGGAAACTAGGCACGATTCGCAAAGCAAAAGCCGGGATTCGAAAACCAAACCTGATTGGAAAACCAAAAGGTCCGAATCGAACACCGAGCATTCGGAAATCAGGTGGTCAAGCGGGCATGATCATCTGCTGTCATGTATGCAGCGGGCGGGTGAGCGAGCGGAATCCATCGCGGGATGGTGCATTGGGTTCGGAAGCAGTTCCTTTTGCGGGGGTTCCCGTCCTCAACAGGAATGCCTGGCCTGGCCCCCTCACGCAACCCAAGTGCGCCTGCAAGTACCCTACAGGGTATAACTTATAACCGACTACCCTGCCCCGCGCATGACAAGCGCATGAGGTGGCCTCTTCCGTCACTGGGACTCGAACCCAGCTTAGAAGCCATCTGCTGCATCTCCGAAGCCTCCGCGCGAAAGTTTGATTCAGGTTCTCAGGGACCCGGTACAAATAGTTTACTCCTCTCATATATATATATATATATTTGTTTAATAGTACCTCACAACCCCATTCTAACTATTTTGGCCTTTATATGCCGGCCTCTTTCCAAGAATTCGCTCGTTCATCTGAAAGTGGGAAGGGGCCGCGTATGCGTCCCGTGTAGCGGTGGCGGTGCGCGATGCGCTCGCCTTGGCCGAGTGCGCGAAGGGCGTCACCGGCGGCAGGCGCTGGTTTGCAGTCCAGGCAGGCCTCGGCTCCCATCGGGGTGGAACCCTCTGCACGTTTTGAGCCGTGAAAACTAAGTTGGCCATGGGTCAAAACCCAAATCGTACCCCCAGTGAACATCCCAATCCCCACTGAAATAGACTAAAATGGTGCACCTGCCCCAACATGTTACTGTTGGTTTTGACCCACAGCCAGTTCTGCAAACTGGGACAAGGGAAAGCCCCGGACTCTGGCAGGAAGGACTGATGCTGAGCAAGTAGTTCTGCGGCCGACACGTTTGCTCTCAAAGGGGTTCCTTGTAAATCACGCCAGTGGAGGATGAAAACCACGGGAAGCAGCGGCCCGAATGGTTCCCCCCGTGAGTTTACCCCAAGAGAGTTAGGATAGGCCATGCGCAACTTTTTTCGGACTCAAAAGTCTAGGGTCCACCCTAGGTTTTTTTGCATTTTTTGAATAAGCGCCTCAAAACAGCCATTTTAAAACATTTTTTGAAACAGTCTAAACACATGTTGATAAATATGTTTTTAGTACAGCATACCAAAACGAAAATTGAATTATTTTTTGAAAAAAATCAATACACCTAAACATTTTCATTTTCAAAAACACACATTTTCCAAAATATTTTAGAAAATATATTTTTTTCAAAAGAGATAAATATATATAGCATTTTAAGAAGAATTATTCAATAAGAAACAACATTTTCAATAATTCAATGAGAAGACAAATAATTAATCATTTTTCAAAATTTGGATATTCCGGAGTTGCGCATGGTCGCATAGCTTGCGAGCTTCGCTAACGCTCGCATCCGCCTTGTAGGATTTTATCTTCAATATATAAAACGCTATACTTACATTATAATTATAACATATAAGGGTATAAATGTTATAATCATAGTATGGTTATAATTTAAATTCAGGATAACTATTTAATTGATATATCTTTCCTCTTTCATACATCATTTAAAAATAATATTGATATCTCTCACTGTATTTTGAACATTAAACTGTTCACTTTCAATATATGATTTAATGATTTTTTTTACATCAAACCCTCTTTTTCTTTGATAAATCAATGCCCATAATGTGTAGTCAATAATTTCATACTTTTCTTACTGATTTTAAGAAATGCTTTAACATAATCATAAGGCGGTATTTCATACACAGTTAAAAATATCAAAATGTCATCTTCAACATTTCTTTCATTAAACCTTTTAATATCTAAATTATATTCGATTGCGTCTTGGTAATATCTCCATTTTTTACATGTTCTGCATATATTTTCTTTACCCAAAGAATAATCAATAATATTATTAACTATTCCATTAGGTAAATTTAATTTATATAATTCCATATTTTCCTTTTTGAAGTGGCAACAGTTGTAGCATTTCTTATTGATATAATTATTGATTTCGGTTTCCGCCATTACACACTATATAATAATATGTAGCTTTTATTTCTTTAAATACTTTTTTCCAAGAAATAAAATTAAATATTGCAATATAATTATAACATATAATATTTTACATGTTATTATTATATTATGATTATAATTTCAGTTCAGGATAATAAGTTAATTGATGACTATTAAATTGTGTATATATCTTACCTCTTTCATACATCATTTTAATAATAATACTTGTCGCTCTCACTGTATTTTTGACATTAAACTTTTTTCTTTCAATATATGTTTTAATGTCTTCTTTTACATCAAACCCTTCCCTTTTATGATAAGTCAACATCCATAATATACCTGCAATCATTTGATATTTTTTCTTACTGATTTTCAGAAATGCTCTAATATAACTATAAGGTGGTCTTTCATACACAGTTAAAAAAACCAAGATTTCATCTTCAACGTTTCTATTACTTCTTCTTTTTTTTCTCAACACACAATTGATTATAGCTTGGTTATCTCTCCAGGTTTTACAATTTTCGCATATATCTTCTTCATCCATTGAATAATCAATCATATTATTAATTATTCCATTAGGTAAGTTTAATTCCCCACATCTATGTGTGGGGTTCTTACTTTTACCGCTCGTCGTCCGCGCGCCGCGTCTCCTTCTCCTTCTCCTCCTCCTCTCGCCCTCCCTCCTCATCACTGTCTCACTCACTCACTCACTCACTCGCTCACACTCACTCACTCACTCTCACTCACTCACTCACACTCACTCACACTCACTCACTCACGCTCACTCACACTCACTCACTCACACTCACTCACTCACACTCACTCACACTCACTCACTCACGCTCACTCACTCACTCACTCACACTCACTCACTCACACTCGCTCACTCACTCACTCACTCAGTCACTCACACTCACTCACACTCACTCACTCACACTCACTCACACTCACTCACTCACTCACTCACTCACTCACTCACTCACACTCACTCACTCACACTCACTCACTCACTCACACTCACTCACTCACTCACTCACTCACACTCATTCACTCTCACTCACTCACTCACTCGCTCACTCACTCACTCACACTCGCTGACTCACTCACACTCAGCTTTCACTCACACCGTGTAAAGTGTAAAGGGACTGGATGTTGTCGCGCAAGAGACAGGATGTTGTCGCGCGCGCGCGCGGGGGGCGTGCGAAATCGTGGCAGGCGCAGCACTTTGGCGATGCCATTGCCGAAGTCGTGGCAGGCGCAGCATTCTGTGCATCTGGGTGTGTGTTTGTGTGGCAGGGGCAGCATTTGGCAGCTGTCTAAAAGGACAGGATGTTGTCGCGCGCGCGGCGGGGGGCGTGCGAAATCGTGGCAGGCGCAGCGTTCGGCAGCTGTCTAACGGGACAGGATGTTGTCGCGCGCGCGGCGGGGGGCGTGCGAAATCGTGGCAGGCGCAGCACTTTGGCGATGCCATTGCCGAAGTCGTGGCAGGCGCAGCATTCTGTGCATCTGGGTGTGTGTTTGTGTGGCAGGGGCAGCATTTGGCAGCTGTCTAAAAGGACAGGATGTTGTCGCGCGCGCGGCGGGGGGCGTGCGAAATCGTGGCAGGCGCAGCGTTCGGCAGCTGTCTAACGGGACAGGATGTTGTCGCGCGCGCGGCGGGGGGCGTGCGAAATCGTGGCAGGCGCAGCACTTTGGCGATGCCATTGCCGAAGTCGTGGCAGGCGCAGCATTCTGTGCATCTGGGTGTGTGTTTGTGTGGCAGGGGCAGCATTTGGCAGCTGTCTAAAAGGACAGGATGTTGTCGCGCGCGCGGCGGGGGGCGTGCGAAATCGTGGCAGGCGCAGCATTCGGCAGCTGTCTAACGGGACAGGATGTTGTCGCGCGCGCGGCGGGGGGCGTGCGAAATCGTGGCAGGCGCAGCACTTTGGCGATGCCGTTGCCGAAGTCGTGGCAGGCGCAGCATTCTGTGCATCTGGGGGTGTGTTTGTGTGGCAGGGGCAGCATTTGGCAGCTGTCTAAAAGGACAGGATGTTGTCGCGCGCGCGGCAGGGGGCGTGCGAAATCGTGGCAGGCGCAGCATTCGGCAGCTGTCTAAAGGGACAGGATGTTGTCGCGCGCGCGGCGGGGGGCGTGCGAAATCGTGGCAGGCGCAGCACTTTGGCGATGCCGTTGCCGAAGTCGTGGCAGGCGCAGCATTCTGTGCATCTGGGTGTGTGTTTGTGTGGCAGGGGCAGAAATTTGCGGCTGTCTAAAGGGACAGGATGTTGGCGCGCGCGCGGCGGGGGGCGTGCGAAATCGTGGCAGGCGCAGCACTTTGGCGATGCCGTTGCCGAAGTCGTGGCAGGCGCAGCATTCTGTGCATCTGGGTGTGTGTTTGTGTGGCAGGGGTAGCATTCGGCAGCTGTCTAGAGGGACAGGATGTTGGCGCGCGCGCGGCGGGGGGCGTGCGAAATCGTGGCAGGCGCAGCACTTTAGCGATGCCGTTGCCGAAGTCGTGGCAGGCGCAGCATTCTGTGCATCTGGGTGTGTGTTTGTGTGGCAGGGGTAGCATTCGGCAGCTGTCTAGAGGGACAGGATGTTGTCGCGCGCGCGGCGGGGGGCGTGCGAAATCGTGGCAGGCGCAGCACTTTGGCGATGCCGTTGCCGAAGTCGTGGCAGGCGCTGCATTCTGTGCATCTGGGTGTGGAGATGCCATTGCCGAAGTCGTGGCAGGCGCAGCATTCTGTGCATCTGGGTGTGTGTTTGTGTGGCAGGGGCAGCATTTTGTCACTCATTCGCTCGCATTCATACTCACACTCACTCACACTTCTCGGATGTCTAAAGGGTCGTCTACAAGGCTTGTGTAAGTGCAGAGCTGTGAGTACATGAGGCAGGGTGCATTGTGAGGCAAGCTGTTGGATGTTGAGATTGGGCTCGCAGAAGCTTTGTGTCCAGGGTCACGAACTTATATTTTGCAGAAGTTTTGTCAGAAGTTGGCAGAAGATTGCAGAAGTGTTGTCAGAAGTTTGCAGAAGAATGTTGAGCAGTTCGATCGCATGGCAGAATCGTTGTGTGAGACGTGTTCGCTTGGCCAAAGATGCCGATCGAACGCCACAAAGGCGCATGGCGAGCGTGCGTGTGCAAAGCTGGCTCACGAGTGCGAGGGCCGATGTAGGCGGAGCGGTCCGCGTTCTGTCGACATTCCAGCCGCAGCGCGCACCTTCATTGGAACCTTTCAGGAAGGCAGGCCCTGCAGGTTCCCCGCGGAGAAGCCTTGAGATGGACATCTGACTGAAAAAGCTTGACTTCATCGTCCAACGGATACCACAGTGCTATTTCTCTTTGGGAAAGTGTCCAGATCTTCTCCGATGCTGAGCTGCAAGATGACCTCCTGAGATGCACGTGCGGCGCAGCCAATAATCTAACAAGATGGACTAAGTTCGAGAATGTCTCGAACTTGCTTTGTTTTGTTGATTAGCGGCTCGGGCTGCAGTAGGTTAGCAACGCCTGCGATGAAAAAAGCGCGCTAGACCTGCTCTGTAACCGCATCCATACAAGGGGCGCACGGTACATGTGTGTGGACATTTGAACTCACATCCTTGGGAAAAACATAGCATGTGGGGTTATCCGGTCCTTTAATTTATATAATTCCATATTTTCCTTTTTGAAGTGGCAACAGTTGTAGCATTTCTTATTGATATAATTATTGATTTCGGTTTCCGCCATTTCTATTATAATATATATAGTTTTTATTTCTTTGAATACTTTTTTTACAAGAAATATTAAAATATTATCTAAATTATTATCATTTACAACTACAATTGCATCTAACACAGTAAGGAATAATATTATTCAGTTCGTGTGACAACTCGTTTGATTTACGTTGCGCTGTCAGATTTGTCATTATATTACCGTTTTTAATATCCATAGAAAAACCGCATCCGCAGTAATTACATTGATTAATGATATTATTTAAAAACCATTGCGCATTTACATAACCTTCTTTAGGTATTGTTCTTTTGGCTTTCCTGTCTTGTTCTTTGTAATTTAATATTTTCCTTTCAAAATAACTCATAATACATTTTTGATTAAATACATCATCAATATCTTTCGTATATTTATAAAATTTGACTTTGTTTAAATCTCTACACCTTGTAATTGCAGTCCATATCCATTCTGGATAATTCTTTACCAAAAAATGGTTATAATCAAAAATTGTTATGGTATCATCAATGCTACTGCCTTGGGCAGAATGACAAGTCGAACAATATGCAAATATAAAATTACTTCTTATTTTATCAACTGACAAAGACTGTAGAATTTCAGTTTTAACATTTTTCAACGTAAATATTCCATCGCTTCCAATATGAACAATTTTATACTTGAAATTTACATTAAACACTGATGTTTTAGTTGTTGTATATTCTCTACAAATTAAAAATTCTCCGACTTGATATTCATCTTTTCTATTTTCTAATTTTCTAATTTCATTTGACACATTTTTACAAGTTGTATTTAAAAATGCTATGTTGTTGATTGATTTGCTTATGTCAGTTGTATATTCAAAGTATTTTTCAATAACTTTCATAATAGGTAATTTATTTTCAAAAATATCAATTTTAATATTTCTTAGTTTATCTTTATCTTCCTGTGTGTTAAGTCGCTTACATTCTTTTAACAAAATATTATATTCAAAAATGTTATCTATAATGTTATCAGTATATACTTCATAGTCTCGAGTATTTGTTATCTCTTGAACTGGTTTTAATTACTTGGTGTCTCCTGTTGCTATTATAATTTTGTTGTGCTTATTCTGTTCTACAAATTGTTTTATTCTCCAATATATATTTAAATTACTAAAATAAACTTCGTCAAATACTATAACATCAAAATCTGTAAAATCAAATGGTTCTAATTTAGCATCTCCATAATTAATACCGAAAAATTTACTTATTGTCATTGCTTCGCCTTCGAATGCCTGTAATAGTTTATTAGTAGGACAAATAAAAATTACATTATATTTTTTACCAACCATTTTTTGACATATATATGATTTTCCCGTGCCCGGTAGTGCTCCACGAACCATAATAGGATTATGTTGTTCAATAATTTCTATAATGTTATCGGTGTCATATTCATCTACAATATCAATAGTTTTACTTTCATAAACTGGTATTTGTATTAATTCGTTTTGTGTAATTTCATAATTTACAGTAGGAAATTTAATATATTCGTCATTTGAAATTCGCCATCCTCCTATATCATTATTAAAGATTAAAAGCTCTCTTGCTTTTGTGATATCCGATCGCTGTATTGTAAACGCATCTGTTTTGACGCTAAATATATTAATACCATTTTGATGTAATTTAGAAAAATCTTGATACATTCTAAAATTATGGTATTGAAGCAGTAGCTCTTTTACATACCTAAAACCATTCCTTAAGCGTGATGTGTCCTTTAAATTAAGTATATAATATGACGCCTGTTCTTCTTCTGCTGTATATTGTTCTTCATCTACTGTAATTTGTTCTGTCGTGAAATGTGTTAATTTATGTATTTTACCTCCATACTCTGCCTGATAGTTTAAAGCTTCCTTAAGATTTTTAAACACTGTGCTCTTCTGGTCAGTTGCCCCCCCTTTTTCTAAAAGTCCATAATTAACATTTGCGACCAGTTTTTTTTATACATTTATCTTCTTCAGTGTCTTCGCTAATGTGTGTGTTCCAAAGTTCATTAACAATATTTTTATGTTCAACTTTGTGAATAAATGAAGGTTGTTTAAAGTATAAAATATTAATTCGTTCTCTTGTCATGTTATCTAGTTGTTTCAAAAATACACCATATATTAAGCAATATTTTTTATTAAATAGCATTCTTCCTGTCCGTTTTAGTATAGTAGTTTTCTTTTCTATATAATATAACGTTAAGTCGTGTAGGTCATAAATATCAGTTGTATCATCAAACGCTCGCCATATGTCAAATTGATTAAATACTGGTATTTCTGATATAGTAATAAACGCATGAGTAAATGCTTTTGATATATCGATTTCGATTTCATTTTTGATATCTCTGCTATCACACAATAAGCCAGATGGAACAACTGTTCTGGCTTCGTCTAAAATTTGAATATCAATGTCATTATAAAACGATTTATGTGATAAGTTAAACAATGACTTATTAAAATTAAACATTGCTTTATTCATATTGTTATATGTAGTTTCATTACATACTGCAATGCATCCATCTACAGAAGTTTTTATTAAATTTTGTGTTTTTATTATATATATGGTTTTGTTAAATTTTATTTTTATTTCTGATATAATACCAGCTTAAAATCTAATTCTTGGTTCGTAGCCACTATTAACTAAATTGAAAAATAATTCAGATAACTTATTGTCTTCCGATACTAAATATATATCTTGTTTTTTCATCAACTTCAATACTTAGTATATCGTCAATATTTTTTTATCATTTTATAAAGCGGCGGTTCCTCTCTTTCATTAATATAGTAGTCGGTTGAAGCTTTGACAGTTGGTATCTTGGTTATTAATTGTTTCTGTTGAATGCTTTTTAAGTCGTGATTTAGTGCGTAAATATGACGGTTTTTGACCATTGCATAAAATGGTTTGATGTGCCTACTATTTATATCGGGGTCGCATTTATAAATTAATTTATTGCAACAATCATAAATTCTGCATGGAATTTTAAACTGTTTAAATACAGCCTCCATCTCGTGAATGGTTGCCCCCGTTTCACTAAAGTTATCTCTACCTATAATTTCAATTACTCTCTCTCTAGTTAGTCTATTACGGGTCCTTTCGTTCATAATTGTGTCACTGTAAAAATCAGTTAATGCATTAATCCAGCATTCGTTTTCAATATAATTACCCTTGTTAATTGCCTTATGTATGGTGTCTTCGTTCATCCTTAAAGGTGTATGTATATACCTATTAAAAATTGAAACATTAGTAGCATCCCTTAAATTTTCTGTAAGAATGTCAAATTTTTCGCCGTCTTTATTTACCATATCTACTGATAATATTTTAATACATTCTATATCGTTGTAATGTTGCGTAATAGAATCATAATTGTTTTTAAAATCTTTGTCAGTTTGTAATAGTTTTAATGTATCAAAAAACTCATTATTTGCTATATCGCCTCGCTTGCCATATTCTGTATTGGGGTCGCCTATCCTTTTAAATCTTCCTTTACCTATGATATCTTTAGAAAATGCAGTGGCTTTAATTGTAGCAGTAAAATTATCATATTGTTTCGCAAAAAATAAATGTTGTCTGTGTTTGAATGCATAGTTGGACTTTATGGTTCTCCTGTCTTTGTGCTCTGATATGTATAACATAAATTGAACAAAATATTTATTTTTCCCTTCCCTTGCTCTTGGTCCTCCTGAGTTGTTATCTATCTTCAATTTCCCTCCCGTCTCCTTATTTGTCCTTGCTTCTGCCATTCGTTGATTTAAGGGTTTATTTTCCTTGAATTTCTTAATATTATCCTTGTATTTTTGTCAGTAGAAGTTAAACCCTTGATTAAATTTTCAGCTGTTGTAACATTTGAAATCTTCCTCTCGGTGTATAAATTAATTACTCTATCTATTTTTTTAAGGTCTGAATGTTTTGCTGTCCGTGATGACTTCCGCCTTAGCACTGTTAAATATCCAACGTTTCGTTCCAAAGCCTTAGACATAATTATACTATATATAATAATAAAATAATATTTCTTTAACTATTATTTTTACAAGAAATTTATTTTTACAAAAACTATATATTTTTTAAACTTTTAAAATTTCAAATCTTAAGAATGGTCGCGTGTTATGTTCTAAATAAAAAATATGTTTGTCCTAACTTTTTTTCAATCCTTTCAACTTTATATTTTGTAGGCAACCAATTACTACTCCTTTCCTTTTCAGTTATTGCTTTCTTTCTGTAAATCTTCACTTCGTCACCTATGTTAATTTCAGGATATTTACGGGTTCTAGTTGCTTCGGTTGCCATTTTCATTTTTACTTTATAATTGTTTTTCTCCTTCAATGCTTCCGCTGGTGTCATTCCTATGCTTGAATGTTGCATTTTATTATTATAAGTTATTAATATTTCAAAATTATAATCTATCCATTGTATATTGTCCTTTCCTTCTTTTTCATCTTTTTCAACCCTTTTATATAACATATCTTTGTAGGTGCGTAAAAAACGTTCTGCAAAATTAGGATGTCCTCTTGTGCGGTATAATTCTATTCCTTCTTCTTTGAAATAATCTTCAACTGTTTTATTATATAAACTGCCTTCCTCGTCGCTATAAATAATTTCTGGTTTGCCTTTCATTTTCTGCATTCCTTCCATTACTCCCGCTAATATGTCAGGCGGTTGTTTTGATTTAATAGGTATTACTGTAGAATATCTGGTAAATATATCAATTAAAACCATCCCTACTTTAAATTTTGATTGGGTATGTCATTAATAAAAAAAATAAATCTAATTGAAATTCAAAATATGGATGTGGAGCAATAAATGAATTTTTGCCTCTTAATTGCTTCTTCTGTTCTATGTTCTTTTGAAACCATTCTTTAACATCGTTTAAGGTTATGCTTTGTTCCTTTTGTTTAGCATCCTTATAGGTTGTCGCAATGCTTCCATACCCGCTTTTGTCATGATAGATTTTACTAATTATATCATTTTTATTAATATTTGCCATATTAATAAAGGTGATATTTTTTTAACATTTTATTCAAAATCTTCAGCACTACTTAAATATGCTTCGTACTGTTGTTGTTTTTGGTTACTCCTATTAGTCTGCGGTTTGATATCTTTGATACTTGGGTATGAACTAAATATCATATTTTGTATTCTCTCGCTTTTTTCTATTTCTTTGGTATAGTGCTTATAAATATTTTGTCCTACATCATTAAAAAGGATATTAGAAAGTGCATTATCCTGCTTATTGGAAATATGTGATAATATTATCTTGAATATGTTTAACGTGTTCGAAATATTATTTTCAATATATCTAAAACAATCCCGTTTATTATTTTGGTCTTTTGATATGTCATACTCATCCAACAATTCATCTACTAGACCATCTTTATATATTTCTATGTATTTTCTTTCAACTGTTTTATAAATTGGTGTATCGCCTAAATCTACTCCAGCACTTACAGTTTTAATAGTTCCTTTGTAGTAGAAATCATAACAGTCCCTTATTCTGTCGTGTATGTCCCTTGTGTAATTATGCCTTCCTTCGACATTCTTTAACAAATTGGATTTGATAAATTTGAATATCGGAAACTTATATAATTTTGTAAAATAATAACCCTTGATGTTGTTTATTGTAACGGTTGTATCTTCTCCCTTTTCATTTTCAATTATTTCAGTTAGTTTGATGAATTCTTTTGACTTATTACAAGTGTCAATATTTACAAATGTGCTCAATTGTTTTAATCTTTTGCATTTATAACATTCTTTATAATTATATTTGCATATGTGTTTAATAATATTTTCTGATAATTTAGTTCTATATAATTGAATATTATTATAATTAAATTTACATTCTTTACACATTCCAATTTTTCTATTTATCATTCTTATAGTGTCATTCATGTTGATTTTATTTAAGAACTCACTAATGATTTCCTCCTGCTCAATCTCACTGAACATTTCCACCATATAATTATAATACATAATATTTATTTAAATACTTTTTTACAAGAAATATTTTTATAGTAACATTTCTATATATTTTTGTATTTTTCCTAAATTTATGGTTTCAAATCCCCCGCTCTGGGGGGAATGAACCCCCCGCTCTGGGGGGGACAGCAACACAGCACCTAATTTCAAGATTTTCAGGCAACCCCCCCGCTCTGGGGGGAATGAACCCCCCGCTCTGGGGGGGATGAACCCCCCGCTCTGGGGGTTTCAAAACCTAAAAACCAAAAAATGCACCAAATATTTATTAAAATATTAAAATTTTAATAAATATTATTTAAAATATTTAAATTTTAATAAATATTATTTATTCAACTGTTATAATTTTATATGTTTGTGCCTTATATTTTCTGGGTTTTGTATTCTGTAAATCGTCTGGTTTGTTTTCATAATCAATATATTTTAAATTGATATCTCCGTTTTCTGCTATCTTGTCTAATTTCTTTCTCCTATTATATCTGATAGCACTTGCTCTCTTGGTTTCCATAAAGTCTTTTTCTACTCGTTTTGATAATACAATCTATTATATAGTGCCAGTTGTTCCTTTATTTGTTCCAGTGTCATATCTTCAGGTTTAATACTCATTATATAATATATTATATTATATTATATATTTCTTTAAATACATTTTACAAGATTTTTAAACTAAATATTTTTATTTTTATTTTTCTTTTTAAAGACTTCGTTCTCCAAATATTCTACGCGATGGATTAGTTTTGATAAAGCATCCCAACTAATACAGGCCATTCTGTCATAGCACATTGTTAAGTATTCTCCTGTTTCATTTACAATATTATATTTAGGATTTGTGTATTGTTGAACATCTTGAGCAATCCATCCTAATTCAGTCTTTTTAGTTTTTTGATTTTTAACAAATGTTTTAATCTTAATGTTTTTTACCATATTTATAGTATCATCTTCTACATCTTCTATATTATCTTTCAGTCTCTTATCGCTACTTAAATTAAATCCGTTAAATGATGAAAATTGAGTATCATCCAATTGTAAATATTTAGTGCCATCAATATAACTATCAATAGTTGTTGATGCTTCTAATCTTAAAACAGCATCACTATTTAAATGTCTCAAATTGATTTTATGAGCAATTCCAAAAGTCATATCACCGTCAATAGTCCAGTCGCCTCGTAATTCGCTATTGCTACCACTATTCAAAATAATTTTATTATCAGCATATGTTGAAGATAATCCAACAACCAAATTAATAGAGTTTGACGTGTTGCTATTCCTGATTATTAAATCATTTGTATCGACATACATTTCAGCATTATCAATTATTAGTTTTGATGTGTTGCCAAATTGAACATTGCCACTCGGTGAATTTTGTAATAATAAAGTATTTCCTGATACTGACTGAACTTGGTTGACTTCAACTTTCTTACCAGAAACCATTGTTAAATCGCCATTTGTATATACATCACCTAATATATCAACTGCTTTATTGAATATGGTTTTAGATACAGCGCCATCACAAATAAACTACTGGTTAGATGCATTGCTTACAGTACCAACACTAACAGCAACAAAATTATTATGTGCCATATATAAACCTTCGATGGTATCGGGCACGTATCTTTGTTTTGAACCATTATTAGCAAAATTTAAATATGAACCATTGTTAAGACTAATTGCTTTATCAGTTCCTATAAATTGTACAGCATCAGTAAATCTCGCTTGACCAGCGCAATTAAGTTTATATCCAGCAATACCAGCGGCACCTAAACCAAATCTATCAGGACACCAGACCCTACCAACACCAGGATAACCTATTATAGTTTCCCATTGACCACCAGCGCTACTCATCCACATTTGACCGTCGCGATTAATATTAAATTCTCTGTTAAACATCGTGAATTGAATATGTAATCCATTACTTGGTGCTCTATATTTATTACAAAATAAGGTATTACCGGTAATCATTGTAATAGAGTCATGAAATGTAACCGGACCCGATACTGATTGATTGCTTAAATCTAGTTTATCTAATTTTTGTAAATCCGTTGCTAATAAACTATTTATTGTATTTGAATTTTGAGTTATTAATAAATCTTGTGTCGTGTTGTCTGATACGATTGAGGCAAATGTATTACTGTATGCGGTATTTGTATTGAATAAATTAGTATCGTTTGTATATAATGTTGATACATCTGCTTGAATAGTTGTTTTTTCGGCTGTAGTCCAAGAAGCACCCGCTCCTGCTTGTAAATCTGCTATATCTGTTAAAATCGTTGATATTGTGTTTCCGTGTCCTGTTATGTTATTAAGGTTTGTGTCAATTAATGATATATGCGATGTTATTGTGTTTTGATGACTATTAACAAATGTCATATTACTGCCTACAGTGTTATTTAATATTGTTATTCCATTTGTATTTGTTGCGATGTCGCTGTCGTGTGTTGTTAATACTGCTAAATGTGATGCTAATGTATTATTATGTCCTGTGATTAAAGATGAATTGGAACTAATACTATTGTTGAAACCACTAATTAAAAAGGTATTAGAGCTAATATTATTAGCATTTGTGTCAAGTTTAATTGTATTTGCTGATATGGTCGGTAGTATTGAAGTTATGGTTAATCCGTGTGCTGTTATATTATTAAGGTTGCTTGTGATTGTTATATTTTGATTTACTTGTTCGTCAAACATTGTTGTTGATGTTGCGTTAATTCCTGATATTGCTGATATGTTTGCATCTATCTTATTTTTTTGTGCTAACATCAGTGCATCAACTTCTTCAATTGTATAACCGCCGCCTAATGAACCTGCTGTATCTGCTAATTCTTGCTTTGTAGCATAAACACTGCTTAAGGTTGATGGTTCTGTTGAATTTATTAATACTAATTCACTTGCTATAATTCTGCTTGAGCCATCCAATGATAATGTTGAAAACATAATTATTATATAGTAGGTTATAAAATCATTATATTCTATCTTTTTTTTCCTCTTGAACCAAATATACCTTTATTTAATGCATTGTATTTTTCTTGCTTCTGTCTCAAATATTCATTTTGCAATAATTGGTAATGCTGTGCTATATTTTGTATCGGGTTTGGAGGCGGTTGTGATGCTTGTGGCATCGCTTCGCGTGGTTGCGTTCTTCTTGGGGGCGGGGTGTTCGCTATTATATTATTTTGTTGCGGTTGTGGTTGTTGAATTTCTTCGTTGTACGCCACTGCGTGATCTATCCTTTGGGGTTTTGCTATTGGAACTGCTTTTGGTTTGATTGATTTAATTGGTTTAGATTCTAATGGTCCTTGGCAATTGCGCTCGTGGCTGTATCTATATGATTTTAATGTTAAAGTTTTGGCACATTTTGGACAGGTTATTTTCTTTTCATTGCGTGCTTGAGTTTTTGAGTTGTTTTTAAGTGGTTCGCGTAGCAACGCGAATGCTTCGCGTTCTACAGGTTTTATTTCTTGTGTTGGTTCTGTTGTTGGTTCTGTCCTTGGTGCTTCTTCTTCAATTGGTGGTAATTCATTTACTGGCTCGTCTGCTTCAATTGTATTAGTAATTTCAGGTTCAACTTCTGACATATATAATAACTTATATTTTCTTTTTATTGTCCATAAATTGACCATATAGACAAAAATAAGCAATATTAATATTAATAATATTAATATTAATATGAATAATTAGGGGGTTTATTCAATTATCTAATTGAAAGAGAATGCTAAAAGAAATGGGTACGCCGTGAAAATCAATTAATTCGTTTCTTGAAGTTGTTATTCTAAAGTGTAGTCTCTTAATATGTTTACCGCCTACATCAATAAAATCTGCATATATGGGCGCTGTAAAATCTGTTATAACTCCGCCAAGTTGTTGATTGATTTGAACTTTTTTAATTACTGAACTGCTGAAATTGTTAGGCGCTGAATATTTATAATCGCTTAATTGAGGACAATTTATGTATATATTCTGAAAAGGAACTAAATTAAAATATCCACTTAACCAAGATGACGCAGGTTCGTAGACAATATAATTACTTAATAAATAGTTAATAGACTTTGGTCTTAAATTGTCATATTCAAACTGTCCTCTGTTCCATTTGTCATTTACATAAGTTTCTAGTTCTTCGTCTGTAGGTATTTTGATTTTGTAAGTTAGGGGGTCGTTGAGTTTCAACTCCATGCGTCTCTCGCTCTGTCCGTATACTGTTAAGAATAAATCCGGCACAATATCATTAAATGCCGCGTTTAATTCCGTTTGTATTTTGTATGATAATTGATTGGCATAATAAATTTCACCGGATACATCAACGGCAGTGCTTCTTAATAAGACATTGGAACTATTATATAACATAATATAGAAGCGTTCGTAAAACCCTTTCTCTGCTGTATAAAACGGAGTGCTGAATGAACACTCTGTCACGAACATTTTTGTTCTTGGTGGAATTTCAAAGTTTTGGTCAAGTTCTATAATAAAATCGCTGGTAGAATTACTTTCTTGCAATCTGTAGGCACTATCAACATAGATTTTTTTATATGTTAATCTGTCACTCATAAATATAATATACAATAGAAATTATAATATAATTATTATTATATGATTGGACGACAATTATTATTAGGTGCTATAGAAGGCAGGACGCCGACGCAAATGATGGCAGGTGTAGCAAGTGATAAAGCATATACAGCAGGTAAGGATTTAATAGAAGATGTATTTTTTAATCATAAAAAGACATTGGAAGACAAATAGGAGGTTTCAATAAACATTTTGATAAGCAGATAATGAAACATAAAACACGATATGCTGAAGAAATCAATGTTCAAAATAAAAATAAAATCGATGATGTCAAGGGTTTAGACGCAGCCTATTCTAATGTAAATGGAATAACAAAAATAGGCAACACATTATATATTGGTGGTACTGGTGCTAAAACGGGACTAAATCACAAAGTCAATGATGTAATTGCAGATTTGTTTTTTATTCCTACTCATAATGTTCAATTAAGCGAAAGATATAAAGACGCAATGGAAGAATTAAGGAAAAATCCAGATGTCGATAGACTCGTTGGACATAGCCTCGGTTCATCCGTTGTTCAAGAAATCAACAACAGACACGGAAACAGTTATGCTACTACTGTTTATTCATCACCTTTTGTATCAGGAAGTAATCAACAGAAAAACCCGCGACACTTACGATTTAGAAATCGTGGAGATGTAATTGCGGCATTTGATGACGCGGCGATAACTGGAGAAATAAAAAGCAATAATTTATTAGATAAACACAGTTTCAATAATTGGACAGGACAAGGTATGACTGAAATTAATCCTACTACGAACATTTCTAATGGCTTCAACCCGAATGATAATTCGGGTTAAATGCTTCGCGTTTCGACCCTAATTCAACACCGGAACAATAAATAAATATATATATATATAACTTATATATGAGTATTGATGCTGAGAAATGGGACAATGATGTTGAATATGCTTATGAAAAATTGATAGAGCGAGAGAAAGAGAAAGAATACAAAATATCAAATAGTAAATACGAATGTCATTGTGGCAAGGAAGTGTTAAATAATGTCAAGAGACGGCAAGGTGACGTCCCGTGGGACGCTGTGCACCGAACCCTCAAGCTTTAATACCAACCACGTAGAAAGGTGTATACGGACGATGCCGTTATAGCCGAACCCGTGTAAACGTTGTAAGGAAGAAGGAATGATAGTCACACCAGTGGTCCTGACAAAAGCGGCGCAAGCAGTTGTTTTGCTCTTAATGCCGATCACGTAGGTCTGCAGTCACACATCAGATCTTGAACCTCAATTGTGTCTTGAGCCAAATGGCGATCAATGGAACTTGGGAAGCAACACCAACAAGGACCTCAGAACAGCTACCCAATTTCGGCACGGGGCCTAGAGGGTTTTAACATCCCCCATTTGGGTCGCATTGTTCATCATGCGGTCCAAACACCACAAAACGTTCCACTGGCCACGGCTTCAACTACGAAATCGTGTCGTGCATTCTTTTACTTGCTATCACTACACCGTTCATTCGCTGTGAAACATGCCGGGTTCGATTGTACGAAAAGTGAAACATTCATCCTCCAATCGAAGCACACATCCATATGCAGGTGTATATAATACACTGTGGCCACTTCACTTGACCGCCAGTGAACATTCCAGCTGCCGCATTTGCGCATCGCGCAGCTGTCATCCATAAATGGGTTGGCCACAAATGTCCACCATGCGCGCCCGCTTGTGATCGGTCTGCATATCTCCGGCAAAGAAACATCGGTGAGTAATCAATGCAAATCATAGCCATTCCAGATACCATGGACAATGCATAAATAATGAAAAGATATCATCTATAAGGTAATAATTCCATCCATGAATATCCAGAGCGTCATAGTCGTCGGAATATGTAACCATGTACACATCCATTCATCTTGGACACATGAATATAAATCATGACATAAGTCGTTCCACCGGAACAGTGTCGATGTGACGCAAGTAACAGATGGGGACTGGCCCACATCGTACCGCAATCATCATCTTCACGAAGCATACCTGTCCCCAATGGACAGCCTATGGGTACGTCGGCGGAACTCCTCGTCCAAGTTCTTCTGGGCTTCTCGTGCCCGGACACACTTCTTGTTGTAGTCCTCTGGCAACCAGTGCCCTTTCCGAAGGCACCAATCCAGCAGGGGTGTGTCGCATTTGTTCGGGTCGATGGCCGAGATGATGGCGCTCACGTTGACCGTGTAACCATTCTTGCCAAGGTTTAGGCCATCCCTCACGAATGATATATACTTACAGTTGAAAGCTAGTGCAAAACATCTGAAAATAATATCACCCACCGGGTGCACTCGGTCCTTGACCAGGAGCTTCATTTCTTCCTTGGTGACATCGAGGATTCTTGCTGCAATCCACAGCTTGTAGAATGTGTATAGTCCCTCGCATTTGTTCACCATCATACGAATATATTCGTCACGCTCCTCAACCGATCGGAAGGCTCTTGTCCGAACATTCTCCGATTGAGAAATCTTCGTTATTGTTGATGGCAAAAGTATACCTTCCTGATCATGCTCAGTGATGTTGGGGTACCTCCTGAAATCATTGTGATAAGGGCAGCCCGGATTCCCTTCGAGTCCGGCATTCATCGTTCTCTCCTCACCACCTTCAAACATCCCCCACATCTTGGACAGCTGGAGTGCGATAAATCCTGCCATGTACTGAGCCTCACGCGGCTCGTCAAGGCAGATCGCCATCCGTTGGGAACTTATAATGTCCCGTGACGCCAGATCGGTGTCGCGGTAATGCCAACCGCCGTCTTCTTCTTCTGACGCATAGCCGGATGTATATCCTTGCGTGTCCATGTCGTCATCTTCTCCCGGAACTTCCTCCGCTTCGTCTTCATCCTCCTGTGCTGCCGCATCGTGGTTAGCTTCTTCCTGTGCACGCCTGGCATCTCCAGAGACGTTGGGGTTTTGGTTGTCCTCCTCGTCATCGGATTTGATGTGAATGTAGTATCTTCCGATGGAGATCAGTTGTGCCTCGCACTCCAGGCATAAGCAGAAGCAGGTGGGGATCGCGGTCGCACATGATGGACATATCCGGCACCTCAGTCCTTCCCATGTCTCATCATTCAGGATGACGACTTTGCTGACTTCGTCCCGGACCTCGTTGACCTGTGCGTTGAACTCTTCCATCTTGTTGTTTCGATAGAGTTCGCAAGCACGATTAACCATGTCAACGATGTAGTGCAGATTATCGGCACCTGTCTCAGTCTCCGGCATCCTCTCGCTGATCTTTGCGACGTTCTGGAGGAACATCGCAGCCGACTCTTGGGAAGAGTTGACAAAGCCAGGGCAGATCTCGTTCTCCACACACTTCGAGTACGCCCTCTTGATGTCAGCGTACTCCAGGCGCTTCCCTCCGTTGCTTTTGCCAATCCAAATGGACTTGACCTCATAGAACGGGATCACGTCAAAGACCATGAAAGTCCCATTAGCCGCGACTCCAGCCCCATACCGCGCGAGGGTTGCACTGGGAATATAGATGATCGCAATCGGATCCCCTCTCCTCACGTTCCGTAGCGTTGTCTTCGTCGCCACGTTCATCTCATCCCATGGAGCAAACGCCCCGAAGTGCAGTGCTAGCCTGTTACCGCCATCGATTCCGCCGGGGACTAGCCCACAGCGTACGATGCTTGGCAGGTTTTCCACATACGTCACATGGAATGCTCCTCCGAGAGTATCACCCATTCTTGCGGAATACCTATTCGCCAGTGCGGATGAGCTCATGAATCCAAAATCACTGTGACCGGTTGTGACTCGGATGCACCAAGGTCTGTACCATCCATCGCATCTGTTGAACATCCTGTCGATGTCGTCCCGATCCACGCCAGCCTTGGTCATTTCCTCCCTGGCTGCCCTCGTGTCGTTCGGGTTCATGATGCTCGGAAACCTTGCTGCCAGAACCTGGAATCTCGATTTCTTGCTTCCGGATTCCTGCCACTTGATCACCTCCATGATGCCCATGTATCGTTTCGCTCTCGTGGTGTGCGGTGGGAATATGTCGTTGTTCCGGTCGTCAATGACAGCATCAATGTCGACCCATCCACCCTCGTCGCACCTGAAAGCACTTCCTCGGCAATTGCCGATCTTGTGTCGAAGGACTCTGCATAGGTCGTGAGATAGCTGGTTTGCTTGGTCCCTTGTAGTAAATACCGAGCGATCATCACCAATCCTGCATAGTGGAGCACCGTCGAAAGGAGCAATGCAAAGTTGACACTCTTGCCAAGTTGCATCACGTCCACTTGCTCAAGGATTGCACCTCTGGGAAAGTACCTGGGGTCAACAATAGACGCGTATGCCCGTGGCATATGCACTTCAATCATGTCGCCGTACTTCGGGATGTAGCACGGGATGGTGTCGCATCCCATCTCAAGCGTCTTCTTGAATGTCCTGCTGTCCCCGCACGGGTTGTATGTGAGGTCGACGCCACCACATTGTAGCTCTCCTCCCTCAGCCGTGTCAGCCATCTCCACCAAATTAATAGTGTAGCTGTACATCTCAATTGTTTCTTTCCCTGCTTGTCCTCCTTTCTTTCTTTCCTTGGACGTTGATGAGGACGGTTCCTCCGTATCCCCCATGTCTTCATCAGATGAAATAGGGTCACTGCTGAGTAGCTCACGGAGCACCTTCATCGCCTTCTCATTTCCAGCAGCCTCCTCAATGTCCTTGCAGTCGCCGTCGTGGGCCAGGTTCGCGCACTTCTTACAGATCCCCATATCTCCCATGCACTTCTCCATTGACTCCAGGAATCCTAGTGCCGCTCTCCGCCCGTCGATCACACGCTGCTTCTTGTCTTCCTTCTCAGTATTGGTTTGAGAACTTCGACTCGGGTCTGGTGCTTGACCAAGACCCTCATCTTCGCCCTCCGTGGCCTTTCTCTTGGAACCTTGTGCAGAGGGCTCGGTGATCAGGGATCGTGGATGTCTGGGCTTGACCTTGTTCATGATGTCAAGCACCTCCTTCGTGGGCACGCCGAGCTGTGCGGACGGTCTGTTCCGCTTTCTGTTCTGGCCCGTCGTGTGGGTCACGTTCCCAGCGAGGTGTCGCACTATTGACTGCTCGAACTCCCTCTTGATCTTCCATGCATCCTTCCACAGTGGCAGTTCGTGCTGGAAGTACGACATCACCTCAAAGAATCCCAACACCATCTCGACGACGTCTCCCAAGGATTCCTCGTTCGTGGTTTGTCCCAGGAGTTCATACATCGTTCCTTGGTCGAGCACACTCTTGATCCATGACGAATATGCCACATTGCCGAGATCCTTGCCTATCAAGAAGATGGACATCCTCTCCTCGACTCCCTCGGAATTCTTGCACACGATCACATCCCGGGATGCGCACAATTGCTTCCCGTGACCGTTGTTGTAGAACTGCGCTGCTTGATCCACAGTCATGCTCACGAATCCCGCGTGAGAAAGCTCCTTCTTCAGCCTTGAATACGCGAGCTCCCGTATGATCGTGATCATGGCCTGGATATTGTTGACGTCCACCATGAGGTTTTGAAGGTCGGGGATTGCCACCACGCATTCCGCGAAGAGGCGCGTGTACATTTTCTTCCCCTCGATAGACATTGCAATACCGTTCGTGTCCGCGTTCCAGTTCGCGCAACAGTTCACGCAAGAAGAGGGATTGTACTTCGAATTCGGTCCGAGCACCTTCGACTTGCTCATCTGCATCTCTTTAGCGCAAAGTTCGCAGATAAACTTGCTGAGCTCCGTGACCGTATACCATCGAAGACGTTGATCACCGACATCGGCTTTCCCAAAAGCATCCTGCTCGCCGTGTCCTTCATCTTGCTGCTCTTGTTTCCTCTTCGACTGTGCAGTGAAGGTCGGCTTGTACTCGAATTTCACCTTCGATTCCTCCATGTTCTTCGGGATGTTGAATCGAAGGTCGGGCTCGTTTATGCACGTCCCCTCCAGCTCACACACAAACGCGTTGCTTGGTGCGACCGCATCGATGGATTTCTCAATCAGCAGTCGTTTCAGGAGGAAGTGTTGCAAGTTCGAGCTCCCAGGGATCTTGTAGTTCTTTCCTGTGAGCGCATGGACCACGCGCCACAGGCGATCGTTCTCGGTCACCAGCGCGCCTGCCGCCTTGCAGATCTCGCTAACCTTGTTGGCGATCGTCCCCAAGTCCCCTCTTCCACCATGGAAAGCAACATCGCGATTCACGCACACCACGACCAGGCCCTTGCATGTGTTGACGAGGTCAGATATCGCCTTCTGCAGGGAGTCGATGATGGGGTTGGCGGTCACCTGCCATCCGCATCCTCTCATGCACACCCAATCATATAGCGACATCCAGATGTGCACCGACATTGGTGAGTCATCCATGTCTCGCCTCCGCCGTTCAGCGATGAGCTTATCCAGCTTCTGCAATCGGGAGATGATATTCAACGTGTCGTTGGGTGAGGAGACTTGCTCACTCGACCCATAGTATGATCTCTCCTCGATGTTTGTCCATCCCTGTTCGTTGACCATCATCTGGAAGGTCTTCGTGCTCCCTTTCGAGTTGACGGCCCTCAGGGGCCAATCCAGGACCAAGAAGCTCTTCTTGTGGATCATCATGTCGCGAATCGTCGCCTCGCCAATGGGGCTCCTCTTCTGCCTATTGATAATCCGGTTCAACTGTCCAGGTGCGTTGTCCGGGTTCTTCTCCGCCTGAATCAACGCGTTGATGGCTTTGGCGCCCGGAAGGCGTCCAGTAATCAAGCATCCTGTTTGGGCACACAAGAAAGCATACAGCTGTAGCCATGCCGCATTTCCCTTCCCAACATAGGAAAGAATGATCTTCTCCGCGCTGGTCTTCTCCTCGAAGTGCAATAGCGAAGAGGTCAGGCATCTCAGCATACACTCCCAATATGTTGCGTTCTTGCCTTCTGCAAGACACGGCCCAAATACAGTTTGTATGATTGGGTACCCCGTATTGTTGTCTATGTTGAATTTCACATTGACAGTCGCGCCGCCCAAAGTGGTACCCCCTTCGAATGAAGTGTAGGTATCGTGTCCAGCAGTTGGGTTGATAATTACCCATCTGTCGTCGTCACCGCCAGAGTTCATTCGGAAAATGGAGTCGATGATCTCGTTGTCGATCTTGACAGCATCGCTGGCTTGCGACCCCCCACTTGGAGCTCCCGGCTGGGGGACTGACCCACCAGCGGTTTGACTCCTTTGTCCGGAGCTTGATGCCGACTTCTGCTGTCGCTCCGTCTTCCGTGGCGGCTCCGTCTTCGATGAGCCCATCACCCACCATGTCGGCTCTTCCCCAACCACGAAATCCTCGGGGTACTTCTCCAGTTCCCTCTCGATTTCATGAATCGTGCAGTATTTATTCTGGAAGAATTCGATCATGACGTCCTTCTCGGCCTTCTTCTCGATCTCCTTCATCCAGCTTACCCACTTGCGCCGATCTTGGTTCTCAGCGGCCCTGTCAGCCGCGTGCGGTGCCAAACTGATGGAGTTGATGTTCATCGCAGGCAGCTTCGACTCATAGATCATATCGATGCACCATAGGAAATCCCTGGCGTACTCAATCTCCCGGTAGAGATCGTTCAGCTCCCTTTTGTCTGGACGGAAATAAGCTGTATACGACTGATCTTTGGAGTCCTTCTCACCGAGCAATGGCTGCAATCTCCTCATGATGAAAGAGACGCACATGAGCGAATTGACCGCTCCGATGCACGCGTCAGAGATGTCACTGGGGGTTGACCCACAGATCATCCAGCGCAATAGGTTGTTCTGGCTGGCATTCTCATCCCTCCTCAGTGCATATGCGAGGTTCTTCATCGATGCCTGCAGCTCATTCTGGTAGACCAACCCAAGGTCCCAATTCTTCTGGTAGTCGTCCTTGGAACCACGACCGTAGGAGTCGATCTTGGGAGCCTTGATCACGCTCAACGTGAACACTTTCCCCCAGTTTCGATCTCTGTATCTTGCGATTCTCCGGTCGTGCCTCTCAAACTCTGCAGTTGTCTGGAACTCCTCAGAGCTCCTCCACCTTCTCGATGACGATGCCCTAGATGACTCGTCGTTGATGAATTCTTTGTACACCTCCCCAACCGGGGTGTTCTGGTGGAATGCTGCTTTGAACGACCGTTCATCGTTGTCCTCGGCCACGCCTAGTGCGAGATCCCAGATGTTCGCGATTGATCTCAACATATCCGCCCCTTCCATGCAGTACTTGGTTACGTTGAGCAACTCGGGGTTCTTCGCCAGCATCGTTGCCTCACCGCAAAGTTGGTTCAGCGCCGACACGATCTTCTTTCCCTTGCTGCAGAATTCCCTCCATCCAAGCATGCATTCGTCGGCAGAAAGCTGTCCGAAAACTTTGCTGATGAACTCTAAGGCAACCCTCATAGACTGCCCTTCACCTTTCATCATCCCGCGGCCCTTGGCAGAATAGTACGCAGAGTATGCATAAATAGCGGGGACGCCGATGTCCTCGATCCACTTCACGCACATACCCAGGTCGCTGTTCACCTCCATCCTCTTGGGCATCCTCTTGCCATCCTCGATGGCGTTCTTCACCAAATTTCCCAAGAAGATTGCTGCTTGCCTAGATTTCCCGACAGGCACGCAGAAGAACTCATTCGTATTGACGACATTCGGATTGGCAGTCATCTTGATGATATTCTCCAGAACCAGGAAAACCCAAAATAAGCAGCTGCAAATGAAGCCACGGAATTGTCCCAATATGATCCCAGCTTCAGATTGAGGTGACGAACTCGTCCAGCTCCTTCTTGAAGCTTGGGGTTCGGGACTGACCCAGCTCCCCGTATGCACCAGAGGTTCGGGACTGGCCCAGCACCTCGGTTGTGCAGTTGGGGTGGTGCAGATTTCGCTCGCAGTAGCTTGGTGCTTCCGCGATCTCCTTCGCGTAATGCAAGCAAGAGCGAGTTTCAACGGTGCCGGTTTGAGGCACCTTGCTCGAGCACGAAAACGGCGAAGGATCACACCCACAATTATAGACGTGTACAACTGGGTTTCTTTGGTTTCACGACCAGCACAAGGTCCATGCTCATGGTTTCCATTGCATTTCTTAGACAACGAGCCACCAAGTTCAAAGTTCCATGAGACAACTCTCCATGGTTTCTTGATTGGCATGGGTTTCTTTGCATATCTTTGTTTCAAGCCATAGCGACACCCATCAAACTCGTGACTAGTCCCATCATGCACAACCTCATGCAGTCTCTCATCTTTCCAATAATCACAACTTCCAGGCAACTCAAACAAAATCGCAGCTCGTTTTGTCATGGCATGCCGTTTAATTTCAACGAACCGTTCAAATAATCTCCAAAATTCTCTTTGTTTGGCCTCGATTTTCTCTGCGGTGTCAATTCCGCGAGTCTTGTTGAGGCGTGCCCATGATGATCCCCCCGTGCAAGGCCCGGCGAAGAACAACAAATCGGAAGGTTTGGTAAGCACATGTCTGGCGATTCTCCCCCCGTACTCGCTCAGTAAGTCATCAACCAGGGTTATGGTGACAACCTGCGGCCCGTCATGGCGGGCAAGAGCAGTGAACCAGTTACGTGGTTCGGAACATGCCATCAGCACGATAGGCCGAGCCAAGTCAACACTGTAAAGAGTGACGACTGTGCGAGTTCTCATACCAGGAAGCGAGACATGAACAGGAGCGCGAAGCACACCACCGTCATGTTTGACCATCGCGAGTTCAATACCCGGCGCTAACTGTGGCTTGTGCTTCACCGCAATGCGATACGGAACAAAACAACGACCAGGGACAAGCTGCTCGTGATTGATATGCAGACAACGCATGAGCAATTTCAATCGGAGCAACGTTTCCAAAGCAAGGTCGTTAACACACTTCAACTCTATGCGCTCGTTCGACAGTTCTTCAACAAATGCGGCCAGCACGGACTGCATGTCAACATCCCCGGACCCGACGTGAATTGGTCGTGGTCGTGGAGACCGTTCCCGCGCCGGTGCAGCGACCGGTACGGGATGAAACTGCCAAACTGCGCGTTCAACCCAACCATCAATTCGCACACATTGTAGCCCCGGGTCAACTCTATCCTCAACTTTGAGCCATGACCCATTCTTCAGAAACCAAGTGGAACGAAGCCACTTGCTCCCAAACGGTGTCATAACCGCGAGTGGAGGTTTTACACGCATCAATCTGGGTCCCTTGGCAACAACAACCGGATCATGTCCTTCATGCTCATGCAATCCCTCTTTGGATGTTAATCCAGACCACCATAGGTCCGGGGGCATGATCGGTATGTGTGTGTACGGAAATGTTGGAACTCCGTCAACTGTCCCCGAAGCGGTCTGCATGGTCCCCTTTATGGGATCACACGTGGGTGTGAGCGCCTTGAGGGTATCCGGGTCAGACAGCAAGCTCGGGTCAAGTAGACCAATCTGCAAACATGCATGTTTCCATTTGCGCCCATCATTGAACGCCTTGGTGTAGATGTCGGCCGCCATCCTGTCGGTGACCTCATACGCCAAGTACATGTAATCACGTGTGAACATCTCATGCATCCACGAAATGCTAACACCATGGCTTCTCTCAAGGTGGCGCATCGTGGGGTTCTCCCCGATCGCACGACACCGATCATAGCCTTATTATCGTCATAGAACACAAAGTTCGGTGACTTCTTGAGAATCCGCTCTACCAGCTTGAGAGCGGGCATACCCATCGATCTCATGGCAACATCGGCCGCAACAATCTCGGCCTCGGGAGTGGAGTGACTCACACAACCCTGTCTTTTAGAGCTGCCAGACAACGGAAACCGGGTATTAGGCCCTTGTATATTCAAGTGTCCACCGGAGGTGGAACGCAGCGAGTCAATGCATCCCGCAAAGTCAGCGTCCGCATACAAGGCCAAGTGCACATCGTCCATAGGGTCTCCAACCCAACCGACCATGCGCCAATGTTTGGTATGATGCACATAGCACATCAAGTGATGCAAACCCCGATCATCGGAGTCAGTCCACCTATGCACGTTCCGTGCTAGGCGATTCACTTGCCGCAACAAATCGAAGCGAGCAATCCGCGCACCGTACAGCAACTTCATCAGTACGCTAGCGGCATGCGGAGCAAGGTGTCCACGCACGGGCTCCTTCATGGCCAACTCAGGAGTCCCTCCCCGTTGGTCCGGCACTGTGGCAGAACCGTCGGTGGGCACAAGATTGTTACACCAATTGCACACGACTGACGGCCCCTCTCTGGCAGGCTTCCGTGAGACGTGATTCTTTGTTTCTTCATGCAACTCAGGGGTGACAACCTTATTCAACTTCACATCGCCCGCCACTTCAAGATAGCGGTCGACACAGGAACGTAGGAACTGTTCCATGTCATAGGTCACCGTTGTTACTCGGTGTCCGTTCCCGAGAGTGACGTTTCCCTTGCTTTGATTGCAACCAAGGTACATGTCAAGTCCAGTCTCGGGCTCAATCTTCAAACGTGTACGCAACATGCTCCACCCTTGGGCAAGGTTCTTCTGCGGCCCTGCCATTTTGAAGTCGTCGACATACACAACCAGAACAAGCTGGAGCTTTTCATGAATGTACACTGAAGGCCATTCTTCGCCGATGGGCTCAAAACCAACGGCACGCACCGACTCATCGCAGTGCTGCTCCCAAAATGTTCCCGCATCTGGGTGTCCGTACAGCGCCTTCCTCAACGGGACGACTGGTCTTCTGTACTTATCCCATTTGCATTCACTTGGCACGGCCTCCGGTGGCAATTCAATCCAACACGGCGTGCCTCTCAAGGTGGCCTGTATATACGCCTGAACAGCGTCGGCCATCTGCACATCCCAGCCATCATGACAACCCAGAAAATCCGCCCAACGCGAGGCTTCAAATGAAGCAGGGGAGTTTCCCAAATCTTGAAACATCGCAGCCTCAAAGCTTTGGTTCTTCACTTGGTTCCCCAGCAACACGCCTCTACCCTTGAACTTCCTCTTAGGATCACCAACAGGCAACTGTGAGTGCTTTTCAACGCAAATGCCATGTGCGCGAGCCATGTGTATTTCCTCCCCCTTCGCTTTTGCTTCTCTGGCTACAGCGTCATATTCGCGCACCGCGCCAAGATCGAAGACCCCCTGGTCGATTAATCCCGACCACTCTTTCTTCATTGATGCCAATGCATCAGGGTTGGTCAACATCTCTTTCCGGCCTACCGGCCTGGATACTAAAGCGTCGAAGAATCGTACAACTTTCACAGCTTTCTCTCTGTGCTGTATTCGCTCAGAAGTCACGCACGGCATCGATGGGTACTTTTTGGCTTCACCGTCCTCGCCTATCGCAGGCATTGCGAGTGGCACTTTTCCAGAAACTATCTCAGCAGACTCCTCCCATTCATACCAGGTGAGGTCCGTCGATTCGTCGACCGATGGATCCGTCCCCGATGCTGTCTCAGCTTCGTCTTTATGACTCTCCATGACTGATGCAACCGCCTTCGTCCAGTTTGGAGTCGACTTTGATCGCTCCTCAGACTTGAACTTCCAGGCATAAATTACCACCAGACACTCAAATTCTTTCTCAAGCTGAACGTTTCGTCTCATGACGTCTTGGGACTGTTTGGAATCCATGAGAACAACCACCCCGTCGACAGGATTAACAACAATCCTGACCCATTCAAGCTCAGCCAAGTGCTTCCCATCCATTGGGTTCTTGATCTTTGATATGTTCTTCCGCAATCCCCAATTGTACTGCCATTCTACTCCACCCCAGCGGTTCCGAAGCATCGCTCGAATTCTCTTACCACCGGGCATCTGTAATGTCCGTGCCTCTGCCGGCGCGGAAATATCAGACTCTTTACTCTTGGGATCTTCCTCTTTCCTTTTGCCACCGCCCTTCACTTCGGCCTTCTCTTCCTTGGTGTAATATTTACTCATCATCTTCCATTCTTCAGGAGTGAACTCCGGAGGTCTCGATGTCTTCATTAGCCTGAATCCATCCTTCCCGACAGGATACGGTCTTCCGGCCTTGTCGATTTTAACCTCCTTGCCATCGTCGTTGACGTACGTGATGCCATCCCCAGGTAGTCCAACTGACACGTGTGGAAGGTCGGACTTCGCAACCTTCTCATCGCCCTTAGGGTGTCCATCTCCTTTCCCTTTTGAAGAGCTCGGTCTAGCATCTTCTTCTCCTGCATGATCCCCCCGATCTCCGGCGATTACCTCCGGGCCATCGTCGAGCAGTAGACCAGCGATCTGATCGACTTCATCGTCAAGCAGTCGCTTCTCGTCACTCTGCAGCAATTCAGGCTCGTAGTCCTCATCCTCGATCAGACGGTCACGTGCATCCAGACCGATTGCATCGATAGACATCTCTATTCCTTCCAAAGTCTCGTTGGCAACCTTGTACTTCTGTTGTATTGGGAATGTCAGAGGAGATTTCAAGATCATCCTCTCCGTCTGATGTGGCATTCTCAACCGAGGTGGAACCTTTGCCTTCTTGATGTTCAGCTCTGCACCCGCAAATGCAGTAAGTGCCCAAGCACGATACTTGTTTGCCCAATGCATGCCAGTGCTCAACACATATCCAGCAAATATACCAGTTTCCCCTCTCGGCTCGAACTTCTCCCTCTTTCCCCCTCGTGCTTCACTCGGCTTGAAGTCCACTAGCGCACCAAAAGGTATCTTCTCGCCCTTGAACTCCTCGCCATGCAGCCTCATCCATGCACTCGATCCGTTCACCTCTTCGATGTTCATGAGATGGCACAGAGTGGTGATGGCTTGCACCCAATAACACGTGGGTAGACCGGCATGTACTAGACAAGCCGAAGTCTGGTCAATGATGAATTGATTTGTTCTTTCAGCAAGGGAATTGTTCTGCGGCCGTCCAGGCAGCGATAGGTCGTGGTTCAGCTTCAGCTCCACGCACGCATTGATCAGTTCCGGGCCGTCATCCGAATATACCTGCTTGATCTTCCTCCTCCCGCAGAAGTGCTTGATAGCCCTGACGACTGAGTCAGTGTCTCTTCTCGCGGTGGGATAAGCCATGATAATTCCGGTATATATGTCCCGGATGATGAGCGCATACCTGCCTTCCACTTCATGATCTCCTGATGCCGTCACAAAGTCGAACGTCACCAGGTCACCGAACGTCTTCACTTCTCTTTTGAATGCTCCCGTTCGCGATCTGAAGTGTCTCATCTTTGCCTTGACGCATGATTCGCAGAAGGGATTTCGGTATCTGTGTGTAAGCAAATGAGCTATGGAATTGGCGTCCTTCTTGAGGACTCCCACTTTCCTCTTTATTGATGATCCTTCGTACACGTCTACTTCGATTCCGGCATCTGGATCATCTTCATCAACCTCTTCCTCGTGAGCTTCGGCATCACCATGTCGATGCGGGACTGACCCAACATCTACAGGTATTTCCTCAGCCACGGGAGGCGGACGTACCGGACCGGCTCCTCCGGGTGGCCCGAAGTCGAATGCCCCGTCGTGGTGTTCGCCCTCGGCCTCTGCGGACTCACCGACAGCGGCGGGTGTGACGTCGTTCTCATCGTCACCTCCCTGATCTGCCTCGTCGTTCGTTACCATTGCCAATACTTCCGAAAAGTGCTCCTTGAGGTCGTCTATCGTAGGGCGATGCCTGTTACTCCGAAGTTTACCATCACTCACTAGGTACGGGATGTCGTCCTTGACCTGCAAGTGCACGAATCCCTGCTTTGGCGTAACCATGAAAGGTAGTTTACCAGGCATCCAGTGAAATGCATAACCCATCTTCATGCATCTCCTCCCCACTGACAATACCGTGGGTGTCTCATCCAATACATGCGGCTCGACAGTCTCGTCCAACTCGTCCACGACTATCTTGGCCACATCAGATGTGGAAGTGGAACCATTCGCGGTCTGGAACACGATCTCGTCGTCATCTTTCACGATGTCGACACCCAGGCTCTTCGCCTTGGCTCTTCCGATGAGATCATGACCACATCCGGTGTCCATCAACCATTTCACCCGTTTGCTGATGCACGTTGACATGGCGAAAACGTTCTTCGGCATACCATGCTGTTTCTTCCAGTCGACAGCCGATTCCTTGATCTCGTCCTTGTTCCGATCATACTCGAACATTATGCTGCTCTCCTTGGTCACCGGGAAGTAGTGCTTCTTATATATATCATCCACCACTTCTCTCAGTATCTTCGCACGTATCAATGATCGTTGGACTTGATAGGCTGATAATTCACGATGATCACTGCTTTTGAACTTCTTCTCGTCGACGTACACGTACTGATAAGGCTCATTCTCATTGTCCTCATAACCGTACCATTCTCCTTTTCGTTCCCATTGCCTTCTCTCGTCTTCGAGGTAGGTGATCTCCCCATTCTCGTCGACGTCGAGCACTTCCTTGAACCACACCATTTTCTCGGGGATCTCGGACTCGCCAGACCATCTCGATGATTCGCTCATCGCGTCGTCATCGTGCTCGTGGTAGACAGTCTCGGCTTCGTCCGGTTCGACCTGATCAACGTCCTTCTTGAAGCTTACCTTCCCTGCAGGAGCCGATTGCTTCAGGACTATCGCGGGCATTGCGATGGCCCTCCTCGCAATGGCAGGCGCTGCGGCTTTGGCGGCAGCCTTCGACTTGGCTTGCGCCTTGTCATTTGACGTTGCTGGAGCTGAATTGTTCTTGATGAGCTCATGCCTATACTTGCAAGCGCTTCCCTTATCGCACTTCCCCTTCTGAAACGCGAAGCATGCTCCATCATCTCTCTTTGGTGACGATGATCTGGACTTGGATTTGCCCTTTCCTTTCCCCTTGGACATGCTCTCCAACTTGTGCTCCGTCTTCTTGCTGTGGGAAAAAGTGCATTCATTCCCTTTCACGCACCCCTTCGCCGATTTGAAGTGGTACCAGCAGGGGTTATCCTTGCTTCCGCCCGGACTCTTGCCTCTGTCGCTGGCACCGTCGGACTTGCCGTTCTTGCCAGCGTGGCCCTTTGCCTTGGCTTTTGGGAGCACAGGAGCGGCATCAGGTCCACCGGGTTTCCCCTTTCTGCCCTTGCCACCCTGGTTCTCCTGTTTGCCAGTTGCTGGAGCCGCATCCTTCCCGCCTGACTTCATCATCGACTTGACCGATTTCTCCTTCATGTCGAGCATCAGGTCTTCCCGATCTGCCTTGATCTGATAGTCGATCAACGCCAATAAGAATTCATACGTCTTCTGAGGATGCTTGTCCGGTAGTCTATGGTAGGCATTGAGGCCGAACTCCATCTTCTTGCTCCCTTTGATCTTCCTGTAAAGGATGTCTCTGAGAGCCAGCTTACTGGGTCTGTCCTCGCTCCTCATCTTCAGCAGCAAATCATACCATTTGTTCCTGAACATGACCAAGTTCTTGTCGCCAGGAAAGTCAAGGTTGAATAGATGCTCGATGTGGTAGACAAGATCCGTTCTATCGGAAGTTCTGAATGATTGCATAACTAATGCCACCAACTCTCGTCCCTTCACGATCACCCCTTGTTGATGTCGTAGTTCAGAGTGTCGTGTAGCATCGAGGTATACGTCCTTGGCTTCGTCAGGTGCTTGTTTCAGCATGTTCTGCATGCCCATGGCCATCTTAATATCTATCGTAGCAAATCTGTCGCCACCTGAATCGCTAAGCAAATCCAGGTCTGGGTTCAACCCAAGAGCCTGCTCCAGCCATTTCGTCCATGCGTCGGTATCTGGATCTGCACATGCGCTCAGAACATTCATCAGCAGTTGCATCTTCCAGGTGTCAAGTTGATGGATCTTTGGCCAGGCCGGAATAGATACTCTCTCGGCCTCTTTCCTCGAGATTCTCGGTCGATCATTCTTGATCTCTCGGTTATCTCTCGATCTCCTTCGTCTCCTCCGTGTCCGATCGTCTTCTTCCTCTTCTTCTTCCTCGTCTTCCTCATCTCCTTCGTCGTCGTCATCCTCATCCTCATCATCGGGTGGATCATCCGGAGGTCCTCCTCCGCCACCAGCGAGGCTCAACTGACGTCGACCCGCTCCCTGCCCATTCCCATTGGGCGGGAATCCACCGTAATCCAATGGGGGCGTAGTACCGTTGTTTCCCCCCCCATCACCACCACCAGTCGTAGTAGTGGATTGTGGGACATGCCCAACAACCCCTTGCATCTGGGATAGGTGTACATCGATCATTGGATCACCGAAAGACGGAAAGAGGATCGAACCTGGCATCAGCGACGAATTAGGGATTTGATTTGAAGACGATGACGGGACTGACCCAGCCACCTTCTTGTCTATCCTATTTGAATTAGCCTGGGTTCCTCCCTCAGCGCGTTTCACTACTGCTCGTTCACGATGTCCATCTTTGCCGCTGGAGGCTTCCTGCATCTCCAGCTTCTTGTGTGCACGTAGTTCCTCGTTGTCAGCATCGAGTTGGCGTACAAAACTCTCTTCTTGCTTGAGCGTCGCCTCTCTTTCCTTCAGTTGTCCCTGAAGCTCATGCATCTCCTCGAGGTACTCATCGTACATTCCCTTAGCTGTCAATCTCCAGTACTCAGCCTCCTTCGACTTCTCGTCCATCGTGCACCGTTCCTCTTGTTTCTCTTCTTTGACCTGGGCTAACTCCAAGATCGCATCCTGACGATGACCACCTTCGACAGCAATCATCTGGTCCTTCATCGACACGTCGGACTCATACTGTTTGACGATCTCTTCTTTTTCGCGAAGCAAGCAATCTGCTCTCTTCGATTCCTGTTCCGCAAATACTGTAACGTCATTCAGCCTCGCCATCAGCTGTTCCCTGGAGTCCTCCAAAGAGTACGTCTCGGGGCGCTTGACGAGTGCATGCTCCAACTGTGATTTCAGACTTTGGACCATCTCCTCCTCGTTGAACTTCTCGATAGATGTAGAAGATTCTATGCCTCTGATCTGTTGCTGATAAGCTGATATCTGTTGTGAAGCCTCACGGTGTATCTGATTTGCACGTATAGCTGATTCCTGCGCGGCCGACTTCTCGCTTGCCATGTAGGATCTCATCAATGCAATCTCCCGCTTCTGCTCCATGATAGTTCCTTCAGCTTGCCTCATCTGTTGCATCATAATATTCGACTCCATGTCTTTCTTCTCCCCGTACTGAAATGCGTTCATTTCCACCTTGCGCATCTGTTGGGCTTCTTCCTCAAACTTGCGCCATGCCTCAGCCATGTGGTGTTGGTGGTGACTCACTAGATGTCCCGACTGCTTGCTGGCAATCTCGCATCGTCTTTCCAGCTCCTGGATCCGGATGGTGCTTCCATAGTCTTCTTGGTTAAGATTCGCCATTGCTGCCGACATTTCATCAAGTGTCTTCTGATATTCCCCGATCTCCACCTCCATCTTATTCTTCTCTTTGATCACGGCGCGAAAATCTGCACTGGTGGGTGATTTTGACCTCCCACCCTTCGATGTCGATCTCACGCCCTTCTGCGACGTCCGTGGTGTCGCAGGCGAAGATGATGATCTTCTCGGTGGGGATTCTCTTTTCTTCGACTCCTGATGAACATCGATCTGCTTCCATGATCTTGTGGGAGTAGATATGTCGCTGAATAGCGCGGAACCTCCGCTCCCAGGTTCATCCTGTGAATCTGCAACCATATCCATCACCGCAGGAAGAGCCATCAATCCATTGGATCCCTCTGAGCTGCTGTTCCCAAAAGTTGCAGTACTTGGGCTCGCCGAAGACGCCATTGTACTGTGTATGGTTATCGTTCCTTTATTGTCCCTGTACCCGCAATAAACCAGCTGTCTCCCAGTCCAGTGTAGAGCTTGTAGTTACGGCTGATAACCTGTCAAGAGACGGCAAGGTGACGTCCCGTGGGACGCTGTGCACCGAACCCTCAAGCTTTAATACCAACCACGTAGAAAGGTGTATACGGACGATGCCGTTATAGCCGAACCCGTGTAAACGTTGTAAGGAAGAAGGAATGATAGTACACCAGTGGTCCTGACAAAGCGGCGCAAGCAGTTGTTTTGCTCTTAATGCCGATCACGTAGGTCTGCAGTCACACATCAGATCTTGAACCTCAATTGTGTCTTGAGCCAAATGGCGATCAATGGAACCTGGGAAGCAACACCAACAAGAACCTCAGAACAGCTACCCAATTTCGGCACGGGGCCTAGAGGGTTTTAACAAATAAAGATAAGGAAGAGCACGAAAGCAATGATTTAAATCATTTATACTACAGAAAAGGTAATATTGAAGGACTTATAATCGGCATGTATAGTGAAATTATTAATTATGAAAATGATTATTTAAAATTACATCCAGAAAATAACAAAATACATTATACAGATTATAGTAGAATTGATTATACCGACTTTTTAAAAGAACAAGAAGAAAAGAAAATTCCATTAGATGAAGATGATTTAAGTTATTTGTATAAGTATAGAGACGAATTAGAAGATTGTATAAAGCGTGTAAATGAACTAACATTATCTCAATGATATTAATAATGTATAGAAACAAAGATAAACAAAACAAAATTCCAATAGAGAAGAAACTGACAAAAGAACCTACAAAATACGATAAACAATATAAACAATTAGATTATGATACTTTAAAAGATATAGTTGATACAAAAAATAATTATCTAATAAATACTATAAAAAATACAACTTCAAATAATTCTACTATAATGCTTCCACATAAGAAAAATATAAAAATATAAAAAAATAAAATCTATATCATCATATATAAGTAATGGATAATATAATTGCAGAATCAGAACCTACAATGATTAACTCGTTAAATTTTGGACTTCCAGAAACAGCACAATACATCACAGACAGAAGACACGTTAATTATTTTCCATCAGGCAGTAATGTCTATAATCCAAATGCAGGAAACAAAAATATTAGATTTCATATATCGGGAGAAGACAACACATATATTGATTTATCTTCTATTCGTTTATTTGCCAATCTTCAAAACACCGACGGAACACGAAGTCATTTTTTACGACCGTTAGGTAATTTATCATCCTTCTTCAGTCGGTATAGATGCACAGTAGGCGGACAACAGGTTCAGGATATTATTGAATACAATAGGCATTGTGAATTGTATAATTCCTTTAAAAGTCAAGATGCTAGAGATATGGACGATTTAGAAGGTGGTGCTAATCCTCGTTGGGATGATGACTGGCGACATACATATGCTACTGGATTAGCAGAAATGTTAGATGTTAATAAACGAACTAACCCTGCTGCTGACCCCGCGGCAGTTACCTTTCCAACTACAAAAGACCATAACAATTGGGGAGACTTAACATCGCGATACACTCGCCATTCAGTAGCAGGAATTCCCGGCGCTAATGGTTATATGAGATTAGGACATAAACCAGTATGCGGATTGTTAGAAAGCAATTATTATTTACCTCTTCGTTATGCTCCACTTGAACTGGAATTTACACTCGTATCAGATGAACAGTCATTACACCATTTGCTAAAACCGATGACAATGTTCATATTGATGCAAATGGTTATTATTTCACAACTGGAGACACCAGCACCTCGTTCGAATTGAATAACGTAATCATTAGAGCTGAGGTAATACAATTGGACAATACGGTCAACAATAATATAGTGAAACATTTGTTAGAAGGTCAAAGTTTGAAATTAGTATTCCCAATGTATCACACTATGACGCAATCATTCAACGCGGCAGGAACTGAAATTAATATGAATATTGTTAAATCCGCTTCTAAATTAAATGGTTGCTTCATTACATTGTATCGTGCGCCAAGAGCAGGTGTAGATGCTGATAATAATAACTACTACAGACACGATAATTATATTTATAAGAGATGGAACTATTTTTACAATCCTATGATTAATTCTCGTATTTTTGATGGTGCTGACCCTGATGGCGCTGACCGTGAGCGTTTCCGCGGTAAAGGCTTTCAAAATCCTGAATTAGATTTGACTTGGCAATTACAAATTAATAATAAGAAATATCCAGAGTTTGAATGCCAGAGCCTCGCCGAGAGTGCCTACTACCTCCGAAGAACATTACACTATTTGAACCCTGACCAAGATGCCTTTAGCATTTCCTACAAGCGCTACAGAGAAGACAAGTTCGTTATTGGTATATCGTTTGAGAAAATGGCAGATATTAATTTTACAGGCCAGAATACGAAACAAGGAGGCTTACTCGTTTTTAAATTGAAAGGGTCAAACAAGTCATTTACAACAGATGAAGATGTGCGCGACATATTTGTGCATATGATTTCGGAGTCTGTTCTGGAATTAAGGGAATCCGGGAGTGTATTATATGATTAAAATAAAATCTATGATTAATATATAATGTATAAATGTCATAAACGAAATAACTTAAAAAATAAAGGTAATATATTTTTACAATCCTCCCAAATTAAATATAGTCCATTTGATATGAAAGATACAAAATATTTAGAACACCTACACGAACAAATGAAGTTAAGAAACTCACAAGAAGCATCAGTAGCATTAAGGAAAAAGATTGACGAAGGAAACAAGAGAGCAAACTATCAAAATGAATTAGACAGATTAACAATGGAACTACACCGCCCAAATCTACCACATAGCACATTAGAGCACCTACAAAAAAGAATTGAAGAGTTGAAAAAAATAACATTTACTTAAAATATATTGATATAATAAGATTTTATACAATAAAATCTTATTATTAATAATATTTTTCACAAAAATATTATTAATAATATTTTCTAATTAATATTATATCAATATGGCAACAGCCCAAAGTCTAGAATTAATAAATCCATACGCAAAATTTGGATTGAAACGACGACCTACTTATGAAGAAATCGCTAATCTCATAGGCGAGAACGAACAATTAACAGGAAAACTACCTAACCGAGATGCTACATTCTTCAAAGCAAGTCCTCAAGGAAGTTTTTTTTGATGGAAGCGACCACTTAGAATTATTGAAAGACCAACAGATGAGAATATTAGACAGGCAGATGAGAGAGATAATGATGAAACAAGAAGCGCGCAGAAACGGCCACACTTATGCAGTGCATAGGATGAATGCTGACACACCATTAACCAGAAACGCAGAAGCAATAGAAGATGAATATGATTTTTCAACACCGCTACAAACAACAAGACAACACGAGGGAATGGTAGATACAAGACTGCAAGAACTAGCAACAGCAACAAAAGAAAGAGTAAATGAAGTGAGTCAAGCAATGGCATCAAATTTAAGAGATATGGGCGGAACAATTTTTCAAAGAATGCTAGGCAATAGACAATCAACACCATCGGCAACAACAAGAACAGTACCGGATAATCTCCCAGTATTAGAGTACGAAGGCTCGCCAATTTCAGGCGGAGATGATGCCCAAGTAGAATATCAAGCAACAGGAGCATCAAGTTCAACAGCCCAACAACCACCACCATTGCCAATGACACCATTATTTAAAACAACAATAGATAATAATATTAGTCCTGCTTACTGGAAAAACAACCCTAATTTAACAGTAGATGATATTAAATTTCAATTTTATTTAAGAGGAATTCAAGTGCCAAAAGAAAGCGAAATACAAGAAGAATTGAAACACAAAGGCAGAGGCAAGGCGAGAACATACAAAGAATATTTAACAGATATGATTTTAGACACTATTGATAATGGCGGGTGGATAGTAAATTTAGGCAAAGGTAGAATAGAAGAACTCAAGGCAAGTTTTAAGGGCAAAGGTAAGAAATAAAAACATAAATAATAATAATAATGATAATATTAACAAAAAACATACTGAAAAGAAAGAAGCAGAAATTCAATGATAAATATGATGACGACAGTTTTTCAATACATAACCTAATGAAACCAAACACTTCAACAACAATACAACCACCGAAATTGATGAAAAAGGGCACGCCGAGAGAGTTTATTGACATTGCAACCAACACAGATACAATTGCTACAGCAACCAGAGAGACGCAAGAAAAGTTATACAATGATGCAAATCAACAATTAAATATGACATTTGAAGCGTTTAAGGTAAAGGAAAACCAAGACAATATGTTTAAAATAATGCTTAAAAACTTTTGGCGCAACACATACAAAAGAAATGAGCCAACAAGAACACAGGCAACACAAACATTGAAAAACCAACGCGACGCAATGGTGTCAGCCTTTACTGAAATGCTTGACAACAACAAACCACCAGAACCACCGCCAAAAAAAAAACCACCAGACGAGGATGACAGCGATGAAGAAGAAAGGAAGTTCAAACTGACAAAATTGATAGAAATAATGCTACACAACGGCGCTACAATAGCAGATATAATATTAAACTTATCACATAGCGCAATTGCAACAACAATAAATATCGCAGATTTAGTTAATCAGATAACAGCAGGAAATGCACAAAGTAGCAGTAGCAATTCATCAAATGAAGCTATTAGTGTTCATAGTTCTCCACCTATTACTGTTCATAGTTCTTCATCTGAAAGTCCAACAGAAATACCAGCACCAACTGAAGACGAAGATTCAGAAGAAGAAGAAAAACAAAAAGATAATTTTGAAAAATTAAAATCTAAATAATATTATATATAATGGGTATTGGTCAAAGTAAAAATGATGCAAATAACAGTATGGAAGACATTAAGACTTTAAGAGTAGATGAAAAAACAAGAGCAGATACTTTAATAATAAAATCTATTCAAGAATGTGTGGCACGAATTGAGAAATTAGAAAAAGAAAAATCTGACAAATTAATATATAAACTTCCTGCTTTACAATTTTGCAATGCTTCGTTAATTTAAATTGATAATATTAAAACATAATTAATATTATTAATTGCTATCATAATCTGTCATTTCACTTTCGGGTAATTTTGTTGAGGCATTGCTACACATATCATCTATTAAATCTTCTTCATCAACAAAATTATTTTGAAATCTTAATAATTCCTCGTCTGTTGGTCGTCTTTTTAACACTTTATAAAGTTTATGTATCCAAGAATTAGTATGAAAATTGTAATTACCTCTACGATAGAATCCACCACATCTACATAGTTTCATTGGCATATTATTATATTATATTAAATTAGAATATCTTTATTCATCATTTGTAATTTGAAATGCCTGTTCAAAACGGATAAAAAACATGTCATTCACATTCTTAGCATTCATATTCACGTAGAAGAAACTATAAGGTGCGTCATTAACGGCTTGATGATACATATCTAATAATTGCTGTTTGTCAACAATGGCACTATTTTCTTCAATAAAACTCATTAATTCACTGGCATTTTTCAACCTAAAAATATATAATGAACTGGCATTTAAACGAATGATAGGCGCTAAAACATTGTATTTTTGTGTTGAACAAATCACACTTACTGCATCGTGCCTGCCTCTTGTAAATAATCCATGTAATAATTTACTATATCTAACAAATTTAGGGTCGTCTGCGTGGTCATCTATAACGATTAATATTGAGTGCAGTTTCTTTATCTTTTTAGACTTCATATAGTTAATAATTTTCTTCTGTCTTTCGATTACATTTTCTAAATCACTTGGATTATAATTATCAAAATAAATTTGTTCTTTTTCATCATCCACGTGCAATTCATCCCTGATATATTTTTTAACTTCTAGAAACGTTGGGTCATTATTGACACTGGGTGAAAATAAAAATATTCTTGCAAATGAATTTCTATAAACATTCAATATTAGATTTTGAATAAGGACAGTCTTACCGCCTGTCGAAGAAGCAACTATAATACATCTAAATGGTAATTTTGGCACGTGCTCATATTTGGATTGCTTGAATTCATATTCAGTTATGTTTATTGGTTTTATTATTGGAACATCTGTCATATAGTTGATATTAAACATATTTAGAAAATAAATTAATATTATTTATTGTATGAAAGCATTGCTATGATATGAATGGTGACTATCGTAGTAGAACAGGCTCTTTCATCAACTTCAATCAATAAGCATTGAAGCTAATTAGTTTTGTGTCTTGCTCGCGTGTGCAATGAAAACCCCCAAGTGCTGTGCCCACCAATATTCTATCATGCATGAAAATAATAAGATTAAATAACTATTTTATCTTATTATTTATATGAATAGGAGTTATACAGATTATATTAATATAATAAAGGAAATGGAGAATATAGAACGGGTTGTCATAACTGATAATAGATGTAAAAAAACATGTTGTTTTATTTTAGAATTAATTAAGTTTTTGATACGATATATTAAAAATATAAATATTAATATAAATGGGAAAAAAAGAAAAAGAGTAAAAGCAAAGAAAGACCAATACCAGATATTGAAGCACGGAAAGAAACAGCAGAAAGTGTTCAATCACTAGGCGAAAGTAAGGCTATAAAATGTGATAAATGTAATCACATAATGATTTTTAAAAATGAATTGACAGTAGAAAAGAAGGGTGGAGTTAAAGTTAGTTGTGTCCCATGTATGTTTTCTTATAAAAAACAGATAAAGATTTTAATATTCAGAAAAGAACAGATGGTGATATGGTTATTGAAACTAACGAACATTTGATTAATGTTAGTTTTAACAGGGACATAAGTTAGTATTTAAAGAGTAGATTTAACATAATTGCACTTTATAAATATATAATTAAATAAATAATTATCTAAATAAATATATAGTAATGTCTGAAAATGAGAATTATACTATTAATGATTTAATGAAGAAGATAACATTAATTGGTAAAAATATCAAAACCTTAAATGATATGATTAAATCCATTGATGACAAAAGAAACCAGTTGAACGCGAACAACAAAGCAACGAAGAGAAGGAGAAAATCGAAAAGATATTTCAAGCAAAATCTATAGGAAGACCATCGGGCGACTACCCTACAAAGCAAAAGAAATACTGTGATATGTTGAATACAGGAAAAATCAAACAACCTAAAAGCACCACTTTAGAATTTTACAAAATTTCGAAAAATGATGATGGAGTATATGTATTATTTGAATAATTAATATCTAAGTAATTCTAATAATATGAATTTATTAGAATTATTTAGCGGAACAAAAAGCGTCGGAACCATAGCAAAGTCGCTTGGATTTAATGTAATATCATTAGACTTGAAAAATGCTGATATCAACACTGATATTTTGGAGTGGGATTACAAACAGTTTGACAGAAACCATTTTGATTTTATTTGGAGTAGTCCTCCATGCACTGAATATAGTGTAGCAAAAACTAGGGGAATTAGGAATATCGAATATGCAAATAGTATTGTCTTAAAAACTATTGATATCCGCCGACATTGCTCGGCGTGTCGGATACCTAAGAGAGGATAGAGGATAACCCCCCCCCCTAACCCCCCCCCCGCCCGACGTCTATTACGTAGGTTTTTTTTTGGGGGGGGGGGGTCCCCACGTACCGCGCGGCAATTTGATGACGTTCCACTAAACGTAGTCTTCGGGGAGCCGGTGTCGCAAAACAGGGGTCCCAGGCTCGATTCCCCCTGCCGGCTTTTTTGCTGGCTTGGGCTTCCTGCATCCTTTTGCCGAAAATCTGGCAAAACTCTGTGTTTTTGGACATCCTCTTTGCGAAAACGCTAGAAAAACCGTGTATTTTGCGGGAAATACTGGGGAGCAAAGGGGAAGTGCAAGGATACATACATACATGCATACAGACATACATACACATACAGACAGACAGACCTACATACATACATACATTACATGCATACATACATACATACTTACATTACATTACATTACATTACATTACATTACATTACATTACATTACATTACATTGCATTGCATACTTACATTACATTACATTACATTACATTACATTACATTACATTACATTACATTACATTACATTACATTACATTACATTACATTACATTACATTACATTACATTACTTTACATTACACTACATGACATACATACATACATACATACATACATGCATACATACATACAATACATACATACATGCATACATGCATTACATACATACATACATACATTACATGAATACATGCATACATACATATATACATACATACATACATGCATACATATATACATGCATTGCATACATTACATACATACATACATACATACATACATACATACATACATACATACATACATACATACATTACATACATACATTACATACATACATACATACATACATACATACATACATACATACATACATACATACATACATACATACATACATACATACATACATACATACATACATTACATACATACATACATACATACATACATACATACATACATACATACATACATACATACATACATACATACATACATACATACATACATACATACATACATACATACATACATACATACATACATACATACATACATACATACATACATACATACATACATACATACATACATACATACATACATACATACATACATACATACATACATACATACATACATACATACATACATACATACATACATACATACATACATACATACATACATACATACATACATACATACATACATACATACATACATACATACATACATACATACATACATACATACATACATACATACATACATACATACATACATACATACATACATACATACATACATACATACATACATACATACATACATACATACATACATACATTACATACATACATACATACATACATACATACCTACCTACCTACCTACCTTACATACATACATAAATACATACATACATACATGCATACATACTTACATACATACATACATTACATACATACATATATACATGCCTACATACATACATACATACATACGAGAGAGGGAGACTGGGGAGAGAGTGGCTTCGGGGGATGGGGAGGATGGGGAGCGGAGGGAGGGAGAAAGGACGACAGAACACACCAGGGAGACAAGGGAGAGAGGAAGAAGGAGAAAAGGGAGAGGACAATGTCGGCGGACTGAGCCGGAGGCTCTAAAGTTATCAAATATTTTAATCCTAAATATTGTGTAATCGAAAATCCACAAACTGGATTATCAAAACATCAGGAGTTTATGGATGAGTTTGAATTTAAAGATGTTGATTATTGTAAATATGGAATGCCTTACAGAAAACGCACTAGGCTCTGGAATAACATTACAACTTGGAAACCTAGAGAATTATGTAAAAAGGATTGTGGCAACATCAGGAATAATAAACATATTGAAACTGCACAACGGCTTCCATCGGGCACTAAGGAAAATTGGGGAGACAATCCAACAATACATAAACAGGAAGATTTATATAAAATACCTAGCGAATTAATTTGTGAAATCTTGGTGAGTTTGACGGATTAAGGATTAACATAGCTTGCTTTTTGGATTAACATGGCTTGTTTTTTGGATTAACATGGCTTTGTGAAATGTGGTGCTATAATTCTCAACCATACTATGATTATAACATTTATACCCTTATATGTTATAATTATAATGTAAGTATAGCGTTTTATATATTGAAGATAAGATCCTACAAGGCGGGCCATGCGCAACTCCGGAATATCCAAATTTTGAAAAATGATTAATTATTTGTCTTCTCATTGAATTATTGAAAATGTTGTTTCTTATTGAATAGCTCTTCTTAAAATGCTATATATATTCATCTCTGTTGAAAAAATATATTTTCTAAAATATTTTGGAAAATGTGTGTTTTTGAAAATAAAAATGTTTAGGTGTATTGAATATTGAAAAAAAAATAATTTATTTTTCGTTTTCGTATGCTGTAATAAAAAAATATTTATCAAAATGTGTTTAGACTGTTTCAAAAAATGTTTTAAAATGGCTGTTTTGAGGCGCTTATTCAAAAAATGCAAAAAAACCTAGGGTGGACCCTAGACTTTTGAGTCCGAAAAAAGTTGCGCATGGCCTATCCTAACTAAGAGTCCCAGAAGTTTCTATTGACGAATTGATACATGTATCGTTACATCAAAGTCACCCCACGATGAAGAACCCCAAGCTTACGATCAAGCGTCACAAAATGATGCGCCAAGCACCCGATATGACCCGATTCTTCAAGAACAGCCAGCCTCTTGCCGCTTGCTGTCCGGGGGAACTCCCTGTTGGGACGCCAAAACCCAGCCGATCATTCCGCTCAGTCGTGCGCAAGACAATGTCGAGACTTCAACCCGGAAGTGGGCAACGGAAGTGCCTCGAAGCCTTTGACAAACAAAACAGCTGGATGAATGATTCTGGAGCTTGACAAAAAGGTGGGGGTGCCTGCAAGAGGAATGTGCTGCTTTATACCCTCTATGGATTTACCTTGGCGTCTCTCAAAACAACGTCCCAGAACCAGTTGTCAGACCTTTTCTGCATTTATCCCAACATCCGAATGGGATTCGCAGACACCTTCCTGAGCAAACTGCGGGGCTCCCGGCACTCTGTAGCCCTGCAAAGCTCGGTCCTCACCCGGCTGATTTGGACTGCAAAAAGGGTCAGCGTCTTGCTGATAGAAAGGGAATTCCGTTGAACATATCACCACAATGAAACTTCTGTGTGGGTTTGTGTCAACAAGTTACGTCTGTTGTCGATCCAAATTTCAGCCACCTCAAGGGGAAGGAGGGGAAGGGGTCTCCTTTAAAGGAAGATGGAAGCATACAAGACCCCCTTGCTTGGTGCCTTTGGGTGTCCCTAAAAGGGTACCGAGCCTCGCCTGGGGAATTCTACTGCCGGACTCATCTCTTTTGGAGGGTATCCCCCTAAAGCCTACGGAAAACCATAGTTTTTGGGGGTCCCCCTAAAATGGTGGTGTTCTTCTAAGTTCCCTTTAAACAACCACAAAAACGAGGCCCGTCAAAAAAAAAGCGGCGAGCCCAGGCGCTTCACATCCGAGCCTCCACCGCGGCTGCCAACTCTGTGGTAATGTCTAGGGATTGCTGGTACGCCGCACGAAGCCTGGCCGATTTTAACGCAGGAAGTTCTGGGGGCGTTTCCAGCGACATGGGCCCGCCGTTGGTTGAAACCCAAAGAAAACCAGACGTGTTCTGGGACTTTTATCTCTTTTTCTCAGCTCAAATAGTTCACCTGGAAACCATCACCGAAAAAAGAAGCAATAAACCAAATGGGCCAAAAAGGAGGGACCCCTGAACTACCGAACTAATCAAAAACAGGTTCACGCCTCCTGCCAGTGCCACCTTGGTCTCAAGCATTTGTCATTGTTTCTGTCGGGAATGCCCTTTTTGTTGGCTGTTCGAAGGGGAAAGATTAATCAACCATTTGGGGGGCCCAAGTGTTTGATGCAGCAAAGGACGTGGAAAATCTAGATCGACCCCTGGTCTTTGTGGGACAATTGGTGAGTACCCTCCCAAATGGGCCGATATTTTGCCCGACACTCATATCAGATCTGCACTGAAAAACCGGCAACCGGTCCACGCATCATCAGCACCCGAAGTGCTTTTGCTTGCTCCATTTGTGTGTGGGCAGCATAGGTGCTTGAATTTGCACAGGTTGAAGGGAAACTTTGAAAAGGGGCAGGATTTGATTGCACCCCCAGGCAGCACCCCCCACCATCCCCCCTAGCCAGCAAATATGCGCCCACCGTCAGCAGCGTCTGACAGCACCTGCACCACCAGCCCAAAACAGCACCTGAATGCCCCCAATCACCGGCTGTTAATCTTGCAAAAAATGTGTCCGCACCAACAGCACCTGCACCAGCACCTCCAACAGCACCCCCAACCGCATGCTCCCCAACCATAGCACCCTGCCGCCAATCTCACCGGTCACCCTTCCCCTCCTTTTTTTGGGGGAGTTAGAACCCCCCACGGCCCTACAACCCCTCCACAGCCCAAAACCTCTCAAAATAACCTCTCCAGCTCTCCGGAGAAAACCTCTCCACCGCTCCAAAACCCCCTGACGCTCGTTGCTGCGCGGCCGCTCGCGGCCGCGCTCGAAGCGCCTCTCCGCCAGGCCGGCCCAGTGCTGCAGCTCCGCCTCGCGGCGCTTCAGCTCCGCGCCCAGCTGCGCCTTCCGAACACAGGAGAAACACAGAAACACACAGAGACACAGAGACACAAAGGCACAAAAGCACAAGCATACACACAGTTCAAGAGCATTGAAACCACCCCCAAAAGAGAGAGAGAGAGAGAGGTTTTTTTGTTTTCAAAAGGCAGGGCTAGGACTTCTCTCAAATAACATCCTCAAAAGGACTATCTTGGATCTTGGCTGACGGCCGCTACCCACTTTTTGAGGTTCCATATCTTGAAATCCATTTGCGACCTTGGGAAGGCGTGTCTTTGAGGCGTGCAAGCCCAGGGCGTCCGACCTTCTCCAGCGCCCAGGGGTCCGCCGGCGCGCCGTCCTCTTCAGCGAGGCGTCCATTTCAAACGGCCGGAAGACCAAAGTTGCGATGCCGAAGTCGGATGGTTGGTGTGTTTCTGCCCGAAAGTTTGGGCGACTGGTTGAGATGATGTCTTTCTCCCATGGTGTTTCAACCCAAACAAGCTCCCCAAAGTTTGGGGGGTCCCAAAGTCTCAAAAAAAGCGCAAACAAGGGACCTCCCAATGCTCATCCCCCCGCCCCGAACCGCAGCCAAAAGGCCAAAAAGGAAAGGGTCCAGTTGCAAATGTGAGCGGTCAACTGGGTCTGGGTTTGCCTGAACCCCAGATAAATGGAGAAGAATGAAGCCCACAAATCCCCCGTGAATTCCGAAACCCGGCAGAAAGCTTTCGGCTGATCCCTGCCTGCCGGACGGCCCATCGGTAGCCCTCCTGCAAATGAGACGATCTGGAGCGACTCTGGGTCCATGAGCGGGAAACTCTCAAAATGACCACCAAGGAGATTTCAAGGGTTTCCCAACCAGGTCAGAAAAGTATCCTAAACTCGATGGTACATCAAAAAGGCAGATATCCCCCATATCTACCTTCATCTACCCTAATTGTTCCTATTTATGGCTGGGACTGTCTTTATGGACATGATTTCGGTGAGCAAGTCCACAAATCATTGGTGTGGCTCCAACTCTCAACAATCATAGCCAGTGTTGCCCCAACGGTTATTTCCGTTGCGGTGCGGGGGAAAAGCTGCGTTTCCAGTCTCCAACTTTCAGCCTTTAGTTTGCTCTGCTTGAATCGAGCGGTGCCACCTTCCATCCGGGTGAATGGTTCCGCTCCTTGAGCTCCACTAAGGAGATCCAGCCGCTGGGATGCTCCAGCTTGCCGCGGACCTCCGAGTCGAGCAGAATTCGCAGTGATTCAACAATCCGGTCCAGGTGTCCTAAAATCTTGCCCTCCCCCACCCGGCCCCAGCCCCTCACCCAGCCCCAGCCCCGCACCAATCCCCCCCCCCCCCCCCAAATGATTGTTTTGCCTTCCTTGGAAAAACCCCTAAACTCTTCTCCCACCCTTCAAACCTCCCCCCTCCGGGTCCAGATCGGCAAAAAGCTCAGGTCGGCGCCCTGTTGGCCTGAGGCATTGGCTGCACCTGTTCGAGCACAAAACCGACGGACCCAGTCCGGATTTTGGGGGTGATTGGACTTTCTACTTTCTACTGGCGTTTTGGCAAAAAGTCTTTGGACTTCAACTTTGTTGGTTGAAACGGGCGGGATTCTTCAGACACGGCAAGATGATTTCTCTTTGCGGAGGGTCAACAGCAGCCAAGTTGAGGGGCTCACAAACCTTAGCCATGGTGCCCAAAGTCAATGGCACTTCCCCCGGTTTCCAGGGATGCTTTTGCGCGGAAAGTACCAACCAAAGGTTTCCCAAAGCAATGGCGGAGAAGAAATGGGGGGGTGTCAACCTGTAGAAATGTAACCCATTGTTCTGGCTTTCCTGTTGCTTTCCCTTGTAACTCGGGCTTCTCCATTTTAAAAGAGGTTTACCCAAAAGGTAAAGGATCGCATCTCCGTAGGGGCATCATCAATCCATGTGTTGCTTCTCCCATGTCTTCCCTGGATGTCAACTGATTCCAAGAGTCAACCCCTCAAACACCTACCTCCCGAGCGCGACTCTGGAACCCTTGGCCGCCTCGAGTACGTGCACAACCTCTCCAGCCGCCAGCTGTGCCACCTCGGCCAAGGGGTTGCCTTTCCCATCGCTACGTCCATTGATTCTACCCTTAAGTCAAAGTCACGTTTCTGTGATAAGTGGCCATGGGTCAAAATCCCGTACCCCCGGTGAACATCCCAATCTCCACTGAAATAGACTAAAATGGGTGGTGCACCTACCCCAAAATGGTACCATTGGTTTTGACCCACAGCCAAGTAGGAAACCACCCTCAGCTGACTTTGATAACAGACAATCTACTGAGCCCGGCATCGGGCTTGCGACCCCAACCCCACCCTTTCTGGGCATGGCAAATTGTCTCTCCCGAGAACAGGTGGTCCAAGAGCCCACGGTGCTTCTGGTTGAAATTTGGTGCGTATCCCCTAGCGGACCACACGCTGAATATTCTGACCGAACATACGTGCCATAGTCCACTACTCCAACTGTGCGGCTCCTGGTTTTACGGGTCGCCTGCAGATCTTGCCCGCAGACTTGAGGCGAACCGAATCTGCTTTTGGCATTGGACACCTTTGGGTCCTATGCTGATTTTCAGGGGAGTAACTGCTACCCATGTTTCTTCGGGCTGCTTGTTTATTCTTTCCTGGAACCACCACAGACCCAGGCAAGATGGTTGGATGTGGCAGAGAACGGTAGTTGAAGACAAAGTGGAATCCACCTGAACTGTCCTGCCCTCTGAATAGGACCCCGTGTCAGAGATGTCAAACATCCCATTTGTTTCATAAGAAACCCACGAATCCCAAGAAAAAGAAGGTGTCTTTTGATGATAGCACATGTTGTCTTCGCAACCAGAAGCACCGAGCTGAGGCCGGGCTTGCAAGTCGCTGCCAGTTGCGGCAGCATGGTTTTCCAGTAGAGCCAGACCCTATATGGCTGTGGGTCAAAAATCGGTACGCAAAATGGAACCTTGGTAAATGGACACATGGACTAACACCTGCGGTCCCAGGTCCCCTGTTTTTTTTGCCCACACCTATATATATATATATGTATATGTATACATACATATATAGATAGATGCTATATTTTGTGTTGGTGCCTCCTCCCGCGCTGTTGAAGCATCGGTTTAGGCTGGGTTTGGCAAGCTGAAGGTGTAGACTTGGCTTCAGGTTGAGGCGGCAACACATTTGGGCCAATTTCAGGTGGGTGTCCTGAAACGAGCGCACAACCCTTTGGATGGTGCCTGAATGGACACCCACAAGGACACCAATCAGTTCTTGGGGCATGCATGATTTTACTTGACCAAATCCTTCTGCGAAAAAGTCCATCTCCCCAAAGGCTTTTTCAATGCTTCACCCGCACCAGAGATATTTAGGAGGCTGCAACCATAGGATCCAAAGGCAACCGCCCCTTGGCTTCCTAAGGCCTTACCGCTGCTGAGAGTCTGACCACGGCGGAGTCCAGGGACCTCGCGCTTCGAGCGGAGCTCAGCGCGCGGTCAAAAAGGCGGGGTCTCAACAATCCAGGCAACCAACAGGAAACTAGACCACGGTTGGCCCGAAAGCAGAACATCGCAAGCGAGGTCCCAACGCTGCAGGATGCGTTCTTTTTCCCTACACGAAGCATTCGTGAAGCAAGCGCGAGACAGCGCCAGGCAAGGTGCTCTGTGCAAGTTGCTCTGTGCAAGTTGCTCTGCGCAAGTTGCTCTGCTCAAGTTGCTCTGCGCAAGTTGCTCTAGGCAAGATGCTCTGCGCAAACTGGTCGGTGCAAGTTGGTCTGCGCAAGTTGCTCTGTGCAACTTGCTCTGCGCAAGTTGCTCTGCGCAAGTTGCTTTAAAATGCAAGTTGCATCTTGCGACGCCCGCCCGCGGACCAGGGAGGAATCGAACCCGCGACCCGCCGGTTCCGGGAGCAGAAATTGCAAAAAACCTCGAGTTTTTGCACCTCGACCACGCCGATCCCCGCAGAGGGTCGCGCGAGCACCGCAGAAATCGCAAAAAACCTCGAGTTTTTGCACCTCGACCACGCCGATCCCCGCAGAGGGTCGCGCGAGCACCGCAGAAATCGCAAAAAACCATGGGTTTTTGCACCTCGACCACGCCGATCCCCGCAGAGGGTCGCGCGAGCAGGTTAAACATCGCAAAAAACCTGGGTTTTTGCACCTCGACCACGCCGATCCCCGCAGAGGGTCGCGCGAGCAGGTTAGAAATCGCAAAAAACCATGGGTTTTTGCACCTCGACCACGCCGATCCCCGCAGAGGGTCGATTTTCGTGTAGTGTCGTCGGCACTACCCCGCCGCCCTAAGAAGAGATTTTAACTCCTCGCAAGTCAATTGCACTTGACTCCTTGCACTTGCAACTTGCACTTGACTCCTTGCTTGTTTCAAGGAGTCATTGCAAGGAGTCATTGCAAGGAGTCATTGCAAGGAGTCATTGCAAGGAGTCATGAGAGCCATTGCAAGTTGCAAGGAGCCAAGTGCATGGAGTCAAGTGCAAGTCGCAAGTGCACGGAGTTAAGTGCAAGTTGCAAGTGCAAGGAGCCAAGTGCAAGGAGCCAAGTGCAAGGAGCCAAGTGCAAGGAGCCAAGTGCATGGAGTCAAGTGCAAGTTGCAAGTGCATGGAGTCAAGTTGCAAGTGCAAGGAGTCAAGTGCAAGTTGCAAGTGCAAGGAGTCAAGTGCAAGTTGCAATCCTTGCCATGACTCCTTGCAATGACTCCTTGCAATGACTCCTTGCAATGACTCCTTGCAATGACTCCTTGCAATGACTCCTTGCAATGACTCCTTGCAATGACTCCTTGCAATGACTCCTTGCAATGACTCCTTGCAATGACTCCTTGCAATGACTTGCAATGACTCCTTGCAATGACTCCTTGCAATGACTCCTTGCAATGACTCCTTGCAATGACTCCTTGCAATGACTCCTTGCAATGACTCCTTGCAATGACTCCTTGCAATGACTCCTTGCAATGACTTTCATGATGATGATTCCTTGCAATGACTCCTTGCGATGACTCCTTGCAATGACTCCTTGCAATGACTCCTTGCAATGACTCCTTGCAATGACTGCTTACAATGACTTTCATGATGCTGATTCCTTGCAATGACACCTTGTAATGACTCTCATGAGAACAACTCAAGTGAACCCAGCGGAAGAACCCTTCGCCATGCTTTCGGGAAAAACAACGTCCAAGTCATAATCAAAACCTTGTATTCCAGGAGTCTACCCCAAAACCTATGGTAAAGAGTGGAGGCCAAATATTCCCCTATCTAAGTCTCCAATCACATTTGGGTCTGCCTTTTTGGTGGTGTGCGCTTGCGAAAAACAGCAGGAATCCCCATTTAGGGGTTCACATCCCTTTTTGGGACAAGCCCGTATTAGGTTGGTAGGCCTGGTCATCAACCTCTTAGGGTTTTTTAGACAATCAATGCAAAAGGTTCCAATTCAGGGACCACCCATGGCGCACATGTGAGCTGTTGGGCTGTCCGCAGATCCTCTGCTAACAGTTTAACTTTTAGTGGGTTAAATCGGAACACCCACTACACCAACTAAAAACCGAAAAAGCTAAGAAACCGGACGGCTGGGAACCGCCAAGCTATTATGCCATTATCTTGTTTGGGTCCTGCCCCCACATCTTAGCCCCCGGGCAGCTCGGCTCGCACCGCCGCATTGTTGTGGACGATGAGATAATGCCCCGGTAAGTCCTCCTGGCTCCAGCGCCTTTTCCGCTTACGAGCTGAACTGCAGTCCGATCGTGGCGGTTTTCGGAAACATCGTGCTGAACAGGTGTTTCGGCGACAAGGCCTTAGCTGTACATTTCTGGGGTGTGAGAGACCTCCGTTGGAAGCGCCCAACTGCAAAGGCCTGGATGTGACAACAGGTTCTTGGACACACTGAAACCAAGTCTCTCGCTAACAACTCAAATCACCAATGTCTGGAATTTGGGCGGCAAATTTGTGCAACGGCTCCTCAACTGCACCTCCAGGTGAATCCATCATTTGCACGCCATGCAAGTGATGGTTGCTCTGTGCTCCAGTCGATTGTGTGTGTGTGTGTGTGTCCCTTGTCTTCAGCTAGTGGATTCCATGGATTTTGGGCAGATCCAAAAGGGATTCGGGGTGCGTGTCCTCTGTCTGAGTGCCAAGCGCTCAAAAAACAAGCGTCAGACTGCAGAAGCACAGGCCGCGCGTCGTTCACAGACTGACCTGACACATAGATCCCCGTGTTTATGGCTTTTTGTAACGGAGCACAGGAACGGAGAGAAGCGAGGCTGGGTCTCTTTCATGAACTTCTGTTCCTTTCTTATCTCCAGTCCACCCCGGAAGGCAGAGGCTGGAGACAAAGAGAAAGTAAAGACAAGAAACAGAGAGATGGATTCGATGGATGGAGAGGCGGGAATGAAAGACATCCTGAAATTCACGAGATTCATGTAGGTTCTCCCGCCTCCATCCCACCTTTTCCTTCATCCCTTCCAAGCCTAAGAACTGTGAAAAGGCTTGGGAAGGAAAAGTTAATGATGAGAGCGGCTCCAGAGAAATCCTATAATAGCCGCTCTTGGCCATCTCTACATCCCACCTTTTCATTCCAGAATTTACCCTAGGAATGAATGGGATGTGGGGATGGCTTCCCGTCTTTTCTAAGACTCGCCTTTGGAAGGGACAAAGAGGCGAGAGAGACAAAAGACAGGAAACAGAGAGGTAAGTGAATCAACGGCGAAGCCAGGTAATGAATCTCCTCTTCGCACTCTCTCTACTCTCTATTTCTCATGCATTCGCCAGCCTTAAGAATCCATAGGTAGCCGCAGGAGGCATGGGAAAGAGAGAAGCCCAGCGACAATTAGAGATAAGATGCATGTGGCCGGATAACTATGATAGAGGGAAGAGGTAAGTGAAGTCATGAATCTCCTCGCCCACTCTTTCCCTTTCATTATCATCTCCTCACCATCCGTCTCTCAGACACACAGTGGACGGTGACCGAGATGAAAGGGAAAGGGTCTCGTCTCTCACTCCCAACCTAAGGGAAACCAAAGCAACAACACAATTGTTTCGTTCTCTTTGTTTTTTGCTTTTTTCTTGGGGGGGTCCCTAAACAAGAAAGAGACACGCCCAAATCTGCACGAGGAGGGATAGTGTGCCTGTCCAGGAGTACCAGGAAAGAAGAAGCCATTCAGACAACCTTACCTTTGGCAGGTCTCATTTGAGCTCGCATTGAACCCAATTTACAAGGCCGGCGCTAGCATGGGTCAAATGGCCAATAGGACATGGTTTTGTGCGCTACTCGCTTAAGCGACAAACCCGCATGTGTTGGGTGCATTCTCCATTATCTTCACCCATCCTTCTGCTAGATGCTCTTTGGGTGACCTTAGATGGGCTTTACAATGAATGCACACATGATTGTCCGGTGGGAATCGGAACTCATTGGAACCAGTTTAATGGGCCCCTTATCTCTGTACTTTTCAGCTCTCGCGTATTTCCGGAACGCCGCCAACTTTGGGCAGAGTCTGCCATGGCCACACCTCGATTTCCACATCCCTCCAAAAGGGGTTGGGCCAACCCCTCGTTTAAACATGTTTCGACCGCTATTACTAAACTGAGCATGCTTGTGGTGTCCTGTTAAAGGCAACCGGGCCAGGTTTTTTTTGAGCTTTGCCCAACCGTTGGGGAAAAAACAAAACGCCTCCTTGGCAGACCCCGCTGAAGAAGCCCCCCTCCACGTCCTAAGATGTCCACTACACCGTCCTTCCTCGGGCCACGGGATATGGAGATACCTCCTTTTTTTTGGCCATCCACTGGTTATGTATGGGATCCTGTTCAGTGGCTTCTTTTGCAACCAAAAGAAACCCGAACAGTCGTTCGAGTCCGATTCCCTTTGCCGACATTTTCCATGGGTGAGCTCATCTTACCCCATCTCTTTCTAACTTGCCCTACCAGCTTCCCGGCTCTAACCTGAAAAGCTACATCTGCGCCAGTCAAAAAAGAAAAACACCCTTTTGTTCACCTGATTTGAGGTTCCCCCTTCAAGCCGCGGGGTTTTGGGGGTGTCTCTACTCGCAGTCTAAGGCACCTCCGCCTCCGAGTGCTCATCCGAAGTCGCCTTGAGGGGGCTTCACCTGCAACTGATGGCATTTCAGGGAAGAAGGGATCCATAATTCTGACAACCTCCTCATACGGCCCAAGATGCCTGCTTTGAGAGAGAAAGACATCGGCTGGATTTGGTCTCCAAACACGGCTCTTTCATGCCGAGACATACCGTCGAGAATCGGAAACATCCCAGCGGCTGCTTGCCGCCCCCTTGGGGGCACTTGTGTCGAACTGCATCACTTTTCAGAGCTCAGAGGTACATCATCATGCCATATTGTGGATGGGGAAAGAGGGAAAACAAAAACATTAATGTGTCATACCCAGAGGGAATCTTGGCCCCAATTGGATCGTGTCTGGTGGCATTTGGGGACGCCTTCCAGGATCCAGGATCCCAACCTTGCGGTGGAAATGTCTGAAAAAAACTCGAGAGAACGAGGGAAGCCTGGCCTAGGCCATCATCTTGCTCGCGGCCAGGCCGAAGCTGATCAGGACCGCTACAGCGACCTTGGACTGTTCAGGTTGTGTGGAGGTCTCGGGATTTTTTGACCACTGATATGAGGGGGTTGTTTTTCTTGAAGTGTTTTCATACGCCACTGATATGACTTAGGAGTATTTATATACTCCCGGAATCTCCTTAAGTGGTATATCACCACACCCCAAACAAGTTTCCTGAACATGCCCTGGAGAAGACCATGTTTGGTACCTGGTCCCGACAAATGCATGGAGCAAGGGAAGCGATCAGGATCACAATGGCGTATGTTTCGTTTCAAGGGAAACCTAAGGACGACTGACCGTACGTTGCAGGGAGGAAACCAAAGGCCAACCGCGAAAGGTTCTTAGAAGCTAGACAAGTTTCTTATATTAGTGTTCCGACCTTTCGTCTTCGGGCTCTGCCTCTGTTGGGGGTTGCTCAAACCCATTTTGCCAACCCTTTGACTCCACTCATCAGGAGCTGTTCCCTTTTCTAGCAACATGTGGGCGATTGGCGATTTGAATTCTTCGAGCACCAGCTCAATGGATGGGCCTTACAAACATCAACCCATTTTTGTTTCTGCCGTCCACCCAAGGGTTCATTCTAGATCAAACAACTCATACCCCACTGCCTCTCGCAGGCTTCTCTCTCCCGTCCTCTGCTCTCAGCTTGCGGCGATCCCTGAGATGTAGGACTTCCGCCCGAAGCGCTCCTGCAGGAAGAGGACCAGCGAGGTGCCGCAATATGAGGCTCCCAGGTTGATCGCCTCAGCTTCTCTCTGGGTGCTTTGGAGGGGCTCCTTTCCCTTGACCCTCTACAAGAAGCAGCGGTGCGACACCACCAAGTACAGGTTACCTGATCTGCGTCCATGAAAGTGCCATCCTCAAAATTACCCCTCTGCATGGGGATGTCTTTTAGGGGACCCAAAAATTGGTGGCTTTCCTTTTGGTACTCCAAAAATAACACCAAGAAAGGAGCGTCCTCAAAACAACGCACGCACAAACGTTGCTTGAAGGGTTTCCCCCCGTCCCAGTCATCAAATGAGCACCCCTCGAAAAGCAAGTTTACAGCAAAGAGTACATTCGAGCACCCGTACATGTCTGTGGACCCAAGTACAGCTTGCCCTTAAATGGTGCTTTGGGTGTGTGATTGGGAAGTTGGAAGGTGGCTGTCCAACTATCCCTAGAAGATAAGCAGGGGCTCAAATCCCCAAACCAATCCATTCCAAACCCCAAATAAGGGTTACCCACCAGAATGACTCCCCCCCAAGAAAAACCTTGTGCGTTGCCCTCCTGAAGAAAAAGAGACTTCCCCAACAAAAGCAAAAGCAGATGTCCAAAAACGGCGTCCGAAGAATCCCAAAAACCGCACCAACAACCTCTCAGAGCCCTCCGAGCAAATCAATACAGGGCAAGTCAATGTCAAGCCGCGGAAATTGCCTTCATCATGATGGGTCCTGTTTGGCAGCCCTGGAAAAGTGTTCCGATCCTGAGTGGGTGGCCAGCGGAAACCATCATGAATACATGGGCGAGTGACGCCATAAAAGAGCGCCAAGGACATGATGATCCGTCCAGTGAGCAGGTACTGAAAGGTCGTGGAGGCTGAGGTGAAGATGACGCCTCAAGGCTTAGGTGAGCAAAACTGGGTAAGGAAACCCATTAATGTGATTCGGGGTCACAAAGGAAGGGTGGCCAAAAGGCGGTTGCTGTTTAAATCTACCTTCAAAACTTTGGCAGCTCGCAGGCGTGGCATGGATACAGTTGGGTATGTGGACGCCGGAGTCAATTCCAGCAATTGTTGGCTTAGCCATCGCCGTACCCACAGAAGCGGAATTGTGCCATCTGTGTTACATTGGTGTAAGCGGAAATTCTGAAAATGGACGGGTTCCTTGTGATACCAAAGTGGCATCCCCAGAACCACTTTATCACTTTGCTTTGGCCAATTGCCTGTTTGAACATCTTCGAATAATCAGTGCAGCACAGTCTGGGCTTGGTCAATAATTCAACTGGCTCAGCAGATGACATGTGGGCATTAGCGCTTTGACGTGGATTCCATTCGTATCACAGAGCATTGGCAAAAACCAAGCTTCCAACCACGTATGAATAATATGAGTACAATTATAGATTGGTAGTTCATGTTCGCGTAAAGTTCTTGAGTTTGTTGTTATTTTAAGTGGTGGAGAATCACAGATGGGCCGTGTTGGCTCATTTAGGCGTTTGTCTAATTTGTTTGAGTGTTGTATAGTAGTGATACCAAACTTCTAATTTACGTATAGCATTGTAAAAATAAAACGCAGAACCTGTATGCTTAAAAACGTGGATAAGAGTTTAGTGCGAACAAAAAACTCAAACACCTATGTCAACCCTATCAAACATATGTTGAACCGTGACAACAGCAACAGTAAGATGTCATTAAACAGTGAACATGCTGAAATTCCTTGGTTTAATATTTTGTATGAGTCTAAAAACATATTGACAACTGCACTGAGAAAACTATATACACTCATTATTAGTAGCATGTCAAAACACAACGTAAAAGTATAATTTGTGCAAGCTCTGTCTTATGTTACTTCCTCTTTACAATAAAGATAATTGCAATTGCAGCACTTCCGGACTAAACGTCTCATACCAAGACTGCTTATATTTGAAGGACTCTTACTATCGATGCGTAATGTTGTGTTTGTGCTGTGATCTAAAATTCACAATAGGCCCCCAGAATAACATCTCAATGACCATTGGCCCTACGGACCAGTGCCTATTTAAACTATATTACTCTGTATGCATAGCCTCACATTTGTGGTTAACGCAAAATGAATCGTCAACTAGAACAGCAACCCGATGATTGTTTCTTCTAATATAATGGCTTATGCAGAGCCACAGATTTGTGGTCGAAAAAAGATCGGTCGTGGTTTCCCGGAACTCCAGCGGCCATTTCTTGGAGAACATATGGCTGTGGGGCAAAAACTGGGTAACCCCAAAATGGAACCTTGGTAAATGGAAACATGGACTAAAACCTGCGGTTTTTCTGGGGGTTTAATTTTGGCCCACACCCATATCAAAACATGATTTTATTGCAAGTGTTCTGGAATTTGCTGTACGAAATATTCAAGGACACATGCAACAATGCGTATACAACAAAACAAACATACAAGACAAATCGTAAACAACGGCATGAACCTACTTCCTGTGATTACTTTGTCATGTTAACCAAGCATTCCTTCACAGAAGTGGCTAATGGTCAGAACCACTCGCTGGCTACAAAGGCCACACGCACACTTTTTTATGCGGAACACTGTTTTGGTTCAAAGGCGAACCAAAAGAAAGCCCTTCCTCGAAGGACAAGCCAACAACAGCAGACCAGTTTTTGTTGCTCAGTTTCGGCTGGTTTTCCACTCAAAATTAACTGAAATTGAAGGGTACCCTGGCTTGGTTGAAACTTAGAGACTGCATGTCATTTCCAAATGGGTACGCGTCAAAAACCCAAAAAGGGCACCCTCAAAAAAAAAGCAGACAAACACACACGAGCACACAAATGGACCATAGACTCGATCGTAACTGCATCAAAGCCAGGGCGCAGGTAGAGGAGGTCGCGACGCCCACAGAGGGATCCACACCCATCAGCAAGAAGAAGGGGCTGAAGATGAGACCACCTGCAAGTTGGCCCCTTGGGTGAAACTAGACGCAATGCCCCCATTCATTCGTCAGCTGCATTTACCCTAAAGGACACACATCCCCTTCGCCTTTTGAGTGCCTGACTGGTCCGGGTTCAGACCTTGCCCTATGAGCCATGGCCATGCCTTGCTTCCCACCAAAGGCCTGGGGCCTTCTCAACTGGTTTCCCTGTGCTCCTGTACAACTGTCTCAAAGGGTGCAACTCATTTCCACCAGATACCAAACAAAGGAGTTTCCCAAATAGTATGTCTAAACTCAGGGGTTCGGTTCTTACGGTATGAGATCAGGGCGCTCGCCCTGGGCTGTGCGTTTCCTCTATGGTGGAGTGGCACCCCCTCTGCGGACTTTGGACGTGGTGAAGCGCTGTCGCTCTGGCGCGGCACGCGTTTTGAACATCGACATTGAACCCTCGGACTTTGGGTGGCTCGGATCGCTCTTGCTGTGGGGTGTGCAAATTACACACATCGAAGCACAGGACTTAGGACTTGGAAGACTCTCTTCTTGTAGAGGGAGCTCTCTACAGATCCTGGACGGAGAACTTTGATCTACGGAGGATCCTCTCATGATCCTGCACACGAATCTTGTCAAGCAATCGTATCAAGAGATGCTACCAGGAGATCTTACGCAGAACCTGCAAAGATGTCATTCGACAGATCTTAGAGGATGCCTACAGATGGTGAAGAGAGAACTTTGTAGAAGGTTCTCTCGGAGATCCTTGCCAGAGATCCTATCAAGATATCCTAAGCTTCTGCAAAGCGCTTGCAAAGATCTTGTCCAGGCCTTACAAAAACATCGGTTGACTTTCCCGCGGAAAACAACTTGACTCTTCAAAGCACCACATTGGTGCTACTGGTACCTTAATCGCGAACGGTGCATCCTTTACGCCGCATAAGGATTAGTGCCAAAATGGGAGGATTGCCCAGCTCCACTGGGCAGCTCCCCTCAGCAGCTGATGGGAGTAGAATTGATGCCACTCCCACAGCGAGGGAGGAATCCTCCCACCTCACCGGATGCCCTCCCGGCATCATGGGTGAGGAAGGAAAGTAGCGAAGATCAGCTTGATCAATTCGCTTTCGACTGAGGGGAAGACCCGGTTCTCAGTCGGAAATTGCGGGTCCGGATGAGTAAGTTCATCCGCCCATGTGTTAAAGTCGCGCTTCACATGCGACGGTCCTAACATGACCTGGTGGTCATGCAGTGTTAACACAATTTCCATGAGGATGGCCGCATTGGGCATCCTGCGAGTGGAATCGTTAAGCAGGGAGAAAACGTTTCCCTGGTTATCACTAGCAACCAGAATCCTAGTGTGAGAAACCGAGCCGGCTGCACAAAGCAGAACAGCCCTCACCAAAAGGAGGAGGCCGAAGAGCTCCAAGGCCGCTATCGCCCGCTGCGGGTCCCCAGTAGTGAAGGCCCACGGCTCGCCCTCCGGTGTGATTCTGTGTTGGAACCACTTCACTCGGGACTTGTCGGGGTTGGGCACGTCCGAGCACCAACCACCAACCCATGCATGGTCCGCCTGTTTGCCAGCTCCCGCATCAGATGCCCCCGTCCATGGAAGTGTGGGAGCAAATGGAGATGCCAGTGGGAACCTCTGGTTGAAGAGCTTCCCCAGAAGGATGGCCAGAGCACGAACCAGTTTCGGTGGCCTGCCCGAAGTGGTGCAGGCCTTCTTCCAGCTCCAGAAGGGCTGGAGGAAAGGTTTCGTCAATGGACACGCCGAAGTAGCCCATTGAATCCGGCCCAGGGCTTGTTCCACCTCCTTGCTGGTAAAGATGTCCCCCTGGGCCAACCGTTTGAGAGTGGCCAGGATTATGACGTGCTTGACTGGAGCCAGCAGCACACAGGGCGTGATGGGGTCCACCACGAATCCCAACCAGGTATTGACCGGGGAGAGCGCCGTCTTCTTCCAAGAAAGCGGGACTCCCAGCGCCAGAAGAGTGGCCAGGATGGCTGTGGCGTCCCAGTCCGCCCTGCTGCATCTGAGGACCCAGCAGTAGTCGTCCACAAAAACTAAGTGCCAGTCCACCTGAGGGAAGATGTAGTACAAGAGTCTGAGCACCAAGGATGCCTTTCTTCCCCAGTACAGTTGTGCCGAGGCCATGCCGTACGTGCCCACTCTATTGACCCACCACCGGTTCTGGATGCAGGCCACCTGGTATTTCCAGTCTTTCTGGAGCACTTTGATGCGCCTGTGGGCCTTGGTGACATCCGCCTTGAGGGTGATGAAGGTTTCCCCCTGTGTCGGCGGCTGCCACGTCAGGGGTTCCCCCCTGCCTGGGGGGGTTGGGGGGAATGGGGCCCTCCGATCAGGGCCCTCGGCACCTGGGGGTGGCCCCTTCCCTGAGGGTGTTGACCGCGGAGAGACGTCCAGGCCGCCTGAGGTCTCCATCGGCCCTCGGCACCTGGGGGCGGGCTGGTGCTGTGGGGGGCCCTCTCAGGGCCCTCGGCACCTGGGGACTGCCCCTGCACCGACTGGCGAACATCCCGAGGTTCCTCATCAGTGCCCGAGGATGGGGCTCGGAGTAGATGAGGATGGTCCGCCGCTGTCCTGAGCCAATGTGAGCCTGGATGTGTGCGTTTGCTCCCCCTTTTGAGCCATCATAGATCGTCCTGATCTTGTCCGACTCATCAATCCCTGCAAGGGGGCCCGGGCAAAGTTCCTCCGGTTTGCAGCGGCACCTCTCTGCCGCCTCGGAGCGAGTGAAGGGCCCGTCCACCATGTCCAAGGCTCGTTCCTCGTAAAAGGTTGATTCGATTTCCTTGGCAAAGAGTTCAGCCGTTGGGTAGTTACCATGAGCCACTGGCGGGGGGGGATCTTCCCCCAGCCAGGCTTCTCCCTTAAGCTCCTCCTTAGTGGGCCAAACTTTCGGGGAGGTCAAGGTAGGGTCCGAGACTCCCAACGGGACCCCCTCTTTCAGTGTTAGGGGGAATTCCCAATCAGGGTCACCTGAAAGGGATGCCAAGTGCGACACTAAGTCCAGGAGGAAGGGTTGTCCTGGGCATCGTTCATGGAGGTGCCTCGGTCCTAGGATAGCCCGCAGCTCTTCGAGATGCCAGAAAACATTCGGACCTTGTCAATCCAGGGACGGGTAAGGGACATGATCAGGGCGCCCAAAGTAGCCAATGGGGAAATTCTCCGAAAAGGGGGGTTGAGCCATTGGGGAAGGTTTTCCCCCCCCATCCCTCAGAAGGCGTGAGCGGAAGCCCAATTGGACAATCGCCGCCCGGTCAGTGAGGTGTGGGACCCTGAAGGCGGGCAGGCATTCGGGGCGGTCCAGGACCTGGTCCCCCTGTCCCTCCTTCCCCAGTTGTTCCGCATCTCCGGCCATCGGGGGCATGGGAGATGGGAAGTCTGGGTTCATTGTTCCACGAGGGCTTACGGTGTCTGCCTCAGGGTGGAACTGCCCGTGCAGGCGGGGCTTCGGGGCGTTCTTGCCTCCGGGCTTTGAGCCCTGGTGTGATGAGGAGGGACCGCCTCCTTGACTGGGCCCCCGTTTTCCCCGGGGGGAATGGCCTTCCGGGGGGTCCGACCCCCGCCCCTTAGGTGGTCCCTTGGGGTTTCCCGGAAGTTGTGAGGGGATCCGGATGTGCCCCGGCGCTGCGAGTGACACAGCGATGGCTTTGGCCAGGCCTGCCATCATATCCCAAGGGTATCTGCTAAGAGTCGAGGACTCGTTGGTGCCCACATGTGACTGATGCGTGCACCGCATTTGATCCCAGTCCTGGATCGGGAGATCCGTGGCCAGCGTAGTGGCCTTCTTGACCAGCTGGCCCAGGCGGCACTGGTCGAAGGAGATTGCTGTCAAGGAGTTCTCCTCCATCCAAAGCTGCCCCTCCTCTGTGATCCAGAAGGATGAGCATTCCTTGGCTTTGGGCAGCGAGCTGCTCACCACTGGGTCCTCCGGGTGTTCCAGGAAGGACCTGGGCCCTGGCAGAGAAACCGCCGCTCGTGAGGCCCTTGCCAGGCTGGTGATGTACATCTGTCTCAGAATGAGGATGCTGTCATCATCAAGTTGAGTCTGGGCGGCCTGGTCCAGGTGTGGAAGGCCCCAGAGTGTCTCTGGAGTGCGCCCTCGCACCGGGGTGGGAGCCCCCGGTTTTGGTATGTGGCGCAGGATGGACCATGTCCTGCAGTTGGGTCCTCCTCCAATGAAGACCACTCGGCCATGCTTTGCTGCCGTGCAAAGAGCTCCATACAGCTCGGGTTGGAGCATATCGTGGTCCCCCTTTGGGTCCAGACCGTAGGATGTCTACCGCCACCACCATGCTGGAAAGGTGTGGGTAGTTGGCATGAAGACAGCTGTCCAAGGAAGTAGGGTCCTCCTTGCCTGCATAGAGCAGGACAATGATGGGCCCACTGGATGGAACTTTGGGCGATGTGCCCTGTGTCCATCTCAACCGCTGTACCAGACGCTCAGGGATGTTCTCCATCCACGGGAAGATATCCAATCCCGGTGACGGCTCCGTTGGACTTGTCAGGGGGGTAGCTGAAAGGCGTTGGCCCCCTTCATTCAGCCCCACCGAGCTCTTGTGGAAAACCACCGGGTCCTGCTTGATGATGTTGGGCGCCGGAAGTGGGATCGGCTGCCTCCTGGGAGTGTCCCTTGGCGTTGCGGTGTGCTGCCAGTCATCCGGCACTCGGGCCTTCTGGGTGCGGCCCCCCGTGTCAGGGCCCTCGGCACCTGCGGGGAACCGTCCCGTCCCCGCCATATCAGGGCCCTCGGCACCTGTGGCTCGGGACTGAGGCGCCGCCGTTGTGCCGGTTGTGTGGCTGTTCTGATCACGGCGAGGGCGTTGTACACGCTGGTTCTGCCGCCCCCATCCTTGTTCCGCCGAGGATGGCCGCCACCTGGCCTGTCCCCCCCCTGTGTCAGGGCCCTCGGCACCTGCAGGAGGGGGCTTCTGTGCCTGCTTGGGGCGTTTGCGCCCCTTCTCGCCCCCCCGGGCCTTATCAGGGCCCTCGGCACCTGAGGCCTCCCGGGGGGTAGGGGTCAGCGCCCCTAGTCAACCCGGGCAGTCCTGCGGGAGGTGGTCCCCCAGGCAGATGCGGCCCATTGCCAGGATGAGGTTGCACTTGTGGGTGCGGCCGCAGTTGCCCGGGCAGCGCCCGCGCATCCAGTTGTTACAGAACTGGTTCCCTTTCGGGTCGGTGGCTGCCTGCTTGCTACCGCCCCGGGACGCCTGATTGTTCAGGTGGGGGGGCTTACCCTTCCCTTTGTTCCCAGGCTTGCCCTTGGGCTTCCCCTTGCCCTTGGACTTGTTCTTGCCCTTCTGAGGTGGTGCGTAGTCCATGGATGTCCTGGTTGGTGGGCGGCCCCTGGAAAAGGGCTTGATCTTCTCGTAGACCTCACGTGTCCAGAACAATGTGTCCTGCCTGACCGACAGCATGGCCGCCTTGAGGGTGTTGCCCTCATGCATCTTCTCGTGAATCTTTCGCCATGCGTTGCGTTCGGCAATTGCCAGGACGTGGTCCTCTGGCGGGGGAAAACGGCCCCCGATGTCCTCACCATAGAACCACTCGTACCAGCTCTCCAAGTCCTCCCGGGTGATGTCGAACTGGCCGAACTGCGGGAACGAGAGGACGCACATGAGGAGGGTGTTGCGGAACACCGCGTGCATCCTCTCGAGCTGGTGGCGAGTTTTGGGCTCGCCCCGCTCTTCCACCTCATCCTCCCGGTCCCAGCCATCAACCGTGCTCTTCTTAGTGGTCTTCCATGGCCGTTCTCCTGGCTCCGGGAGTGCGCTTACCAGGTATTTCATGGGGATGAAACCGATCTCGCCTCCTGCGCAGAGCTTGAACTGGCGCTTCACCAGCTGGTCGCTTCCTTGAAGGGCCAGCTTGGGTTTGGTGAGCTTGGTCTTCTCCTCCCAAACCCTCTCCAGCTGTCCCCGTTCGCACGAGACCGTGAGATTCGGGGCGGTGTCCCCGGGCGTGTGTGGCCCGGGTCCCGCTGTTGCATGCGCCCCAACTCCCATGGATCGTTGAGCCGCGTGAACCACCTGGAACATGCGGGCCGCGATCAGCCGGGAGGTCACATCCGTGTAGTGGTGGTTGTTGGGGGCGAAGCCCAACTCCCCCGGCGCCGTCTCCCTTGCACGGTCGGGCGAGTCCCACCGGGTCGCGAGGTCCTCCATCGAGACAAAGCCCTCATCCGACAGTGTCGCTTGGATGAACCACGGGATGCCCTTGAGGACCATGAGGTTCCTGGCGGTCTTGTGGAGCTTAGCCACTGCGTCCGTGTACACTCCAGGAACTTCCTGTGGTGGTGCCACCAACTCATCTGGTGTCGCCGCCATGGTGTGGGTGGGCGGGATTTCAAATCACACGACCAAAGATCAAAAGGTCCACTTGAGCCAAAATGGTGGCCCAAGTGGATACTTATTAAGAGTCAAGACAAGCGACCACCTACGGTTAACGCTTTAGCCCAGACTCTTCAAAGCACCACATTGGTGCTACTGGTACCTTAATCGCGAACGGTGCATCCTTTACGCCGCATAAGGATTAGTGCCAAAATGGGAGGATTGCCCAGCTCCACTGGGCAGCTCCCCTCAGCAGCTGATGGGAGTAGAATTGATGCCATCCCCAACGGACGGATCGCATCAGCTGCCAATACCAACGGACGAGCTGGTCGTTGGGGAGGTCCTCCCTCCACGTATGCCGTGTGGTCCCGTTGTCGCATTCCAGGGCCCTCGGCACCTGTGCGTCCAGCGGTCCGGCTGCGGTCCACCCGGTGCGGACCCCGTCAACCCGCCGCCTGGGATGCCCGGGGACATCTCAGGGTCGGTTCCCCGGGGCACTGGCCCCCTGAAATAGGGGTGAGAACATCTCAGGGCCCTCGGCACCTGTGTCTCCCCCCCTCCAGGCCCCTTCGGGGTTGCGTGTCAGGGCCTTCGGCACCTGCGCTCCCCGCTGGCCGCGGGGCTGGGGCTCTGGCGGGGTGCCGGGGAGGGCGTATCAGGGCCCTCGGCACCTGCGCCCTCTCTCCCTGCCTCCTTGCCTTGAGGCATGGGGGGAAGCGTATCAGGGCCCTCGGCACCTGCGCTATCCACCCCTCACTCAATTTCCGGGAGGACGACCGCCTCCTTGTCTGACTGAGTGTCCACGCTCTCGTCGGTGTCCGAGGAGAGGGAGATGGAGGCCTCGGAGTCCTGTGCTGCGTAGGGCTCCACGGCTCCATCTGTGTCCAGTAGGTGCATGCTGTAAGCTTTGGTGGGACCCTTTCGGGCCGTGGTGGCTACCACCGTCAGTGGACCCCGAGGCGGGGGCACCTCATCCGCCGCCGTCTTGGTGATGGCCGGCTTGTTGGCGGGGATCACATCCCAGCTGGCATTCGAGGGCGGCGTGTCCGGGACTTCCTTGAACAAGGCCTTCGGTGAGGCCGGGCACTCCACCTTGTCCTCCCAGTCCTCATGTCCGAGGTCGACTCGGACCGCCCTCCCTGCCTCGAGTTGCATGGACGGGAGCTTCTGGAGGACCTGGTCCCAGATGGAGCACACCACGTGTCGCTTCTCCCGGGTGTAGACATCCGCCGTGGACTCCTTGAACCAGTTTCCCAGGTACTGGCGCTGGTCCCTCGGTATGTGCGCCTGGAATGCCATATCCGGCATGAAGACCCGGAAGGAGTACCATGAGAGTTCAGCCACGTCCTTGGCTGGCGCGCCCTGCTTCCCCAAGGCGTCTTTGAGCCACCTCAGGGACCTGTCTGGGGTTCCTGGGCGGGGGATGAAGCCCGTCCTGTCCTTGTTGATCGTGGGGATCAGGTAGTCCATCTCGCGGAACTCCTCCGAGGCCCTGAATCTCTTCCACCACCGCTCCAAGGGGATCCACCATCTGGCCCCCGAGAAGGAGAACAATGGGGCGATGAGCGGGACCGGGTTCCGTTTGATGGCCACTGCCGACGTGGTCTTCGTTTGCCAGGCCAGCAGCTCCAGGGTGTTGCTCGTGGACTTGACCGTCTGCGGCGAGGTGTGCTGCACGTCGTTGAAGCGCGCACTGCAGGCCAGGTTGAACCTGGCCATCGCCATGATGTACCTGTCCACTGCTTTGGTCAGCTCCGGGACCCGGTTCTCCGGCGGGGCCCCTTCTGCCCCTTGTTCCAGGGCCCAAACAATTGCCCGGGTCGGAACCACCGCCTTGCGCTGTGGCTTGACCTGGGTGTCCACCAGCGTCTCCTGGATGGCTTTCCGCTTCTCCAGGAGTTGTTTGTGTTCGTCAACGTTGAGCATGCCGAGTTTAATGGAGAGCCACTTTAAAGTGCCCCACCACTTCTGGAGCTTCGCCGGGGTGACCTCCAACGTGACCGCCTGGTTCATGAGGTGCCGGACGTCGCCAGCCGTCCAGGGGAGGTTCTGGAAGCCGATCTTGCGCATGCCCTCATAGGCCAAGCAGTGTGCCCGGATGGTACGGAACCGGGCATCACCAAAGAGGTGGCCAAACTCCTCCAGCTCCCTGGCCCCCATCACCTGGTGCATGTAGGGGATCTGGTGCCGGAAGGGGATGAAGTATCCCAGGAGGCGTTCCAACCACCTGGCCCTCAAGTGTTGTTCCAACGCTCTCTGAGATGTCGGCAATTGGGTTTTGATCTTCCCTGGTTTCCAATGCCGCCACTTGTTGGCCACTGCCAGGACATCCGGGGCCTCAATCGATCCGGAAAGGATCCACTCTTCGCGGTCCCGGATGGCCTGTTCCATTTCCAGTGGAGAATAGGTGTGCGATTGCCTGGCGCCTGCCGCACGAAACAGAAGTTGTTGCAGGGTCTTAGTAGCGAGCTCCAAATCCGCCTCCTCCAGCGGTTGTGGTTGGGAGCCGAGCATCCTCGCGAGGATCAAGTTGTAGGTGTCCGAGGCCACCAGGACGTGGTTGCCGTCAGGTGCCAGCCCCACGATCCGTGTCCACGGCCGCGGGTCAAAGACCACCGCATCCGGGTTGGCGACCTTGTCCTTCTTGACCCATTCCAGGCAGCACGCCACGAGGATTTCCCCGTCCGACTGCACTGGTGCAAATCCCAGGTCATGCAAAATCAACTGGAGCGCGGTTGGCGCCCCTAGGAAGGTCGTCCCAAACGGGGAAGGGAGGCGGGGCCTCCACATCATCATGATCCACTCGACCCAACCAAACAACAGGGGCCCCCCAAAACCCCGGAAAGTCAACCCCGAAACGGAGGGAACGGGGGAAAAAGGGGGACCCAGGGAGCCGCCCCGAAAAGGGAAAACCAAACAAGAGAGGGGAACCAGGCGCACCCCGGATTAGCCCAAGCCGCGCCAATTTTCCTCGCCTGGTGCAGGTCTGGGCCTGCGCTGTTCCCTGGGGGGGGATATCAGCGCCTTCGGCAGCTGTCCCACCCCCAGGGTGCGCTGCGCATCCGTTCCGGATGGCCGCGGTTCTGGATGATGTGCCGGAAGATGGCGTTGTCCCGCATCATCACGCGGCCCTCTTCGCGATGTCATCTATGCGCTTGAGCGCAGCAGCCTCCGGATTCCGCAGAATCAGCTCCCAGATGGCATTGGAGACGTGGCCTGTCTGGGTGGCCTGGCTGAATCTGAATCTAGGCACCTTCTGGTCCACGATGGAGACGTCCCGCAACGGGGCCGAGGGCTCCACCCGGCGGTAGTACTCCAGCCGCTCCTTCACCCAGCGGTTGTAGAGGCCCTCCGGCGGCTCGTCCAACACCAGCTGCAAGATGGCCTTGCCGGCCCGGATCTGGAGGAGGCGGGTGCCCCCTCCCCCGGCACGCCAGTACCCCTTGCAATACTTGCACATGTAGCCCCCCCGGGTCTCCCCTTTCGTCTTCGGGATGAGTTCCCACGGGGTGACGGAGCTCAGGACCAGGCCACACTCCATGTGCGCCCAGAAGACATGCTTCATCTCCACCGGATAGTTCTTCTTCCGGTAGACCTTACCCACTACGCCGTGGACGTTGTCCGCCGTGATGGGGGGGTAAACGATCCCCTCATCGCCCTCGCCTCCCCTGGGGCGGATGTCAGGGCCATCGGCACCTGTCCGGCACCCAGGGGCGGAGGGGTCCAGGCCCATCAGCTTGATCATGTCGTTGGTGTAGCCGAGCTTGCGGTAGATGGAGGGGGCCACTGAGTCGGGGACTGCGCCGACCCACCACTGCTTCGTGTTGCAGCGCCAGTTGACCTTCACCTCCGCCAGGGCCCCCGGGCCTCCAATGCGGTCCATGAGGGCCTTGTACACCTCTGGGAACTGCTGGAGGCTCTCCACCGGGACCGAGATGCGCTCGTCGCATACCGCCCGCAGGATCATCTGCTCCTTGGAGTCCGCCACGTCCTGGACCGGGAGCTGCATCACCTCCACCGGGGTGTCCGTGAGGAAGGCCCGGGCCGCGAGGACCTTGCCCATGGCCCGGTAGACCAATCGCCACTCCGGTCCTGTCTGCGGAAACGGAAGGCCCTCCTCCTTCAGGAAGCACCGCGCGTCCTCCTTCAGGGTCTCCCAGCCCTCCAGGCGGGTCTGATTCTGGGCCTTGTTTCTCGGGCCCCGCTGCCTAGGGCCCTGCAGCAGAGGCAGAGACTCCCAGACTCCCCAGAGCTGGCGCAGGGTGTAGCTGTGCCCGAACATCCCCAGTAGGCCTGGGAGTGTCCAGGACGAGATCTGGCGAATCCAGTGGAAATCCTCATCCGGATCGTGGGGGGCAGCCCAAAAGATGGATCGCAGGTCCCCAGGGTAGGGTCGGTCCCCCGCCTTCGCCTGCTGGTTCAACTCATCCACGGAGTACCTGGCCCAGGGGAGTCCACCCACCTGGTGGTTCCTGGGATGCGTACCCTTCTCCAACGCCTCCGGATTCACCTTGGTGAGGTTTTCCGCCCAATCCGGGACGTGTACCGGGCCCGGTCGTCGGACCCAGCGGCCCGCAAAGATACGGACCTCTCCGACCCGTTTGCTCATCATCCAGCGCAGGACCGCGAGCTGCACCTCCGGGTCCTTGGTGTCCAGGCCCACCGGGGTGGCGGACGGCTTGTCAGGGCCCTCGGCACCTGAGCTCGTCACGCCAGAGCCCGAGGCTGAGGAGATGGTGGGCGGCCTGTCAGGGCCCTCGGCACCTGGGCGCGCCGCACCGCCTTTGGCATAGGGATCCCTGCCAGGTCCGGCAGATCTGACAGGAGGGCCGCCGGGAAGGGATTCCTACCAGCGATGTGAGGTCGTCCATACTGAAGTCCCTCCATGCCGTTGTCGGCTCGAAGACCCCAGTCTCAATGGCGACCCGGACCTCACTGGGCCACGCACTGAAGGGAGGCGCGATGGGCGCTAGCATCCTGGTTTCGAGGGAGCCCTTCGCCTGTCTGGCTTGGTGTTTCGCTTTCGCCTCCTCCGCAGTGGTCTGGGCCTGGAGGAGCTCCGGTGTGGGTCTCCCCCAGTCCGCACCCAGCTTGTCCAGCAGCTTCTCACGGAAGAGGTCCAAGTCCAGGTTCTTCAGGAGCAGGCCTCCATCACCTCCTCCGTCAATGGCCCCCCCTTGAAGTTCGTGGAGGACCGCCGCGGAGCGCTCCACCGCTTCCACCTGGTCCGCCTTCTTGGCCTCCTCCTGGGCGATGGTGGTGGCGTTGAGCCGGGTCTGAATCTTGAAGGCCTTCACCGCAGACGGGTGGAAGGCTCTGCATTCCTGGCCCTCTTCCTTGTCGCCTGGCAATGGGGGCCTCTCCCCCGGTGGGGCCGTCAGAAACTCCTCGTCCAGCTCCATGGGGCAGTTCCTGATCACCGCCCGGACCGAGGAGGGGACGAAGTCCGAGAAGCTGGCCTGGTCCGGGTTCTCGCAGGCCATCGGGTCGGTGGCCAGCTCGCTGACGTCCACCGAGGCACTGAGCTTGAGGTCGCGGGCCCGGTCCGTGTCAGGGCCTTCGGCACCTGCGGACCGGGCCGCCGTCCAGACCGCATTGCCCTGGTCATCCACCGTCAACTGCCAATGCGTGCCTGCAATCTCCAGGGTGGCCGAGTTGGTCGCCATGTCAATGGGCTCCGTCTTCTTGCCGCACCCCATGCACTTCGTGGCGCCCTTCTTCACCCAGGGCATGGTGCAGCAGGGGCAGATCCAGGATGTGGGCACCTTGCCCAGGGGGCGGTTCTCCAGGCCCCCGTACCCCAAGCCAGCGCGCTTGCCCACCTGCTGTCCCGGGGTGCTGAGCCGGGCCTCATGCTCGTACTTCATCTTGGCGATGTAGAAGGCCTCCACAACGCGCTCCAGGCCCCCCTGCTTGAGTTGGGGGCCCTCAAAGCCTCGCAGGAGCCGCTGGACGTCCCTGGCCTGCAGTCGGCGGAGCCTATTGGCCGTGGTCGCATCGAAGCAAGGGAAGTTGCCCGCCATCTGGTCGTCGCTGAACTGGTAGAGGCCCTCCGAGACCTTGAGGGCCTTGGTGAACACGCTCCCCCCCGGCGGGGGGGCTGCGGGGTTCTCATCCTCCTCCGAGGACGCCTGCTCCTTGACCTTCGCCATCAGCTCCCGGCGCCTCTGCCACTTGGCGTCTGCCCGGGCATCCAGGCGGGTCTCCTCCAAGCGGGCTGCAGCCGAGGGGGACCTGGGCATCGGCAGCTCCTTCTCGTCCTGCGCCCGGAGCTCCTCCATGGGCACGTCCTCCTCCGGCGGGTTCAGGAGCTCCAGGAACGCCCCTGGGGGCGTGTCAGGGCCTTCGGCACCTGCGCCACCCCAGGGGCTGCATCTTCCATCGGCTCATCCTCTGCCTTGCGCTTGGCCGGGATGAGAGGGGTCTGCTCCAACTCATCTGCGCTGGAGAAGAAACGCTCGTCAGGTGCCTGAGGGACCTCGGCAGCCAAAACGGTCCATCCTTCTTCCTCCCTCTTCACGAGGCTCGCCAGGTACTTTGCCATGGAGGCCCTTAGCCTCTGCTACCGCGGCACCAGCGTAGGCGGGGGCATACATGGCTTTGAGAGAGGGGAAAGAAAGATTTCAAATCACACGACCAAAGATCAAAAGGTCCACTTGAGCCAAAATGGTGGCCCAAGTGGATACTTATTAAGAGTCAAGACAAGCGACCACCTACGGTTAACGCTTTAGCCCAGTGTGAAGCCATGGGAGTGCAAAACATTCAATTGCGACCCTGGTCATTTCAGGGAATTATGTACCATGGCTACTTTCATGTTACCTGCGTGGATTCCCGTCTGGCGATATGTTCTAATTCTTTTGACCACGGTTTGGGGTCACTTGATTTTTCACGCAGAACCAAAAGGAGAAACCCCCCTCTTTAGGACACATCCACTTGAGTCACAATCAGAACCGGATATTGACAAAGTCTACCCAAAAGAATCAAACGGCCGGAGAGCCGCCCTTCTGCTTGGGACTCTACCCCTCAGCCCTTCAGCGGTTTTGAGTGCCACTCGTAGCCGTCACAGCGTTAGCCGGCAAAGAAGGGCTCGCTGGTGTGGTGGTGTTCCCCCTCGAGTCCCTGCATTTCCCCTTACAATCAAAGGAAACTCGCTTCAAACGGGACCAAAGGGTGATGTTCAAAGCACCCTTTAAGGGGAAACGCGAGGTCCAGCCTCCAATACCCACGAGCCCTGCGAAGCCTCGGACATGCGGTAAAGGCAGGGTGTAGCATTCAAGCAACAGGAGGGTCTGCATATTGGTGTGGCAAAAGGAATAGAACCAATCTAAACCAGCGCCATCTATTTCAAAGCAGACTGACCTAAGAGGACGCCTATAGGTCGGCTTCTTTTGTGATCTTGAGCTGTCACTTTTTGCCGATTGCTTGTGTTTTTTTTGCGCATGCTTGGTCTGTCTGAATTGTCAAAAACACTGTGCCGGGGCCGGCTTGCCCGTAATGAAAAGTATGGCTCCGTCTTTTTCGCCTAGTTCACAGTTCACGCTTTTTGGTTCGCTAACGGCTGAGCACGGAGCAGCCGGTGAAGGCTGCCATCAGGGCATACTTCACCACCTCAGACGGGCCATGTGTGGTCTACGTGTGCCAAAATCGTGGCAGGCGCGGGTTGCCTGACGAGGCAAATCTGTCCAAAATGGGATATGATCCCTCCCAGTAAGGTGGTTCCTATGAAGTGTTGTCTAAAACCCTGAGGTTGATGACCTTGCCTACCCAAGTAAAGGGGTCTTTGGACTGGTGTCATGCTTCCCACCCCGCGGATAGCGTCCACCTCCAAAGGACTCCATGGATGCGTTTGAGCATGGGAGTCATAATCAAAACCTGCCGTTGAAGGAGTCCAACAGCATGAAAGAAGTGAGGGCACAAGCGCCTATTTCGGGTGGAACAGTCCCTAATAAGCCTGCTACAAATTAGCATTGAGGAAGTGGCACAAATGAAGTCTGCGAAGGGCCCTTGCCTCAATTTGCATGAACCAGCCTGGGCTTCCCTTTTCATCACCTCTTGAACTCAGGTCGACCATATCCACCAAAGAAAGGGACCAGTAACAAACGACTCCTGGTTGAAACCACTTTCGTTTTCTTCAAGCCTCCTTGTGGTGTCCCTTTCACCTAGATTTTTCCAAATGGGTCCCAGTCCCAATCCATAAGCCAGGGAAGAATGCCACAATGGGAACCACTGCCATCTAGCATAAGGATCTTGCGCATTGACATTGAATCAATTTGAATGGGGGACTGGGGGTTGATTCAAACAAGCATGCCTGACCCTGCGCAAGATCATACTGGAGGAAAACTATTTCGCGCCACCTAAGAAACCCGGGTCTCTGATTCGATTCCCTTGTAAATACCCAACAAACAATGGTTTCACCCATGGCGTCCTTCCGTGGTCCCTCTGAGTGAATGTCGTCGAAAACTAAGGCGACGTCTTCCGAAGTCATGAGGCACTCCTCCCCGATGCACTGGCGACCTGCCAGCGAGGTCGCGTGGTTGCGCCATGGGAAAACCCGTTGGTTCCTCGTTTTAAAACTGCCGCAACGGGCTTCTCCGAACAACAACACACACACACACACACACACACACACACACACACACACACACACACACACACACACACACACACACACACACACACACACACACACACACACACACACACACACACACACACACACACACACACACACACACGCACACACACGCACACACGCACACACGCACACACGCACACACGCACACACGCACACACGCACACAAGCACACACGCACACACGCACACACACACAGGCTCCAAACGGGATAGATTCCCCGGTTGACGAGAATCCCTACCAAGCCGGAGTTTTGAAAACACAAACGGGATATGGAACCCCAACAACGTAAATGCCGCGGATTCCCACTTCTTCCTCATAAAAACCAGCTCTTAAATAAAATTGCAGCAGCAGTTCCAAAGAAGAGGGAAACAAAAGCCTTCCAAGAGGTTAACCCGTTGTACAGTGAAGTCCCCGTGCTAGAGGCTCCCTGCGCCACCCTGTGGCTCCTGAAAAACTCGAGGAGAAAGGGACATAGGAAGCGCTTTGGTTGGTACGTAAGGGCAACAAAAAGGAAACCAAGCACCTTGACGGGGTCTCTAATATTGAGCCGCAGAAAGGGTGTCCCACTTTTGGGCTTAGGAGGTGTAAAGAGAAATTTGGCCAACAATGCGACCTTGAACCACCGATGTTCCTCATGTCTCCACCAGCCAACGGAATCCTCTAGTGCGTTTCCATGAGTGCGTTTCCATGGTCACAGGGCTGAGTTGAGCCAGGTCAGTTGGCGTCTTGCTCTTCAAGAGACCTGCACCCAAAACGGATTGATAACTGGGTGTGCGAGTGTGTGTTTCCCCCAACAGCTGAAAGCTGTGAATCTCTGCCCGGACAAGCTCCGGAGTGACCCGGAGCAGCTCTTCTGGAGGATTGGGAGTTCCATGGAGCGGTTGCTCAACAGAGTTCCAGGAGGTGCCAGCAATCTCCAGAGCGGTTTGGGAGTTCCCTGAAGCAGCGCGGGCGGCTGGAAGGTCTTCTTGCTGTTGCTGTTGGGGACACATTTTCCGAGGGTACCCTTTTGACCTTGGTCTAAACAGAACAACCGAGTTTCCGGGCTCCGAAACCCTATTCCGACATGGACTCGACCTCCATGCTTGCCGAAAATCTCGTGAAGGCGGTCACAGCCCCGCAGGCCAGTATCGGCAGGAGCACTAAGAGGTGCTCCAAGGTTTGCCGAGGTCCCGAAGGCACCCACCCTAGCTGTGAATCCATGGACTTAGGCCCGGAAAAGAAAGCTTTATCTTATGACTTGTTGTAGCTTCAAAGGTCAAACGCAGGAACTTCAAAAGGACGAAACAAAAGAATCATCTTCGCTGTTGTTGTTGGTGCCATTATCGCTACCACTACCGTGGCTGCTGCTGCTGCTACTGCTGCTGGCGCCAATCTGTTGACTCTGCTGATGCAGCTAACTGTTGCTGTTGCTGCTATTATTCTTGTCGTTGTCGTCGTTGTCGTTGTCGTCGTTGTTGTGGTTGCAGCTGGCGCTGGCGCTGGCGCTGCGGGCGCGGGTGGTGCTGGTGGTGCTGGTGGTGCTGGTGCCGCTGGTGCTGGTGGCGCTGCTGTTGTCGTTGCCGTTGTTGTCGTCTTTGTTGTTGCTGCTGGCGCTGGCGCTGGCGCTGGCTGGTGCTGGCGCTGGCGCTGGTGGTGCTGGTGGTGCTGGCGGCGCTGGGCACTGGCGCTGCAGGCGCAGGTGGCGCTGGTGCTGTTGCTTTCGCTGTTGCTGTCGCTGTCGCTGTTGCTGTTGCAGTTGCTACTGCTGCTGCGTCGTTGGTGGCGGTTGCTTGGTTGGTCGGTCGGGCGGTCGGTTGTTGTTGTTGGGTGTTGTTGTTGGTTGTTTTTGTTGGTTGTTGCTGCGGTTGTTGCTGCGGCTGCTGTTGCTTCTCCTGTCGCTGTTGTTGCTGGTTTTGTTGATGTTGCTGGTTTGGCTGGCGCAGCTGCTGCTGCTGCTGTTGCTGATTTTGCTGTTGTGGAAAGTCCACAGTTTCGGCGTGGAAATCCAGTTCTTGTTGCCAGTTTT